>JAWQUT010000002.1:1740812-1757606 GCA_033807755.1 Ellobium chinense | reverse complement strand
ATGGGAGAATGGGCTGAGGAAGAGAATGGATAGGAAGAGAATAGGGTTAGAGCGAGAAGGGAGTGAGAAACAGAGTAGAGGCTTTGAAAAGAATGGTTAGACGAAGAGAATGGCTAGAGCTTGAGAATAGGATTAGAGCAAGGATGAAGATAGAAAGACAATGAGATTAGAGAGAAAAAGCCAGGTTAGTTTAGAGGAAAAGAATGTATACAGGAAGAGAATGGATAGAGGTAGACAAGAGAGTTACGTCGGAAATGGAGTGAAAAAGACAATGGCGATAGAAGTGTGGAAGAGAATGGATTAAGCAGAGAACGAGGTACGGATGAAAATGCATATATAGGACGAGAATGAATGGAGAAGAGAATAGGTTGAGGAGAAGAATGAGTTGAGGAAGAGAATGAGAAAATGAGTAGAAAATGGGGCGAAGAAGAGAATGGATTGTAAAAAGCAAAATGACAAAGGAGAGAGTAAAGAGAAAGAGTTTAGTACAGGAGAGGAGTGAGCGATTTTGGTAAACAGATAGATCAGTATATATATGTATATAGCTTTTGTTGATAATATATTAGTCTTTAAATTACTTCGGTCAAGCAAGGTGAATGAATAAAATTTCTCACTCATATCCCTAATTTGTTGCAGGAACCGTGAAGAAAGACAGCTCAGCGGCAGTAATAGATGACAACAATGCCGGGAACAGACAGCTGTCCACGCTGACATCATTACTAATGGCCGTGTTGACGTCACTTCTGTGCACTAAGTCTAACCGATTGCTGGACCTCACGTGAAAGAAAGCCCTGAAAGCATTTTCTGAGTTTTAAATAGCCTAGGACGTGGTGTAATATAATTTCTTCTCTTCTATATTTTTATGTCTTAATGATAGACACTATGTGAACAAAGAAATTACCTCAGTGTGTCTACATGTGTGTTTGCTTGAGCGGCATGTTAGCTTATAACATTCCCAGTGTCAGACTGAGAACATGAGAGAGCGAGCGAGAGAAAGAGGAGAGAAAGAAGGAGGAGATATCATGAAAATGAACATGAACAATATTTTTTAAACGGTCCCCGTCAGCGCATCAATATGGGTTCTATATTGGTGCCGTATGGGATGCTATTTGGCAGCCACAAAGTGTTCGCTCTGAGCTCAATAAATACTGCCTGGAAGTATAAGGGAAACACTTATATTAATATGCATAGTTCTGATGGAAAATAACAGGAAACCATGCTCGTAAACCAGGATAATATAAATAGATGAGCAAGCCTGTTTTGGGATTGTTGTTTTTTTTTTTTGCCGGCATGTACACTCCCTTAGAGCGGTTACATCATTCTGAGACTTCCAAACAACCCAAAAATAATTTCCCTAGGTGAAGAACATCAGGGATAGGTCTAATTAGTTATAAGTATATGAGCAAATCACTTTGACATCATGCATGTCCCCAGCGGTTTGCTCATTTTCAGATAATGTGGGAGTATCCCAAACGAGTCCCAGATGAATCCTGGTTTCTGTGTGTTGCTGGATATAAGTTGTTGTGAGTTTTTGACTCACAGAACCTACACACTTTTCAGAGGTGTCGAGGCCGGTAGGATATACAGGGTCGTAACAATGGTGGCCTCCCCGTGCTCAGAGGGAAATCCCATATTTTTATTGGGATTGTGTCCCTTTGAGGCTGGGCGTTTCTAAGATACCATCAGCCATTTAACATCAAAACTATGAAAGTAGACTAGAATAACATGTTGCTTGTAGCGTTGTAAATGGCGGTATAGTATTAGAAGAATACTAATAATTATAATGTCACACCCCTTGGCTACGAAGTCGAAGGGAAGTTCTGACAGGACAGGAAGAACATCGGAATATAATNNGGGGGGGGGGGGGGGGGGGGGGGGGGGGGTAGAAAATCAGGATAAAGGTAAAACAGTATTGTGAGAGGTGAAATAAAATTTACTTAGAGGCTCGAACTTCAGTTCGTTAGACACGTGAAAAGGTATCTAGAAATGGGAAAGGCCACTTCAGAGAACAGAATGAAGACAAAAGATAGAGATAGATAGGAAAGAAACATACTGCATGTACGCATAAAAGTGGTAGGGTGACTGTCAAAGGAAGAATAGTTTATATTGATACGTCAGTAGGAATGAAATTTCTAGTAGGACGCGCAATTGGAGAGGAACACCAGAACACGTCATGAAAGTTCCGTGTCTCTTTGAAGTCCCTGATATGTTATTTCATTTTGTATAAGGGAGTTTTCTCGCATCGGTGAGGCTTATCATGTTAAAAAAATTTTGCAACTCTAAAATATACTTCTATGGTTTGGAATAAACTGCAGAGGTTTCGTGAAAACGCTTATTGCAGTGGTCTGCAAGTATCTTTGATGGCCAGTTCCATGGTCTACGTATCACTCTAGTCTTACAATGGCTAATAAATTCCTTCGACTCCGTGTAGCCTAATTCCCCTATAGTCAGTGACGAAGGGGTTTCTGAAACACTTCCCTGGTTAGGTCCATTTGGTGTAATAGTGGACGTCTTTAGTGTGCTTGGGTTAATGTTAGGAGTAGGATTAGGGAAGATACAGCACCCTTTGGAGAATCCTTAAGACAGTTTCGAATGACACTCTCTCTTCCTCAGCCTCCCGTTTAACGCGAAACCTGTCCATAACGCTAAGTCAAAGAGATCCAGGAAGAGTCTCAGATATATCCAAAATAGCCACATACCATTTGTAAACTAATGTGACGAGTGAAAAGTGGCCATTGACATTAAAGTGTCTATCTCAGCACGAGTTTGTCATTAGGATAAAGCATCTGTGTATTTTCACAATAGTCCGTTCCATGTGGGTTCGGTTAACAACGGTGAAAGGCAGGCATGCGAGTCACTTACAAAAGGTCACCGGTTCGCCTCCCTCGTGGCCCGACATTTTTTGTGCTCCATTTTACTAGTATCCTGGCTGGGTAGACGCGGGACGAGGACCTGAAAAGGGCTGGGAGGGAACTGGGAATGATAGCTGAGTGGATCAGAGTTAACAACTCTTGCTAACTCACCGGAAGTACAAAAAACGGGAGGGAGGAAGAGGGGGGAACCATTATTATTCTTTGATGCACTCGATATAAATAACAGGGTAAGGTGTTAGCCATTCTAGGATGCACGCTGTTAATCTCAGACATGCAAGGGAATTAATAACTGTCTAACACTTCATTGCACTCCGCCTATTACAGGGCAGATAGTTGTCTGCCCTTTTATATATACCGGAAATGTGAAACATGCAAGGAGATTTATCATTTTCAAGGACACATATCCACTGCAAAGCTTCTCGCTGTTAAGGGTCCCATTCGGGTGAAATCTGAGGGTGACAGATCTCTGCTGGTGCCATTGGAGCCGGCTCCTCTGAAATCCTTTTTATTACTACCTCTGAATATTCCACGAAAATTTCGCCAGTTAGCAGGATCCTTCGGCATAACATCTAGATTAACTAATAATATGACTGAAACAACAGCAACAACAATACCAACAACAGCAATATGGCTACTGAGAACAAAGTGAAGACGATAATGAAAGGTGAAGAAAATGATCACTAAAACTTGTCAGTTGCTTACCATTGTAGTAGTGTCTAATGTCTGCAGAGCAGCTGAGAAGTTGCAATAAGAACTGCGTAATCAGTAACAGCCAAAAAGGCCAATGTGGGACGGCTAGGTTCTCATAGATATATTAGAACCATTACTTAGCGGTTTTAAAACTGGGGTGTGAAGATATTAATAGACAGACTAGTCACTGGTTTTCAGACTTAGGAAGTATGAGTACTTGTGAATATTTGTCAGCAGTTTACGCACCGGGGTGTGAGGATTTTATAGTGAATAGTCAGTGGTTTCCAAATTGTGATGCTGAGGTTTCATGTGAGATGAATGGTTCCCAGACTGGGATGTGAGGAATTTAGAGTGACTATTCTCTGGTTTGAAAAAAAAAATAGGGACGTGGGATATTTGCGTAATGAGTTACTGATCTACAACCTTGTGTGGAAGTTGTAAGCAACGGTGATGAGGAAAACCTTATATTTATACCATAAAATATTGAAAGGGTAATGTGCAGCATTTTTGAGGTTATAACCGATGGTTGAGAAGGGGTATGGTGAAAAGCAGTGAAGCATATTGCTTGAACTAAAGCATTCACCTTTTCATAAAGGGAATAAGACCGATAAAATAAACCTCTAACGTTACCCTGGCAGTCATTTTGTCAGTTACGACGTGAGCAACTTATTAACCCCACAGACACATCATTTTATTGATCCTTCATAGTTCTTCTGTGTTCATTTACGTTCATAACATAACAGGCCAACCGATATAAATAATTCCTCACCTCAGAGCACAAATTCTACTGTGCTCTTAACTAAACTTCTGGGACTCTCTCACAGTCTTCTTGGGTTAATGTTACGGACTGGGTTAAAAGTGAGGCTAGAGAAGAGAGAGGACCCCTGGATATTGTCTATAGACTCCCCCAAAGACGCTTTCTTTCCCCTAACTTCTCCCCTTAAAAGGAAGGGGTAGATATTAGATCCTCAGCCAAAAAAAAACGCATTGTATTTTCAAAAACTTTAAACCTCGTACATTTGCCTTCCAGCGGACCATTTTTCAGAAAGCACCGCTGGAACGTCAGGAATTTCTCGATCTGTACACCACCATTACTTGTGCTGCTTGACGTCATAAAGCGAGAAAAGCTAGCAGATGATTGGCGCAGACGCGAGAGCAGGAATGTCTGGACCATTCGTCGCCTAGCCAGTCCCGCTTTTTGATGTCACACAGCAGGAGTAATGGCGGCGCGCACAGAGTGAAAATCCCAACATTCCTGCGGTGTTTTCTTATAAATTGTCCGGCGAAAGGATAAATATTCGCGGTTTAAATTTTATTAAAACAAAAATAGGCTGTGAAGTAAATAATTACCACTGTCTCTCAAAACTAACCCAAGCACACCTTGAGAGACTCCCTGGCTTTTAACAGTTGGATGTAGACCATTAAATAAACTGATATGAGGTGATGAATTTTACTACTAAGTTTGTAATGACCTTAATTAATCTCCGGTGTAGTTACAATTTAATCCGTAAACTTTAATTCAAAGCAGCAGATGGTGCATGTATGGGAATATACGACCTCAACCTTTGAAATGTGGCTGAATTTCTTTTTTGTTTTCAGTTTTGAAAACTCTTGTCATTTTTGTAATTATGTATATTCTTTTTCTTTACATTTTGAGCCAAGTGAGAACGAGTCATTGCCATTTTGTATGTTATTCATTACTATAATATGTATCCAAAGAGTGGATTAGTCATATTGACAAGATCTTGCTATGTGTGTATCTTATGATATTGTTTAAGTTGGAGGTTCCCAGCCTTTGTTGGCTAGTGCACCCCTTGATGCCAGAACCAATCCGAAGTATCCCAGTCTAGCATGGCTCTTAAACTAAGACCTAGTTTTAGAGGAGCGAAGTGTGGTCAGTCAGTGACTCAAATTTTGTTGGTATACATCATCTGTCGTGACGTATAAGATAATGTTTCACAAATTAGACCAAATTTTATGCCAACTGTAGAATCACTTTGTACAAATTTTAGGTCATTTTTAAATACTATTTTTCAACTCCATGTTGGAGCTCCAAAATGAAAAAATAGATCACTTCACGCTGTAATGAAGTCGTCGGCATCATGGCCGAGAGGTAGAGAACTTGTCTGTTGTTGCAAAAGGTCCTGGGTCCTGGGTCCTGCTATAAGCTACGTGTTTCTCCCATGGTACTTTTTGCGATGGCAGGCAATGCAAGTTTAAAGCTTCGTCTTTAATGTAGCCATAACTATATAAGCAAATAAACATAACAAAGCCAATAAAAAGATATACAATTCTGTTATTCTCTGAACTTTGTCCATATGGCCTCAATCAGTAAAGACGTGGCGTATAGTAGGTTTTGCCGTGCTTCCTGCCTTTCGCATGGTATATCCTTTGGATCAGTGGTCCACTCATTCTTATATTATTGTATTCATGTTCCACTACGTTTCATCTTTCCTTCGTTAGGCATATACATTTCTATGAAGAATCTCCAATAAAGTTATTGTCATTGGAGGGGTACGCTAATCCAAGGTTGGGAATCCTTGGTTTATGTGTACCTGACAACATAATAATATGTGGTTGAAAATCCATTATTTCTTTTTCTTATTGTGATTGATTGGAGAAAGGGCGTGTCCAACAACAGAGTGCTGACACTGCAAACAAAGTCGATACTAATCGTATTCATATGTCGTTACCTATGATAGTACTTGACTGGGGTTTGCTATGTTGGAGCTTCGACTACTGAACGCACCGATCCTGTCAGTCTCAATTCCATCAATTATCATTCGCATATATAATCATTATATGTTTGTGGTTTGTTGATGTACATTACATGAATCATCGTCAGTGATAGCACGTGTTTTGCCTTTCCTTCTTGTGTCTTTGCTATTTTTTCCATGTAATAATATTGGTAGAATCAAAGTAATACTATGTAATCTGCATGTTTTCATTACTTTTTTTGTGTGAAATAAAACCGTTGTTCTGCATTCCGCAAACTGATGGTAAAGAAAGGTGTTTGATATGGTTCATGGTAATCCTTCCATCCAACCCCCTCTCCCAGCCATGATGATTAAAGAAAATTCACATAACCTATAAGTGTATGGCCGTATAAGTTTGTTGTTTCACAGTTTTCCCCACTCCCTCCACCTTCCCTACAAACAGGAATACCGTGGGCTGCCACTGCCAAAGTTCGATGAACATTTCAGAACGTTATTCTAAAGAAAACCTAATGTCCTAGATGTTCCTATATCAGTTTACAGTGTGCTTACTTAACAATTGACGTCAAATGGAAATTTTTGGCACATCAAAGTGTGCATCAATCATTTTTAAGCCGATTCAAATAACAGTAATGAAATTAACCTGCGGGCTGAAAAATGTCTGGGCTTATCATTTTAATGAGGACTAAAGTCTATTTGTGCTAGTGAACTCTTTGTATACGAGTAATCGCACTTTTACTGAGTGCGACATCATACAACACCATGGAAGACATGCCAAATACCTCTTTTATCACTTGTAAGTGTGATGCAGTGCAGATGGTCATTTGTATTTCTTTGTAACTTTCTTCAATGCCCCAGAGCTGACATACGATTTACAGTAGACCGACTGCGGAGTTAGAAAAAAAATTGTTAGGAAGTAGTCATCTATAAAGTAGGTCTCACTGTGTGCGAAAGATTATACGTTTTGTCCTCCATTCCTTTTTGTTGTTTTTAATTTTGTTTATACGCTTATGCTTTTTGTTTCCTGTCTGTGTTTGTAAATACTGACCGAATAGGCAATAAATCGATCAGTTGATAAGATCAGATGGCTGCGTTATAGATTCCTTACTCCCCTAAAATCATTTTTTTGTTTTGTTTGTGGTTATTTTCACTCTTTTCATCCCTGAATGTAACCCGAGTCAAACTTCAGAAAGAAGGACAGGCAGTATTATATATTTATAATGTAGTACAGATATGAAACATCTTGCCCCCCTGTCTCTTATACACATCTCACTCACATAAAGAAAACTTACTGTGGNTATCTTAACTCTCACTTCCCCCGCTCTGAAATACGTACGTGAGTACCTGATGTCAGATATTATGTACCAAATAATTATCAGAATATGAGAACATGGGCTTTAAAAAAGGGGTCAACGCTATCATGTTATGCCGCTCTTTGTTACAATCTAAAATTGCCTGTGCCAGTATTTTATCACGAAGGCTTAAATTTCGTTACGTTGGCACGTGAGTCATAACCGGTCACTTTGTTGGTTCCAATTATCAAATTAGATGTAGAATATTAAAGCAGCGTTTTATTAAAAATGGGTTAAAGATAGACTATATAATTTTCAAAGTTATTCTCTTTGAGTTTGGGTTTTTTTTAATGCGTTTTCAGAAGAAGATATGAAAAGTCCTATGACAACACATCATCTGCTATGGTTCAACAAATATATACTTGTCAGCAATTTTGAAGGCCTCTCCATTTGAAGAAGCTTCCTTTGCCACGCATAAACTGATAATACAGAAAGTAAGAACAGAACTTATGTAAGACAATCCGTGTCAGGAATCTGTCAGACAGTGACCATATGAGAACCTGTCACTGGCTGACTTATACATCTCTCATTTCTGGGTATATTATATAAAAACAGCTTTCAGGGCACCATCAGAACAAAATGAGTTAACCTAGGAATTTGATTAGCTGCTGTCAGCTTTCATAGGCTGACACAGGTCTTCCGTCTTTAAGATTATTATATGTATACATGTGTTGATATATTATATATGTATAGTTTGCTTAAGGGCGGGCATTTACTTTCTCATACCTATCAGTATGACTAAGTTTAATTGCTGGTTTTTAGCATACCGATTAAATAACAAATATCATTTTCTGTTGAGAATGTGGCTTACGCTAAGGGAAATGACCGACTATTTTTGTCACTTTGCATTGAGTGGGTTGTCTTTCGTCTAATACATAAGCCCACGTTAACAGCATGAAATTGATTTTAAGCGTAAGTGCATGAGTGATTCCCATTTGAAGTAGCTAGCCTTTTTATAGGACTGTCATAACGAAAGACTGAGTATCAAAGACATATTGCCTTTGGCTGAAATACGAATTTTGTCTGTGCTTCTACTGTGAATAGAGCGTAATAAGATCTACCACTTCAACAGTTTACGCGCATTTAAAACTGTAAGATTGTGTAGGCACGCCTTACGTTCACATTTTCAGCTGAGAGGATAGTAATTTTCCATGTAGTAGGCTACAAAGAGGTACTTTGCGCTATGTATTGCCTCACAAAACATGTAGCCCACCTTCTGGAAGATGCAGTGCCTTTTTTTTCTTGTTTTCATAGATCACTAGTGCAGTAGTAACACAATGAGTTTAAGTGCTTACTTTGTGTCACGAAATGCAGGAGCCGTCGCAGTACAATGTTAATGACGAAAGTGGATTTCCTGGTCACGAAACACCGACGTTCCCATATATTTAAGACATGCTCTCGCAAGTCTCTTACGGGAATAGGCCGAAGCAGATCTGACTAATTACGACATAAGTTTTACTGCATATAATGGACTTTACGAGAGCGCCATTAGGTGATGTTTTCATGAGAACACGGGCATCCAGTTCACTAGACGTAAACACTCTACAAAGAGCTAAATCTGTGTTATTGAGACTTGGACATTTTACGAAAGACTGAGGATGTAAATTGATTAACGCTTGGCTCAAAGTCCGTACCCATCGTATTAAACGATGTGCGAAAAATCTTTCACATTTTGACGTTAGTTTAGTGAACAGCAGATTCTTAGACAACCTGTTGAAATTTGTGAAAGTCATAGCTAAGATGAGATGGGTAACGATTGTCCTGAAGGTGTTCCATTTCTAGAGTCACGATGATTTCCCAGAATTTTTATTTGAAACTGAGAATATAGAGCAAACCGCGAAGAACTCGTGCCATTTTTTCAGTGTATCGGCCTCTTCCAGACATTAGCATCATGTCATGCCGTCCTGGCCATCACTAGGAACATTATGAAGATAAAGATTCCAAATCTCTGATACTTTCATTACATCTCAAAGGGGCAGTGTTTCATAGAGAAATTCACAGACACTCTGAAAAAAGATAATCTGATTACATGTTTATGGTTACGATTTCACCCAACGTTATGGCTGTCTTAAACATGAAATGTTGCACTTGGGATGAATAATTTGCAAAATATTGCTCTAAATTTAATCTCTAGCTGAAGATATGAGTTCTTGAAATAACAGATTTCAATATGATCGCAATGCAAACATGTGGACTATTAGTGTCCAGTTTACAAAGTGGCGTTTTGTTGATTTATCATTTTGCTTTGCAACTAGAGTGAGTTGTTCTTTGTGTCAACAGCAGTTCAAGTAGTCTTAAGTTTTTCCCCGACCGCTCGATTTTTGATGCCTCGAGGTATAATTACCACGGATGAAAACAGCTTAGGGATTCATGATTTAAATCAAATTTTAATTATCAATTTCTAATGTCGTTATATTTCAGATGTCTAGTTGTATCTTCTCACAGTGTAAAACACAGTCTAATCCTTAAAAATTTACTTCATAGACATTCAGAATTAATACCAGGGGAACATGATTACTTATGGCCCGATATTTGATACTCACTGTGTCGACGATTCCTTTGATGTGCAATGAAATAGGATTAAGCACCGGATGAATATTCCGTGCAATATAAGTAGCGATATCTGGGTCATGCTACCTACAGTGTTCCGTTATACTTCTCTATCTGACAGGTTCATTAGATCTTTTCAGTGACTTAGGGATCCGCGTTTAGAACTGTTTTCAGTATTTCAAACCATTTTGAAGTGATCGTACCTCTTTATGGATCAGCACTGAGGGTGAAAAGGTAAGAAAAGTGTATGCTCTCATTGCTGTTTTTCTGATTTGTGAGAAAGAGCGTAATCGCCCAGCATGGGCTTTACTGTTAAATATACCAAGTCTTTTTCCGCCACTAAAAGCAAATATTTGAGATCGCAGTCAGTCAGCGCCTTCGATAAGTGGCATTGGTATAATTGTCATTACCTTTAATCTCAGGGAGGTAGTTTTCTTTTTCCTATGTGCAAACCTGGATGGGAACCACTTTTGCCAACCAATGAAAGCATGTTTTAAATTGCAGATTAAGTTTAATTCTAAAACCGTTAATACTGTGCTTGTTTTCTGGATTTATTTGACGACTAAATTATGTCGAAGGTGGTCACAAAGTGGCATTAAGCGCATTGCTGGTCTGCGTGCTACAACTTAACGTTCATTATCTGCCTGTTCCTTTATATGAAAGAATAGGTCTATTGAAAGGGAACATAAACAATCTGGGATTGTCAAACTTCACGTGAAATATGTTCACAAAACAGAATAAGGCAACACAACATCATAAATTATGTGAAACTTTATCATCAAGTGATGCTAATTTCAGTGCGTCCGAGCCATCTGGTCTGAGAGTAACATTAATTACATTGTCAAAGTAAGGTATCAGTACAGTATGACAGCTAACACTGGTAGGATTATCCTCTGAGTTTGTACATTTGCTATTGCCTTGTCTCTTGTTTGATAAGGATTGACCGTTTCGTGTAAATATCATGCCTTCTTCTTCTGTATAAACATATTCTTAATGTTGATGAATAGTCTGTAACTATCCATGAACACGCTTTCCTCGAATTTGGTGGATTAAAAAAAGTATGTGCGACCTATTCCCGTATTGAACAAAATATAGAATCGTAATTTAAAGCGAAACAACAAACAGAAGACCTTATCCGAGGAAGCCGTGGTTATAGGGTATGAATGTTTGAGTAAAGCGTGTTATTTCTTTCAGCTCGGCTTGTTTCGCTGTCGCTGGTGATGCTAATTTTCCTTGTTATTTCTGTTGGTAAAATACCTCATCTACCACCTTAAAGAGTGGAAGTTTTGCTCTCAGTGCTGTGTTTGCTTACTGGACAATGTATTTCATCTCCTGCAGAAAAGCTGGTCATCAATATTGAATGCTGTAAATATTAAACAATGTACAATCATATTAACTGATATCGTGCATGCTTCTTCCTCCAACATTGGTTCAAGCCATTTCCCTATTAAAATTTCAGGTTATCACATTCATGGGATAAGTGCATCAAAGAATTAACTGCCCCTGTATACTCACCGGAAATCATATATTTACAAGAGAATGAATCATATGTCCAAGGGTAACTCTTTGCTGCACTTGGCCCATGTCATCGTTCTTCATTTCCACCTGTTGTTCATGACGTGGTCAAACGAGTAGCTGCTGTTCTTGTTGACGATGTCATTGTCGTCGTCGTTGTTGTCGTTGCCGGTGTTTCTGTATTTGTTGCTTCTGTGTTGTTTTCATCGTTGACAAGTATTATCTGCCATCATCAACCATTTCATAAATTTTTGTTTCTCGCTTCATCTCTGGCTTGGACAACTTTTGGTTTCAGTGTACATTACTCAGATACGTTTCAATATGTTGTGATATTGATAGCATTGTGTCTCGTATATATTCTTGCAGTTTAGGGCATTTTACTATCGTTCCATATTTTACTTGTTGAAGTTAGCAGTGAGTCCTCAACAGGGCCGCAACTACCTCGCTAGCGCCTCCTCACTCCCGTCCTCTCCCCCATCCAAACCTCCATCCCTCCCCATTTCACCGAGCAAGTCTTAGCTGTGCTTACCATCCTAAGTATTGGGAAGGGTCTGGCCCTCGGGACCTTCCGCATGACGGGCCTGCCTGCGGGCCTGGTAGTTACGACCCTGGCCATCCATCGCAGTGACCCAGCACTGGTTAAACGTCACCGACCACTAGACTAGCTAGAAAAATTCGCTAACGTTTCATACTGTTGTATATACATACCCAATTCATTACTTTTTAAAAGAATATTCGAAAACATGTGGATATTTTGTGTGAGTAATGTACAAATCCATGTTTGCAGCACAGGCTGAGTGTATCAAAGAGTTAACCTCCCTTTGATACTCATTGGATTCAGAAATAGAAATGGGAATTCATGCTTTCCAACTGAAAACTCCTCTTCCTTTAACTCAAGTGACAAACGAGTTAATTCCCCTGCATACTGTAAAAGTGGTTTTTCTTTGGCATGGATCTAGTTTTTCCGAGCACCGCATGATGGTTTTCTCGTGTGTGCATGAGTGCAAAAATCTGAAATAATCGATAATGTCCAAATAATAAGGAGTAATAGTTAAAAATAACATATTTGCGTTCTCTTCCGGGTTACCGGTGGCCTACAAATTACTTTCTAGTAATACGCTCTTTGAAAATTTTTGAACAAAACTTTTTTCTCCGAAATTCATTTCTTGCAAGTCAATATCAGCTTGTCAAATTCGCGAAAGTTTGATCCTGGCGAAAATAATTCAGCACTTCCACAGTACTCACCGGAAATTACAGAAACATAAGGACCTTAATCATTTCGAAAGAATGATTCTTGAATGCACTCGACCTATATGTCCACTGAGGCACGGGTAATGAGCTTGGCAATGAGAATAGTCATGTTTCTCTGATGATATCTTACTTACTGCATGCTGGAGATCTTTCTACAAGACCCTCGCCGTAAACCAGTCTCAAACTTATCTTTATCCATACCGGGGCATGAACAACTGAAAGTCTTTATTACTGTACTTTCACTTATAATAGTATTTCTGCTAAAGTTTCAATATGGGGATTTCCCGTGGAAGTGCTGTCAGAGCTCAGTGAAATTATTTTGAGAGTGATAACAATGAGAATTTTTGGTCTCCTAATGGCAATGTGTGCTTAAGGAACTTACTATTACCCCAACAGACTAGATCAGACTGTAGCTTTCTTCGCTGTTTGAAGAGCACACAGTACAGCTGTTCGTTCCCAGACCTTGATTACTAGCATTCAGAGACTAGCCTGTGGGCGCTTTAGCCTTCTACATCATGTATGTGCCCTCCCTACACCTATCACTTTTTTAAGGGATATGGACTGAACAAATTTGTGAATGAAATGCCTTAACGAATCTATAATTAATAATTTACGAGGGGAACCGATCCAATTATTGCACGATAAAATGTTAATTTTTAATTGAACTGTTAATCCTTAGTGATATTTCTGATCCCAAGCCCTCACTTTTTATATCATAGTTTACTCATGATCTTCAACATCTCACAAACTCGAATATCTGGATGTGTTACCCAGATTTCGAGAGTATGAGTTCCTGCTGAATTCTTGTATGTAATTACTTTTCACTGTTCCATTCTGTAGGTTTATTTCAAAACTAGGATGGCTGTTACGCCTATTACAACTGGAATTTCAGGGAAATGGTGAGGATGGAAAAAAAAACACTGCTGTAAGAAAAAAAAAACAACCCCTCTTTAGTGCTACAGGATGTGTATGTTTTTCCTTGGCAAATAACACTGAGAGTATTATTATCCTGGCAAAAAAATGCACTCCTTCGTCTAGGTAAAAATGTGAGGCCAAGGATTTTGTACTCCCCCTGGAAAAAAAAAGACTCCACTAGTCTCACTACATAATATTAAAAGGAACAACCTTGATTTCGATGATAGAAATTAGTTTATACGGAAGAATATAGTCTAATATGATCAAAATAAAAGACTGAAAGGTTAACGATCTAATAAGTGTCTTTTGCGGCTCAGTATTTTGAGTTTGCGGGGATTTCCAGTTCACGAGATGAATCTGTCTTTAGAAATAATCTAAAGAGCAATTGATAGGTGGGCCGCATGCATGGTCCATACGTTCATGAGCGTACTGCGTTAACCACGGTGAACACTACCATTGTTTTGCGAGTTGCCCGTGGTTACCGCAGTGCGTTAACTAACGTAAGGATTACACAGACGGCTACGGATCTGTGCAATGAATAAGCAAGAATTAGAGGTGGCAAGGTTTGAGGTTGTGAGTTTCTACTCAGGCTATAGAGCACTTGTAAGAAAAAAGTGTGTTTGGGCTGAAGAGGGGCGGGTGGCGGAAAGGGGGAAGGGGGGCGTTAAAACAACACCTGTCCAACTGACATAAACTTTTCATAAAGAAAAATAAAGGAACGTGCAGCAACATCAGAATCTCGTGTCAAGACTAATTTCATGCTATGTCACTTTGAATGACAACCATACGCCTTTGCAGAGCATTTTTTAATGTCTTTATCATCCTGCTACCGTTTGTTTTATTGTTTGTTTTTTTTTTTCGTTCTTTTCTTCCTAGGTGTTTATAATGATGGAATAAACTACTCATTATGAAACTATACTGTGGCTTGTTGTGCTTTATAGAATGTGGTGTTATAATCGAGAGAAAGGTCAGTACGTAGATTGAGATACCCACTAATTTATTTGAGACATAGTAAAACTACTAGCTTAGTCAAATCCGTTTAATCGCAACTCCTAGGGAGAAACGAAAAAGTAGCACTCAAAGGGAATTGCGATATCCAGTGATTGTCAAATCAAAAAAGATATATAGTACTTTTTTTTATAATACAGTTTTGCATCAAGCGAAAGTTGCGACTGTCCGGAAAAGTGGTTATTCAGAACTTGCGGTTATCCGGATTGCGATTAAGCAGAGATCGACTGTATCATAAACCATCCGTGGTGTTGGCCTGCAAATGCTGTATTCCACACTTTAAAGAGAAGCGAATTTGCATGCAAGCTTTTGTTAGCATGGAGAGGTTCCTTATTAATACCTGTTACCTGCGTGAATGTTTCTTGAGGTCGCACGTGACTTTCGATACTATTATCAAGATCGTGCTAAAATTCTGAATAAAACTAAACCAATATTTTCATATGATCTAGTTTTAGAATACGCTCCTGTACATCAAAGTCAATTAAATGGATAATACTATTTTATTAATTTTTCATTTGGTGGGGTAGTCGGTAACTAGAACTAAGATACCCACTAATTTATGTTTTTTTTTCTTTCCTCTTGGCTAATGTACTTATTGTGTATTCTTAGAAAAGTTACTCTGTAATGATTATCACTGTGTAAGTGTGAAACAAAGTGTTTGGCGTATGCCTAATAAAAGATTTTGAACTTGAACTTTATTAGAGGAATAGTAAAACTACTAGCTCAGTTAGTGATTAATTAAGAAGACTCTTGCTGGAGGACTCAAAATGGTATTGTTCCAGTTCATGCTATAATATGGCCAGAATGCCTCTACCAGTCTTCAAAATGATATAAAGGTATCATGCTGTATATTACATCAAAGCTCATGTTGAGATTTTAAAAACATAAAATGCGTCAACCCAATCCTTTCCCGCAGAAATTGCAGTTTGTAAAGAAACCCGCCCATTGTTTTGTACTTTCATTTAAAAAAACAACAACAACAAAAAAAACCCCACTTTTCCACCGTTTTCTCAAAACTGCGAGAAACGATTCAGGCCATAATGGAAGAAAAATATCAATTCAGCCCTCTGTAGCTTAAGAAGATAGTCTACTGTTTCTACTATTTCGACCTGCTGATGTGTAAAGCGATACTCCACATTATTCGTTTGAATGCAAATTTTAGTATCATTTTCTCCAAACGTTTAGTATTTGAATTTATAATGAAGTGAAAACAATCTAGCGCATAACGATTTTACGAGACATTAGACTTTGTTTATTCTGCTGTTTGCGACTATACGTTTTTCCGATTTCGTCCATGTGAAACACAACGTCATAAATCAAGATGCTCGATGTACATAAACTAGTGTGAGTCTAAGGCAGTGAGTTTTCTCCAGAAATACCATACCATAAACATACTGGAGAGCCAAATCCACAGTACAGGGATCTAAGTCTCTTGTCATACACGTTCGAAATTAAAAATGTTTCTGACAGATGATGTTAGAGGGGCATTTTTCAGCAGTGCATGAAATACACACTCTCGCGCGATCGCGCGTGCACATATACTCACCACACACACACATACACACACACACACACACACACACACACACACACACACGCACACACACACACACACACATACACACACACACACACAAACACGTATATATTCCTCACACCACATACACATACACATACACATACATACACCTAACACACAGCCACCCACACACACTGCCTCTCACATTACAGATGAAGTGTAAGATGCTTGGAGAAACAAGCAATAGAAGTGGGGCGTTACTCTGGGGGATAGCATGAACTGGCCCAGATAATGAAGGCGAGGAAGCCAGCAATGGACCATTAATGTGGGTAGAAGAGGGATGGAAACTTAATTTGGAAGCAATAAATTGAGAGCAAAGCATGATTAAAGGACTGGTTTAAAAGGAA
>JAWQUT010000002.1:1729928-1740107 GCA_033807755.1 Ellobium chinense | reverse complement strand
CCTCCAAATACAAGTCTTCATATCAGCTGAGGGAGATCTGTAAATTTTGTTTCCAGACAGTGCTTCTATTATATAAATGTGCCTCAATAAAACACACACCACGTTAGCACGACTAACCATCACATGCAAAGCCATTGTTTTTCTTTCATGGATGGATGGATGGATGGATGGATGGATGGATGGATAGATGGACGGAGGGATGGATGGATGGATGGATGGATGGATGGATGGATGGATGGATGGATGGTGTGGGTATAAGGATAATTATATACCTATGTTTGTAATTATTATAGGAGTACTTTAATATGGAAGAAAATCACCGTGGGGATTATATTATGTGAGAAGAAGCGAGAATGATGATGCACGAAAGACACAGTGACTTGTATGAGAGACCATGAGAAAGTGGGGAGAAAGAAAAGTGACTGATGCATATATATATTAACTATAAATTCCAGCGCATATGTTTCGTCTTTCTTTCTTTCTTTCTCTCTTTCTTTCATTCTTCCATTTCTCTCTTTCTCTCGTTCATTCTTCCATCTCTCTCTTTCTTTCTTGCTCTGTCCCCACTTCCTTGCCTTCGTCTCCACTTCCTTTGATTTGATACAGATTATGTATTGTAGTTGTTATTGGCCCAGAGCCTAATAAAGACTTTGAATCTTGAATCTTGAATCTATTATTCAAGTCCATCTTTAGAAGAAATATGCATAATAATATATTGCCTAAAGACATTTGACATGCTTAAAGTCTAAACGAGTTGAAGAAGCTGTTTAAAAGGCATTGAGTTCAAATATATTATAACGATTTTTTTCCTCTTTTTTCAGCTATTCTATGTAACATTGTACTAATTTATTCAGATGTATATGCATGTATGCACAAGTGTGTGTCTGATGTTTTGGTTGAAGCGGATGCAAGTTGGAAGTGAATATTCAGATATTCCCCGTGAAGCATTCGGGACCCGTTACGGGGATGAACTCTATAAAATATCAATATGGTATTATTGGTATTATTTTTACCTTTTTTCTTGCACCAAGGCATATGTTATACTGGCTGAAGTGTCCCAGCGCCTCCGGTGAAACGAAGAGGGAGTAGGGAAAAGGGGGCAATAAACTTCATACCATAATTCTTACTGCCTTTCTTATAGCAAAATTATTCTGCTAAGACCTATCGAAGAATCTGGCTTCATAACGCCAACTTGGCAACTCTGTCTGGATTGCAGTGTCATGCATCCCAGACTGGAAATTTGGCAAACATGACTTTTTAACTGTCTCTCATTGTGGCGTGACTGCATACCAGCATTCTCAAGATTCGTTGCACAAAAGGACCTCTCTAAATCTACTGGGGTCCTAAAAGGGCCACCGGAGGCCTGGGATAGATGTGCCGCGAATCCTTCCTCGTTACTTGCGGATGACTTGCCAAATATGAGACCCTAGATTAAACGATGTAGATTTCTATTCCAGATAAATAAATCCAGCCACACATTTTCATTATTATATTATGTAATGTGTATATATATATATATATATATAGATAGATAGATATATATATNCACACACACACACACACACACACACACACACACACACACACACACACACACGCACACACACACACGATTTAACCGTATCATTAGCCCTGGAAGGCGAAACAAAACCTGGACCTTCACCTCTAGAAGCCTAGCAAAATAAGCTGGATTAAGCATGAATTTATGGCCGTCACACAAGCTCAACTGCATACGTATGTCGGAATTACCGAAACGTTTCCAGCAATTGCCGCTTTGTTTCACGACTGTTTTACTACTCACGTTAGATTCACTTTCTTTTATCCAGCCCGTTTATCACAGAGGAGTCTTATTTTTTTTTCATTTTTTGCCCCTTCCCCTTCGTTCACAGCTTCTGACGCTAACTCCCCAGTTACATTTTGAAAACATTCCATGGCTCCTCTACCTGCCACACATACTCAGCGCTGACAACATGAACCATTTCACTTTATAGTTTGCGACCATCGACGTTCATGGTTTGTTTAAAAGCGGAGGTAGAACATCATTTCTAATCAAGCAATAAATGCAACACTTGGAACACCTGTAGTCGTCAAGGCAAGGAGGTCAATTTCGCCTGTTCGCAATTCGTTTAAATCACATTGGCAGAGTCAGTGCAATGTTTTTAGATAATGGAATACTAAATCTCTATTTTACTGTCCTCCAGAATAAGGGATCAACTCCTTTAATTGCAACATTTCTAGGCTTCCGACGAATTGCTATTGAGCAAAGTTGACTGAACCATTTTTTTTTTTTAGACTGGAGGGGAGATAACCTTATTATCTCCCCTTAGATGCATTTTTCTTAGATCTCCAAATGAGATAGGAATAAAATGTTAGCCGCTTTATGAAAGAAATCGCTTATCTGATGCGCTTTTAGTGGGTCTAAATAAATCACAAAGTTTCATGCAGAATTGCGGAGTCCAGATTGTTTGGTAGGGCTAATGTCAAGGCTGTATTTCCTTGGAGGTCTTAATAGAAAGAGACTAGAGATCATGCCCAGTCTTCTCTGGCCGCGAATTCTCTATTATTACGGATCTAATGTCTTGATCTGTATGTTCCTCTGTTCCTCTTCCTCTTCTTTTCTACACCCCTGCCGCCTTCCCAAAATAAACAAACAAACAAACAAACAAACAAACACAAAAAGCCCTTGCATCTTTTACAGTCTGGAATTCTTCACTACCTAAAAGCCACCGTCATCAAACACGAAAACCAACACGCAAACTTTATAATACATACCTCAAAAATTTATTCTAAAAGTCTAGATCTACATCTAATCTAGTTTTACTGACATTGTGCAGCACGTAAGAAAAAGCCAAAAACATGCACTTAACAAAATTCCATGCGAAAATTCAGCCATGTTCTTAACTTCCGAAAAAAAAAAGGTTCATACACTTATCTTCAGAGGGAAGCCGCCCAAAACTCGACAGAATTTATTCCAATGTATGAGCAAACACGTCAAAATGCACCTGCCTTTGAACATTAAAGCCTGGTCAAAATAGAATAAACAAAGTCTTTGCCAGATTATTTTCCAGCCAAAGGTCAAATCGTCCTGTTGGTCTAAACTAAGCCAAGACGATTATGACCAACATGTTCCGACTTCAAAAGCTGGGCCAAAAGTTCTGCATTTCGTGAAGGGAGCCAACTTGGCAATGTTACTGGGAATGAAATGTCGTACAGAGTGCTTGTTCCTTAGATCAGTGATACTGAGAGAGGGTAGTCAAACTGATGTCATATTTTATCTACACTCAGAGAAGGGCAGTAAAACTATCGTGATCAGCTCTATCTAGAAGTCTTTCATAACGTCAACTTGGCAGCTATCTGGGTTGCAAGGGTCTGCACTATTCAACTGGAAATCTGGAAGCATGATTCTAGAGTAGCATACTGGTGTCAGACAGGCAGGTACTAGGATTAAAAAAAACAACAACATATATCCTGTTGCCACTAGGGGAAATAGATGTTTCAAGGAACCATATATATCATTCCTCGCGTCTATAAACTCTGAGAGGTCCGTCCACTTAAGGTAAATCTACTATCTATGCCTCTGAATGCTAGTCGACTCCCAAAGAACTGCGCTTATATCATGGGCGATATTGATATTGCCAAATTTTTCAAAACGCGTGAATAACCACGGGATGGTTCGCTTAGAGGAGGAATCTTAAATACATTGTGTTAAAATCAGTTTTTCTTACCCATCTCCCACCCCTGCTTTTCTGCCAAGGACAAGGAATCGGATTCGGATCCGGATCCGCTAATAGCATGGAGTTATGTACTCGGATTCACGAGTACCTAGAAAGCGAGCTTGCTCAGACCTAGTGAAATATCGTTCAAAAAAATGACAAACAACTGCGCGAAGGTTCACATCGAACATGCAGAGCTCGAATGAGAGTTTTCTTGAAATCTTGACAAGAAGTGTATGAGTTGATGAGCTGGCAGGCTGGCAGGCTGGTTGGTTGGTTGGCTGGCTGGCTGGCTGGTTGGCTGGCTGGTTGGCTAACTGGTTGCTTGCTTGCTTGCTGATTTGCTTGCTCGCTCGCTCCCTTGTCCTCACCACTCTTAAGTAGCAGCTTACTTCTCTTACATGAAGAACACCAGAAGAGTCGGGAAATTTCAGATTTCAAGAAAATTCAAAAATAATTATGATCAATTTAATGGCCTTAAATTAGGACTTCCCAAACTAGGGGTCGCCTCAGGCGCACGGCACATCCACTTCCGTTCTTTGTGCTGGATTTTTTTTTCACAGCACAATGTAATTATTACTCAGGAACCAACTCTGAAAAACTCTCGTGTAAATCGCGCTACAGCATAAGGCATGTTTGATGAAACACACTGTGAGAGTGATGTTTTTAAAATCTCTCTTAAATAAAATTTGGTGTTAACTGTATCCAAGTAGGAGTGTTAATGTACCGTAAAATGGAGTTCAGAATGGTAGCCCATGTAAAAGCTGCAGATACAACTATGTTGGGCTTTGTAATATTACCATCCACAACAGAAAAAAACAACTCTGCTATATTAGGCACGTTGATGCGCAATTTTGAAAACAAATATAATTTTGGATTTAAAACAAAAGTTCGCGCCACAGCAATACTCTTAAATGGCAATGTAATGAATCCCCTCCCTAAAGGAGGTAACCTTTAACTAATATGCATCATCATTAGGTTACAGGCCTGTAATTGTACTTTCACTTTTGGGTCCTACTTGTACTTTCACTTTTGGGTCCTACTTGTACTTTCACATTTGGGTCCTACTTGTACTTTCACATTTGGGTCCTACTTGTACTTTCACTTTTGGGTCCTACAAACTTAGGGGTTATATTTCATCTCCTTTTTCCCTCTTTTGGCATGCCCTGCTTCCAGTAATACGGGCTCCAGGGGGAAAATTTTGATATCATGGGAAACTGTGTCCATTTTACTTTATTTTGTCAGGTACTATTTAGCCTTGGGCTGGAACTGGCAGGTCAAGGGTGTGCTCAGGCGGAAGAGGAAGGATTTGGGTTGACCAGTGAAAAATGTAGGTTCTGTTTACAAATAGCAACTAAGCTCAAAATTTCAATAGGCTTGCTAGAGTTGGGTAAGTCTTAAAGTTTGGGCCACATAATGGGCTTTAATCTGGTATGGGTCTAGGTGAAAGCTAAAACTTTGGGTTCAGAGGGCAGCTCAAAATGTTAATATAGCCCGTAGAGGGAAAAAGGGTCCAATCCTATTACAGGTCTGTAACCATTAGTAAATTAATCAGGTTGTTCACTGATCTCTAAATACAGATATGGCTATCGTATCCCTGGATAAACTATGAACCAAAAGCATAAGGACTTCTGCACACTCACCGGAAGTTAGAAAAACATTTCATTCATTTAATCTACCAAAACCGACATATTCGGCCTGCATAATTTCGAAAGTAAATACTCCCCATTGCCGCATATCTAGATATCTCAAACATTCGGTGTGCATTATGTCATAGCGTCAACGCTCTCACCTCCCGGCTTATACTTATACGCACCAGAAATTAGGACCACACAAAGGACATTAATCTACTGAATAAACTGTGCATTCGGCCTGTATAATATCTAGAGTCAACCTTTTCACCCCTACCCTTATCCCAAGTGCATGCTGTCCAGTAATCAGTTTGATAAGGTAACGTTTCGATGCAAACAAGCTACATAAAATCATACACAATCATTTTGGAAAAGTTAAAGTATTATAACATTCATAGCTTTCTATTAGAAGAAGTTTTCTTTTAACAAATTCAGAGCGCAAAAAACGATATATATTAATAATACGACACAGATTTGCTAGATCGGTTATGACGATGCGGACGAACGTTCATGGGATAATGAAAAATCGTATTTCAAAATTAAAAAGAAAAAAAATGAGAACTAAAGCAACACAAAATGTAGAAAAAAGTGAAGCCTAAACAAAAAAAAAATGAAGACAAACCAAATCAGTCCTTGATAGAGGCCCATGGGTGAATAACACAATAATTTGATATTAACCAGCCGGTAATCATTATTGTGCTGCCAGTTCCGCCGGATTTTTAAAGGGGAGGTTATTACAGGCAATGCCTAGGACGCGGCATCGATCTCTGCTCTTTATCTCCCTTGTCAGAAGAATCAATGGTGGCTTTTGTCTCAAGTCAACCAATATCCTTGAGGTGTTCCACAGCCGTCTCTTTTTCTTTCTTTCTTTCTTTCTTTCTTTCTTTCTTTCTTTCTTTCTTTCTTTCTTTCTTCCTACAACAGTCTGAGAACGTCTGTGTTTATATTTAGGCATCATAAATGAGACCAGTATGTGTCATATTATGTAAAATAGTATAGCAAACTCTTTGAATGACTCCAGGCCAGTCATAAAATGAAGTCAATACAACAGAACCTAATGAACTCAAAATTTAGAGCTCTAGCTAACACATTCAAGGTCGTTAGGTAAATTTATTAAAGAAACATAGAGCAAGTGCTGCGAGACTCTTATTATGGAAAGCCAAACAGAGGGGCATCAGTCTAAAAAGCTCCCTCCGCATAGAAGTCGGTGTTTCGGCCCTTTATTATATTATTTCCTTCAAAGACGAGTCACACAGGAATACAGATAAGTGAGATTCAGGGTCGTGTTAAACTAGACCTTCTGCTTAAATTACAAGTTCTAACATTTGTATACATAACAAGCTCTAAAACATTACGGTCAACGCCTCTCTCAGTCAGAACTTGGATTCATTAAATTTATACGGGTTAATGCTAACAAGGCCATCAACCTAACCTCTCCCAATCCTTTCNCCCCCCATAATTCCAGTTTAAGCCTCCGCCTTCTCTTCCTCCTAAACAAACAGCTTATTGTACTTTGTCGTCTGTTTAGCTTCACAGTTTGGTTGACACAGTCCAGGTGGTAAGTCACTGGCATAACCGTGCACGTGCGAGTTAAGAGCTTTTATTAACATGACATCTTTTGAGTCAGTTTGAATAAACGAAGGCCGAAGTGGAGGCGGTGGCATGACCTATTTTTTTTTTCTTCTTTTCTTAATCCGCAGGGGTGTGACGTGGTGATCATGATGGTTTGGGATGGGTGAAAGAGGAGTTGATGAGGGTGTGTCAGTGAGATGGAGAGGAAGAAGAAGAGTGCAGGAGGGAGAATAAGGAGGTGTTATATTAATTAAGGGTAGACCTCATTGATTTATAAGTTTTGAATTTCATTCCACACATTGTTGTTGGAATGCACTGTTCTGTAACTCACATTAAAATACATGGGGGAGGCAGGGGTATCGCACAGCAACAAAGACTGAGCAAAGATTTTTGTTGTTGTTGTTGAATGGGCAAGTAAGAATACTCTTATTAATTACTCAATTATTTGTTAAAAACTTAACTATTTTACTCGCATATTTACGCCTGGATTTGACTGAGCTTAATAAACGCATTGTTATTATTATTGTTATTGGTACTTGTTACAATATTTGTTACTTGCATTGTTATTGGTAGACGCAAGATTACGTCACTTTAGTTCAACCTCACATAAGCCAGATGTGGCAATGTCTACCATTCCTTTCTAATTCGTCTCATCAGTGAATGACACCATAACCCTGTCTAAGTTTCTCCATGATGTGACGAGGTTTTAATATGTTTATTTGTCAGTTTGCTTGTTTGTTTGTTTGTTTGTTTGGTTGTTGTTGTTGTTGTTGTTGTTGTCGTTGTTTTTGTTGTTGTTGTAGAGCTTATCGATCAAATTTGGGTGAATATATAATGTCCCTCTGCGCCTTCAGGTAAGCTGCTAAATTGCATCCACGTGCAGCCACAAAGAAAGCGAAAGGGAGACAATTAGTGTAATCGCACACGTGACGTTCTGTTCACCAAGTACGCTGTACGGAACTATTACGCAAACCGAATGTTATCGGGGCACTGAAAAATGTCCCACGTTTATCGCTGTTGGCGACGCAAACAAATCTGAATGAAGCATTTATAAATCCCACTTCCCACCCCTGCTTTTCTGCCAAGGACAAGGAACCTCCCCTCCTCCCCTCTCCCTTACACACACACAATGTTAAATAAAAATACATTCCGCTCCAAAGAACCGATATTTAAAATCTCATGCTTTTCTAAGCAGATAATACCAGGAATACGATGTTCCAGAAAATGGACGAATTTTGTTTTCCGTCTTTTTGTTTTTTAAATTAAATTGGAAAATAGATTTTCCTTCTCTATAATAATAATAGAGCCCGAAATAAAAGTGTCTCAGTCAGACAGCAAACTGTCTGTCTCCTGCTTTAAGCAAAGTCTCCGTTTGTTTCAGAGCGCCCAAAGCATCGATCGAAGAAGATGGCTCATGTTCTTTCCAGAAAGTTCAAGCCACAATATTTTTTTCTTGAGAACTGATTTCCTGTGAAATATCGATGTGTTGTCATAGCTCAAGCTAACTTTGGTATTGATAATTTAATCGGTTTTATGACAGACATGAAGCAGCAACTTCCCAACTTTAATGTTGAAAGAATAAAGAAATCCTGAAAATCGTTAGCTTTTTATATTTTGACAGACTATGGTTACAATACTACGAAACAAATTGGGGATGAATGTGCAGTGCTTTGACAAGACTTGCGTCTGTAGACAGAAGGTCAGCCGGCCTAATGCTCATGTGCGGAAACGGCAATCAACTGTGTTTACATTGGAAAACGGGTCAGACATAAAATATCAAAAGAATAAGATAGACAGCGCGTAATAAATGTTGGGTCAGCTGTGAATATAGTCTAAACCTCAGCAATTAGACCGACAAATGTGGGATTGTGGATCAGTTTGATTATGTGCAACAAGACTGCACACTTAGAAATCGAATTTCCTGATAATTTAGAGATGTAGACTAGACTAGTCTAGGCTACCGGTAACCTATATTGACATGGCCTCGCTCGAGATCATGTAAACACAGCTGATTGCTTTTTCCGCACATGCGCAATGGGCCGGCTGATCTTCTGTCTGCAGAGGCAAGTTTTGACAAGCATATGGATAATTAAGTATTTGATACAGTCTTGAGTACTTTGGAATGTTAATTAATGTTATCTACTAAGTGTTACAACAAAACACAAGTAGTCTGTCTTGAGTCTGAAGACACGCCAGTGACATTAATTACCTATACTCTGGACTTACCATTACGTCGTGGTATTGGTGGTAAAAGCTTATAGAATACAATATAAAATGTCTGTGAGATTCTGCAGATGCAGTATATTGGAATAAAGGTTTGATAATTTGGTCAATTGTAAGTTTGATTATCCAAAATTCATTTTGTCAGCAATTGTTTACTATAGTAACATTAATCACTTGCTGTGGAAGATACTGTCAGAATGCTAGTGATCAGCGCCTATAAATGGCAGCGGCACTGTATGCTCCCCCAGACAGTCGAGAAAGTCCTAGAGTGATCAGGCCTGCTGGGGTAATAATAGTGTGAAGTCGCATGAGCGGGCATTAGCCTGGATATGAGACTAAAAACCGCATTATTATTATTATTACGGGCTCACATGATGTCATTGTGTCGGGACACAAACTTATAGAATAATATTAAATGTCTTTGAGATCTTGCACACGCAGCATACTCGAAGAAAGGTTTCATAAGTTGGTCAGCAGTAAGTCATATCCAAAATTATTTTTTCGTTAGTCATTGTTTTTCGCTGTAGCTGGTTATGTACTGCAGGATGTTTACTCTTCCGTTGAGAGAAAGCGAAGGTGAGAAATGCCATACGTCCTATTTGAAACTGTTAATGTATATCATGTTATGCTGGTAAATAATGATCTCTTGTGATCATAAACGGCTTTTGCGAACTGAAGAAAAAAAATCGGTTTTCAACCTCAAAATCAAACCCATTTTCAACATAAATTTAAAGGTAAACCATTTCTGAAAACATTTTTAGTAGTTTCAGTTTCAAAAAGCCTTGAAACCCTTACGAATTGACTTTATAGTGTAGTCTACTTTTGATACGATCACGACAAAGTAAGTTCCATTTTTAAACGAGAACGTCTCGGAATCATATATTTCGTAAGCTTGCTTTCAAAACCAGAATGTAAATTATGAAAGAAAATAGAAGGTTTTTTTTTTTTCAACAACATTCTTCAAGAGTACGAAAAGAATAAATAGGAGTGTTTCTTTTCTGACAATTGTTCATGTTTGGAAAAGTAACGAAGGTTGAAAA
>JAWQUT010000002.1:1688692-1723308 GCA_033807755.1 Ellobium chinense | reverse complement strand
CCCTTTCCAAGTTATTTGTTTGCAAGGGTATGCAATGACCAAAAAAGGGCCCCTTTATCTTGAAGTAGTCAGAAACGAAGGTATGTTGACAAAAGACAACCCAACTTAAAATTTTAATGGATCTGCTCTGCTTCCGATAAACTTCAAATCTGGGCCACAAATTGCTCTACGAAGCGATGATTGGATGGTAAATTATGAAAATTTGGGAAATGGGGCAACTCAGAAGGAATTATTATTTATTTACTGTACTCAGTCTTATGTTCCCACGTCTTTCCGTTCCTAGATGTTGCTCCAAAAAGAGCATGTGTATCATAATGTATTGCGCTGAACAATTAACGACACTTTTCATAGTGACTTCATGGGTCCGGTTTTACAGTTTTAAAGTTTGGGTCCATGTGTCATCAGGTGGGAATCCCTGGTCTAAATCATAATCATAACACACATAAAATGCCATTCTCGCCACTACTGATCGACCATACTTCAGCGTTATCCACACAGATTTAATCCCTTAGATTGCTCCTGCCATGATGGGCTGCCTCAGTCCCTTGGAACAATGACTGCCCTTGCAGTATGGAGAAAGATTTCTTAATCACGTGGGAACATAAGGAAGCAGCGTGGTCGTGCAGCTTTGTGAATAGTCTATTTAGTCTTCATAAACTGAAGGCTGTCAAGTTTAAAAGGGTTTGATTCACGGGCCGAGCGATTTACGCTGTGGTGTCCTTGCGAAAGAAACACTTTGCTCCATTTTCCCACTTGTCTCAGATGTGAATGAGTACCTTGCTGGAGTGGACCAGGGCGCTGCAGCGTGGCGACTGACAATGACTTTGTTATGGATTTAAGTTGTAATAATATGTATCGTTCTATGCTTGTTGGTATAATGAGTGAGATCTATAAAAATTATATTGTATTGATTTTTTTTTTTAATCCAGCAGGATAAATAATAGGCCCTATTTCACTGTCACTTTACTCTCAGATTGTTACTTCAGTCTGCAACGCAAAAATACCACACAATCAACCATAAGTCCAATCAGTAACCAGCAAATCTATCAATTCGATACACCACCCGCCCCGAGGGAAAAATGTTAATACAATACATACAGTATCAACACTACAACTGCACCAAACGTTACCCCATCCCGGTGGTTTTTTTTTTATATCCCTCATTAATTTGCTACATGCGGGTGCAAAAGATTTCTTTGTGTGTGTGTGTGTGGCTGAAGCAGATATTTGGCGGAGCTAGTGAGACTTACTTATAGCGCTCTGGTAGACTCCCCCGCCCGCTGTCTCTCTTGCTCCCGCACCCCATCCGAGAGCGGAAAGACAGCGGCGTGTGAGTTAAAGGGAGAGAAGTTGCAGCCCGGCATGAAAGAGAGTCGCGCGGGCTTCTCATGTTGGTATCCCGCAGGAATCTTTCGCCACAGAAGCAGTAACAGAACCGAGGAAATAAAACTGCGAATTTCACGTTGTCAGTCAAAAGGGGCGATAACAAGAGAGTTATTACGCTTTGTGTTCCACGTTTACTTTCGCCTCCTATCTATTCTTATTTTTTTTTAATTTCACAGATACCAAGAGTTTGAACTCACTGGATTTCCGTCGTGGCGAAGATTTCTGAAAAGTGCGGAAGCGAATAACTTTCTTCCCACTTCTTTTTAAATGGTGAGTCACTTTAAGCAGTAAATTAAATTTCGTACACTTTAATTTTCGGGACTCGAAAAACATCGTTTTTTAAATTTTTTTCTCCTTTCGCCTTAAGTAACAGCAACTCTATTTTCTCACCGCCGTTGATTTAGGAAAGGAAGGGCGTTTTTGAATTCAGCATCAAACTAACATCCTGACTTCAATTCAATAACACTATTTTTTTACTATGGCATGTAATTCCTGGGTGGACAGACAGCAAAGTTAATAAATATCCAAAATATATTTAGATTTATATTATTTTCCAGTAAAAGTACTCTTAAATTGAAATTGGAAAAACCCGTAGTGCAATACAGTGTTCGTTTCCGAAGAATGTTACTCAATACACGTGCCGGAAATTAGGTAATATATCTGTCTGGGATATATAGATCAACCTAGTCAGTGATGTTGCGGTGCTGCTGAAGTGTGTGTGAGTGATTCAGTGGACATACTTCTTCTGTTTTATAAGTGATTCAAGGATTGCTCTTTTTTAGTATCTGTTTTACCATAAAAGGTGTCTTTTGAGCTACAGGGTCTCATATTGTGATAGAACTATTTAAGGTAAGTTTATTTTTTTTCGGTAGATGTATCCGTTTTAAGAAAGGAAAGAATGTACAGTCTATCTACAATCAAGATAAGAGCATGAACACCCCTCGCATAAGGAAGAACAACACTAATCCGGCGTCTTACGTTTTAATGTTGGAATAACAGGGTGTATGGAGAATTTTTTTATCACAAATTGCCACGGACATGATAAAAAATATTGGTATAGAGATTGTTAGAAAGAAAGAAACTTTTTTTTTGTTTTGTGAATGTAATAATTCGCTTATTAAACTTTGTGTTCGTAATTATCTGACAATTTGAGTGCAGGTTCTTGTCATGTTGAAAAGTATCATTTCATGGTTTGTTTGTTGGTTTTTTTTGTAAGGGAAGTGGTGGGGAGAGTCGGGGGCTTATAGCTTTTTATTTATTGAAATTTAGCCTAGTCTATACCTTGAACTGCGATGTACACGTGCATGATTTTTACGCTAAAATGCGACTTCCAGTCAAAACTTGCATGTTGTCTTTGGCCTTCATCGCGTCACAGTTCTTTCTTCTTCAAAGAAAAAAAACAAACTTGAACCTGACCTTTATAAACTTTAAAAATTCGTATATTTGCTGCCATACCTGATTCGATTATTTTCTCTGTATGATTGGTATTGCGACTTCGAGTCGTATTCAGGAACTGAAGACTATCAAGTCAATTCTAAAGGTTGTGCGTTCGACTCGTGGGTCGGGCAGTTGACGTTGTGGTGTCTTTGGGAAAGACACTTTACTTCCTTTTCCCCACACATCTCAGGTGTAAATGAGTAGTCGGTTTTAGAGCTGGGGTGGGGTGGGGGTGGAGGATAAAGGTGCTGCACCGCGGACAACCAGCAATGACTTTGTTATATGTTTCATTTGTAATATTATATATTTAGATTATGATGTTTACAGTACCATGCGTTTGTATTATGAATGAGATACATAAAATTATATCTCACTGTAAACCAACATCCCTAAATAAAATAAACAAAATTTTTAATAAGTCATAAGTCCCATTTATCGACAGGTTCCCATGGAGTTTGAGGGCGTGCGATGAAAACTACATTTCGGTAAAAAGTTAGTAAAGTTCCTGAAAGTCATGACTATAAAAAATTCAGAAGATGCAGGATCTTTACTGTTTACCCGAAGGAAATCAAATTTCTATTTTATTATGAAAGTCATCCCAGTGGTTCTAAAACTGCACGAANGGGGGTGGGGGATAAGGGGGCTGCACCGCGGACAACCAGCAATGACTTTGTTATATGTGTCATTTGTAATATTATATATTTAGATTATGATGTGTACAGTACCATGCGTCTGTATTATGAATGAAATACATAAAATTATATCGCACTGTAAACCAACATCCCTAAATAAAATAAATACAATTTTTAATAAGTCAAAAGTCCCATTTATCGACAGGTTCCCATGGAGTTTGAGGGTGTGCGATGAAAACTACATTTTGGTAAAAAGTTAGTAAAGTTCCTGAAAAAGATGACTATAAAAAATTCAGAAGATGCAGGATCCTTACTGCTTACCCGAAGGAAATCAAATTTCTGTTTTATTATGAAAGTCATCCCAGTGGTTCTAAAACTGCACGAAATGAGCCAAAGTGTAAAGAGATTTCTCAGGCTTGAATCAAATGAAAATTTTCGAAAGCTAGCATAGTTTGTCAGACATACACGTGTAAAATAGAAGTGTTTATACATAAACTTGCTTTGCTTGGTTGCATATTTCTCACAGTTTTAATGCACAATTTAACATTGAAGATCTGGAAAGTGTCTGTAAAGTTTTCTTGTTCATGGATATCAGTTTTAGTAGTACACGGTGGAAACTTTTAGTGCAGTAAGAATAACTTTTATGTGAACCGTGCTCATAGCTTGTTCTACAGCCTGTCTCATGCTGGTTTTAGTGAGACTTTTAAATACCAACGTGCTGGCCGGTGATGCGCGAATACAGGTGTGTCTGCCGGTTCCGATTGTTGCTGTCTTTGCTGCTAGGGACGATGTGTTGCTGGATCTGTTTTCCAGCAGGATGGTGCTGCTCTTTCTACTTCGGAATCAAAACATCAGCACTGCAGCAAGTATTTTACTGGGTTAAAATCATTTTAAAAAACAGTGAAGCTGCTTCCTTCTTGGAAATATCATTTAAAAATGAAAAGAGGATTTTAGTCAATCTAGAAGTGAAATTGTTTCACCATGGCATACAATATTATATATTCAATTCATAATACATTCTACATATTTAGAAATGTACCCATCATATTTATAATTTCACAGTATTATAAATGCAATCCACAACTAAATCATTGCTGGTCAGCGTACGTTCAGCACCCTGCCCACCACCCCCACCCCCTNCCCCATTCCCTCCTCGATCGAAGCGCTAAACCTAAATTATGTATTGAAGTTTACACATGATCTCGTAAATCTGAAATGTGAAAAATCGTGGACTGGTCCTGAGTCCCTATCTTTTACATTAGTAGAGTTCTACTATGATGGAATTCTGACCTATTACCCATGGAGCATTCGCTTATACATTGCACTCCATTCTTCTTCTCTTTCGGCGTTCACGTGACATTTCTTAGCGATTTGCTAGTGATGGCTTTCTCCAGGAACTCTGCTGTTCTTGTCAGAATGGTCACTAAGCCCCACAGTTTGGTCTCAACAATGTTTTTACTGACTCGCCTTCTTTCTGAAGCTTTCAAGTGGGGGCTTTGTTGCAGGAGGTGGCATGGGATCTGCTGCCCTCCATACTCACAGAATAAACGTTTAGGTCTGCCGATTCAAAGGCATTTGGGCCCATTGGCAGCAGCGTCCAGTTTGGAGCCTGACAGTTTTTTGTTTTTTTAAATCTATCTGTGGGTAATATGTGTGTGGGATCCATAGTTAGGTTATAATCTTCATATCTCTTTATACAGTTTCTTGCTTGTTTCCAAGAAGGGTTTTCAGTGGATCAGTATGTGACTGTTTCTCTTAATGGCCACGTTTAAAAGTTGTTTTTGAAACATCGAATACGCAGAGTGTACTTAACTATTACGATATCGTCGCATCATTTGTGCCTTAATATAATAATTAACAAAGCGATTATTACCTATCTGTTCTTAAACTTCCGTCCGAGGTATAAAAGGAAAAGCATAATGGGCTGTGTCTTTTATTTGACTACAGTCACAAGTTTCCGGTGGAAGCGCTTTAATTCCGAATGAAACGAGACTAGCATTTCGTACTACAGACAAACAGTCTTGACAGTATTGCTACATTACTCTCCCTTTGAACGTTACGGTAAAGAAAATTGCATAAAAAACGTCTGGTATTAAAATTTTGAGTATGACAGCAAATCGATCAAAGTCAAGACAACCATTTCTACTCTCCATGGCCATTTATAGACTGGACTTGTAAAGGTCGAAGATTACGTTTCCCTTTTATGGAAGCCATGACCAATATCACTCAATATCTGCTGTGCTCTTCTCTGATCACACCCTGGTATAAACCTCTGAAGATGTTTGTTTTTTGTAGCATGTGTTTAAGTAAGCTTTAGGCATGACAATCATTCAATAAGGGTTTTTTTTTCCGCTCTGTGCTATGCATCTTGTGTTTAAACTGCGAAAGCCATGTGCCACCTTAAAAAAGTCACACTGTTGTTGACACACATATTCTTCTTTGGTAGAACGACATCTGGGCACAGGTTCGGACAGTAAAGACAGAACGGAACACCTTTAACAAGTGCATAGAGGGAACATGTTGTACTAGGCTGTTGTTTAGCTGACTCGACAAAGCCGCAAAGCCCTTACAAAGCCATTATGACAAATGTGTTAAGTATACAAGCTAAGTGTATCATTAAGTAACGTCGACTACAGCTGAGAGTTCATTGAAAGATGAGCTAGATATTTTAATTTTATTTTATTCATACATAAATGAAGCAATTTACTGGATAACTACCTCTGTAATCACGGTAAAAGGAATGTGAAAATGCTGTTATTTTGTTCTTGAAATTGAATAAAAAATGCAAAAAGAGAGAAACAAAAAAAAAAGTAATGAAACAAAAACGTGTAAATAATGGTGAAAGATCGAAAGATCATGTTTGAATAGAGTGTGTTAACAAAAGTAGGCCAATACTTTTTTTCAGGAACTCACTTAAACATTGAATAATATTGACAGACCAGTGCATTATCTGCTTAAAGATTCATACAGACGGAATTTGCGCCAAATAAAAATAATGTCAACAATGCTGAGATATGAAATATGGCGTATAAGTCTAGACTATACTGAAATATAAACTAGAAAAAAATTTATGAAAAACAAAACAGAAAACCAACAAACGCTAAACACAATAGGACTAAGTCTTTACATTTGACATAATCAATCTGACAACAAAACAAGTCGTACCAGACTCGTATTTTCATACCCATAAATCTCTGACCTTTTCTTTTAGTTTTCAGGGCTAACAGTACAAATTCCAAATAGTTTTGAATCATCGCTTGAAAATGTACCATCCGATTTTAAATTAGTGTACACAATAAACGTTCAATATAAACAAAAACATAAACCTCGCTCAACTTGCTGCAGGCCATAATTCAGTTACCCGTGCACCTATTGAACTCAAATTTCGTAGGCAGGTTTCTTTTGTATTGAGGAAGTTCTTTTTATAGGATTTAGGGTTCAAAACGACCTCTGGATATTTTTATCAAATTTGTTTCATTTCTTAATGGTTAAACTGGCTTTATCATTTTTAAACATTTCCAGGTTAGCACCTTACGTGGCGCCAAAAATGAAGGTGACGAGTTTGTGCGTAATTATTATTAGCTTTCTCGAAAATATTCCTTGCACTGTAGGTCCATTTCGATGAATATCTTGGCAGTTCAGAGCCATCATCAGGCAGTGAAAGGTAAAGAATAAACAGATAGGTGTGACGATACAAAATCTGCTGAGCTTAGGTTTAAGTAGTGAAGTAAAAGAATAGTGTCAATGTGATTATCGATTTGAAGTGATGTGGGTGTTCAGATAGGTTGCATTACATCTGTGTTCCAACTTTGGAACCTGTGATTTTACTCTGCTATTACTTTTTAACCTCTGTGTAGACAGAATGGAAATTCACTAGTTTGGAGGAAGAAACAATAGAATTTGATCAGAAGGACAGTCCCAGTCAAATATTAAGTGTCAGACCGATTACTTCCTGATGGTCGTGGGCTTAGTCCCTGCTCTAGTCATGCTGCAAATGCCATGGGATAGCCTGTACTTTACATTAATCCACCTGTCTGTAAAAGCGGTGCCTGATTAACAGTAGAGGAAGGTATTGTTCGAATATCACCGTTCCGCGCTTGCATAATGGCAGTGGTACAGTATGCGTCCCATGGAGTTGAGGAGGTTACTGTGTGCCTTGGTCTGCTGAGGTAATAATTATCTGAAGTTGCATGAGCTAGCAAAGCCTGGGTTCAAGGCTTACAAACCTTCCGTTTTTGCAAGTTAGGGATAGATTTGGGGGAGAATGGATATTGGATCATACACCTAGTAATGACTCAAAAGTGTCCATCTGTCGCTTCTTTTTTTTTTTTTTTTTAAGTTCTGTTTTATGGATTATCCCTTTACCATGTCTCCAAATAGGAGAACTCTGTTTAGACGGAAAATAACGCTAACCAACAAACGAAATGTTGGCTGCATATTATGGCGTTCCGCCAATGGTTTAGGGTGTTCCACATAGCTGTGCTTTCTGACTTCTAATCAAAGCACAATACCCTTTGTTTTAATCTCTTGAGACCCCCTGTGAACGTTCGTACGCGATGGGACGTGACGCCAGCCAGAATTGTAACCTATTCAGTGACGAATCCATGCATTCTAGACTTACGCAGAGGAAGGCTGCACCTCCTGCCTCCCCATCTTTCCCTAGATATGAATAGCTACTTCCCATCGGCGACAGACAGACAGACAGAGAGACAGACAGACAGACAGACAGACAGACAACTACAACCGAAGTGGTCACTTTCGTTAGGAGAAGGAAAGCAGAGGGAAGATGGTGCCCACTCAAAATCCGCCACTGAGTCTTATTAAGTGGTGGGCTTCTGCTGAATAGGGAAGGCAAATCAGAGCAGCCCCTGTATTTCTACTTGTTGAACCTTATTACTGCGTCTGTCGCGTCAGTGACGCAAGTTCCATTCTCCCCTTTGTCCATATTATGCCCACTTAACATGACAGTCCACCCGTAACATGTACAGCCGAGATTTGCCCAATCCGATCAATGGGCCAGCGACCCACCCACCTTCCCGGCATTACGTCCGCACCAATTATCAAAGCTACACGGGTTGGCAGACCAGACCCCGAGGCTGCTGGATAGAAGCATGGTCTGTTCAGGTTATCCCAAATCCGCTTAATAGCAACATTTTTTGTTGTTGTTGTTCTAGGTACTACAACACTGCAAAGTACCATCGCAAGAAGTGAAATTCCTACAAACCAGTCCATAATTTCGAGGTCGTGAGGTATTGGAATTCATGAGTAGACTGATATAGAAATAGGGGACATGAATCCAAAGCACTAAGATAGATAGGTTGGAAAATTGGCTTGGTTACCATTTAAAACTCTGCAGTTCGTTGGCTGACTGGATTTGTTCTTTTGTCCGGTACAAATCCACATCGTTTAACATAAATCTCCCAAATCTAGCAAGATATCCTCAAAGATGGAAAACAGACCGTAAGAAATAGATCGTTGGTCCCAAATAAGCCGTTAGGCCTCTAGGAGAATTAGAAAGGCCTTTCTGTTTCCTGCATCTAGGGAGTATAATTTGATGGAAGCATCGTCTCGACCCAATTCTTTCTGTTCAAGAAGTGCTCTCTGCGCTGACAACATTGCTTTGCGATATGCCCTCGCAAGCAATTTGGTGTGCAAGCAGTGCGGTGCGCAAAAAGTGCGTGTTTTTCCCTTCAATAAATTCCCTGCAGTGCAATTAGCAGTGCTCTGCGGTACGAAATGGCAGTGAGCAAACAGTATTTTCGCCAACACTGTTCTATTCACAATGCTGTGGGTTGCATGACGTGCGGCGCGGTGTAGCGTGCTATACAAGAAAACAAAAAACAAAAAAAAAAGTTGGCGTTAAGCTAATGAGTTTGGCAGTTGATGATCAACACTAGGCAGAAAAAAGTTACCAGGCATTGTGCTGCTGATCCCATCCACAGCGGGAGAAGGCACAAAAAACTATTGTTTTATTGTAAGTTTGGTTGCCCATCCCCCCCCCNCCCTACCCCGGCCCCCTCCACCTCAACCATCCTTCCCCCTTCACGGAAAATGCCGGGACACCTCGGCTAGTATAGTAATGTAACTGGGTGAAAAAACATATTATTACAACTAGAAGGAAATGTGAGCATTACATTGATGAGTCTCAAGATGTTACTTATTATCTTATTATTATCTGATTACTTAGTATGTTACTAGATGTGTGCTATCACAAGAAAAGAGCTCTAACTTCACAGTAATTTAAAATCGTATTTTCCCATTACCTGAGTATTGTTCCTTAATGTCCACGTGTAAGACCAGTTTTCGCCCGTGACCCTAACAAACTTTCCATATAAACACGCTATTATAATAATAATCAAGTTCAAGTTCAAGTTGAATTTATTGGGGATTATGCCAATTCACAAACTTGCCAACAATTACACTAAACAATAATACTCTCTTTTTTACATAGTCTCATGATCTCATTCATACACTTGCTTTCTCTCATTTGCACGTGACTTACTTGCGTTTCTTGCGTTCTCGTCCTTCTTTCTCTCTCAGTCGCTCGGTCTCTCTTTCGCTCACAAAACCACCTCCACACAAAAAAAAGGGTCATCTTGCGCACACGCACGCACGCACGCACGCACACACACACACACACACACACACACACACACACACACACACACACACACACAAACACACAAAAACACACACACAAGAGCGCACATATTCGCCAAGGAGCAAGTATCTGGGGTCAGAGGGGAGCTTGGGTTTCAGTCTCCGTATACCATTACCAATAATGATACACACAATAATGATAACAACTAGTATGCGAGCTATTCATGAGGTTCGAGGTAATGAGATCCGGTTGTTCTTTTCACATAAAGTCACAATGCTGAATAATGACAGCTCCATCTATTTGCAACATTTTTACAGCTTCCGAGTTGTTGCTATTAAACGGGTTTGACTGTATTATTATTATTATGATTGTCGCGGATAAGTGGACAGTACTATTATTGTTGCCAAGAATCCTGTTCTTCTCTTTTTATGGTAGGCACACATGGGTATTTTTCGTTGGGCCATTCCATAGAGAGTGTTCTACCAGTGGCCCCAACAGTCAAGTGCACTGAACGTATTCACAAACGTCTCATTAGAGAGAATAGGGTCATGAGACGTAGCAATAGGAACTGTTCAAAGTGAAACGTCTTTGAGTGATCTGGATGTAAATGTAAATGTAAATTGTGGGCTGTGAAAGACGAGTACACATGTGAAGTAATGTAAATAGGTTCATAGTGTTGTATCCATTCCTGACTGTTAGGATGATTGCCTAAAAACCAGAGTAAAGTTTCATCATGGTCACGGTTTTTTTTCCTATGTCAATGAACTTGTTAATTTTGTTGAATAATGAAGTTATGTTAAGACTAAATGCATTATTCGCATGGTATATTGCTACAACGAACCAGCACACACACACAAACACACACACATACACATACACAGGCCCACACACACACACACACACACACACACACACACACACACACTTATACAAACATACAGGCACACGCACACATAATCTAGTATGATATCCAGTGCTTTGCTTTTATAACTGATAGAATACAATTCATGGAATGACCCGGTGCCAGAGAGATACTACGTTGAGACCAAGCCGAACCAAGCCAGCCCGAGTTTAGTCACGGGAGCTTTATAACGAACTAGCCAATTATACGGCAGTTCACAACAATACACATGTCATTAAGAAGTTTCATACAAGATAGACTACCTCTTTTGTGATAAGAAGAAAGAAAACTCTGCTTTTCAATACCAGTGTAATGCTCATCGTCTACATGTGGATTTAATTTTTTTTTTTAAATTGAATTGAGCTGTAAGTCATATTAGCTCTTTTTCTCATTCAGAATATTTCACATGAATAAAAGAATCTTATATTCTTGTGACGAAAAATACCCATCAGGTGTTCAACTATCGTTTATAATGATATCGTCAAAAGAGTCAACTTACGATATTCTGTATCCAAAGCCCGATTTAAAGGGCATAGGCCCTTCCCCGTCTTTTTGGATCCGACGCCCCTGCACATAAGCCCAAGAATGCCCCGACCTAACCGAGTCTAGTATATCAGTCTCAGCCTGAAAGTCCTCTCGACTCTACCGGACGAACAAATGGATGAGTTCCTCTTCATCTGAGACCTCGGACTGGAGAACAATTCTGAAGTGACGTCTGGGGGAGGGGGGGAACTCCTTTGAGCACTGACCGAGTGACTGCCCGCAGTCCGCCAACACGTCATGCTGTGACGGGAACACTGGACCATCGGTTCCTGGCTCCACCAGAAATTGGATTAAATATTTTTCCTCTCCAGATTATTTTCTTATCCCCCACAACGATTGATTCAGTCTTTCAGAATCTTGAGTTTCTTCTCTTCCAATTTCTGTTTGGAGTATATTACTGTGGAAAAATGTGAGGTTATATTACTGTGAAAAGAGGCTGTGTTATTCGTGGGGAAAGTTCAGAGTACTATGGCTGCTGAAATCATAGTTACGTTATTGTGAGTTGCATGAAGAAACGTGTACTATTGTATTATGATTGAGACTTACTGTTTACTAAGTGATTTTGGTAGAAAAAAACAGTATTATTTTACTATTGTCGAAGGTGCAAGGTTACAGATATTGGAAGACCTTCTGCTTATGCCTGAAGTAGGTTCACTATTCTTGTTACGGCTGAAGATATATGATCAAAGTTTATTTATGGATGGAATTCCAAGGTTATGTTATTCTGCGGAGTACTTGGTAAAGTTTCTGTAGTAAAATTACCTTACCACTGAAGGCAACGATCCATCCACTCTTTGCAAACTANCAGCTCTAAAGCCAGGTACTCATTTACACCTGAGTCGAGTGAGGAAATGGAAGCGAAGTGTCTTTCCCAAGGACACTACAACGTAAACCGCCCAGCTCGCGAGTCAAACACATAAACCTTAGACTTGAAAGTCTTCAGTTTTTGAGTACGACTCACAAACCGCACGGCCACGCTGCCTCCCTTATGGACTTATTCGACAGAGGCCAGCTGTGGTTACATTCTCTTTTCGCTAGCATCAGATGTAAGGCAGTATCAGACCGAAAATTTTGAGATTTTGTGCACTGACATTAGTTATTTGATACCTGTATGAGATAAAAATTGCATCAAAAGTCCTGCGATAACGCGTAATTTGCCATGTAAAATGTGTAATTAATGCTTACTGAGTCAGGCATATTCGGTGTCCAACTGAGTTAATGAGAATTTAATATGCCTTTATATTATGATTAGTGATGGTGTTTTCTTGTGTACTCAACAACGGTTTAGTTGTTCGATATTACAGTTGTAATGTGATCAGACCAAAAAAGTGCATAACAAATGATTATTCACTTGGCACAGGAATCACATATAGATCTACCACCATTTGATGCCATTTCAAAGTTTGATTTCAGAGTCCAAAAGAGTAAAAGGCAATTCTAGCTAAATACCATGTCACTTGCTTAAAATTTCTGAAAAGCTTTGAGGTGGCAGCAACCAGTTTGGGTTTATATTAAAAGTAACTCCAATTAGAAACAACCAGAACTAATTGCCAACTATTCAGAAATTTGCATTAAGGACGTGGCATTCTGCTGGAAGTGCTCTGAACGTGAACTGAAACATTAGCTACAAATTAACAACATATGCCTGTGCACCCCAGTCTTTAGATTTATATCAACTGAGCCAAAAGAGCGACTAATATAAACCACGAATTTTAGAGAACCGGACTTTCGTTGTAAAGAGGCAGAATATCGCGTTAAATTCAAAAGTCTGGTATTATCTAGATTAAGGCCACGAAAGAATCGAAAAACATTATTATATTTTTATTACCGGCTACTCACAGTTGCCTTTGCCTGGAACGGGCAGTTTTAAGAATCCAGGAAAACTGTGTTTAGATTCCACATAGTGTACGTATATTATCTGCATTTAGTCTAGATCTAGAACTTAATTTTTGTTCCCGGAGCAAAGAAAAGTAAATATTAAGTAAACTGTTTATAACCTGCATCGCTAGATAATCAGTACTGTCTTTACTTGCGCGATAATTCTGAGAATTAGAGAAATCGTGAAAGTGATATGAGATCGTTCTTTTCCTATAAACAGTGAATCGTGCATAGTTCAGATCTAGGCTACATCTTTGTTAAGTGGGCCACTCAATGAACGAGTAATTATTATTTACATTACCGAATAATCACATTTTCTTTTATTTGACTGACTGTTCTGAAAATCAAAGAAGCTCTGAAATTGAACTGAAACGTTGGTTTGCAATACACATTGCATAGAGCGTTGTGTAGATTTTTATTCTTTGTATTCACCAAAGAGTGACATCTTTGTGCATCTTTGGTAAAAATCCGGGGTCCTTGGATCAAAACGTGGGATCTACAACCCCGGAAAATCACACTTGAATTTTACTTGGTTATCATCAGTTCAGGAAGTCGGAGAACCTGTGGAAGTGAATTGATATCATTCGTTTTCAAGTGAACAGTGTGTAAATCTTTGTTCCTTGTGGAAGTGAAGCTTCTGTGGTGACCCCCATTGGATTATGCCCATGACTCGTTGACTTGATGTAGCCTGCACGATGGATATGTGGATTCTGACTTTGTCACTACTGGTGACGCTCCTGCAACAAACTTGGAGCATGCGGAGAGCCAGCGAAGGTAAGTGTCTGTCTGTCTATCTGTCTGACTGTCTGTCTGTCTGTCTGTCTGTCTGTCTGTCTGTCTGTCTGTCTGTCTGTCTGTCACTAATATACCTCTCTAACTCTTGGTTGTATTTGCTTGTGAATGTTGTCTTCCTTCCCTTTGTCCTTCTGCCGATCAGTTAGCTTGCAGATTAAAATGTCTGTCCTTCGCCCATCTGCCTTTCTCCTCCTCCTTCCCCACCCTTTCTCGTCCCTTCTATGTGACTCCCCCTCTCAAATCCATGCACAAGACTATTAAAGGCGATCTATATCTATCTAATAACAGGAGATGCGGAAGTGCTAAAACATGACTGTCATTAAGTTGAATGGCGTAAAGCCGGTTTCCGATGAACCTTTAATTATATGATTACACATTATTATGGCAAGCTTCGACAATCATTAGCATGACTCCTTTTGCCATCTCGGCCTTTTAGTTTATATCGCTCTTACTACTAGGGTGAAAATGCAATGCTGGAACTCGGAACACTGTTGGAGAAAGAAGTGGAGGCTTGAGGAGAGAGAGTGAGAGGCTTGAGGAGAGAGAGTAAGGGGGGAGGAAAAGGAGCCGATGAGGAATGGCCGAGGGGTCGGGAGAAGGGAAAGGGGAGAGGGAAGTGAGGTGAGGAGATAGAGAGAACAAAAAAATAAAAAAAGAAAAGGAAGGAGGGTGGGTGGAAAGTTGTAGCAAGAGAGAAAAGGTGAGAAACAGAAAGTAGGAAAAAGAGATCAGTGTGAGGGATAGACTGAAAGCATAAATAAAATTAATGAACGTTGAGAATGATGGCTCAAAACAAAAAAAAAAATTAATTCAAGAATGTGAACTAAAGAGGAGATAAAAGTAGACAGAGGCGTCAGGAAATTAACTGCACTGTACTATGAGAAAGAAAGGGTTAAAGGCAAAAAAAACTGTGAAATGTGAGCAAATGGAGACGTTGGTATGCATTATTTATACCGGCGTCCTCAGTTTGTAATATCAGACTTTGCCCAAATAGGAAGTTTTCTATTCAAATGGTGATGTCTGTCTGTCTGTCTGTCTGTCTGTCTGTCTGTCTGTCTGGCTGGCTGGCTGTCTGTCTGTCTGTCTTGCTGGCTGGCTGGCTGGCTGGCTGGCTGGCTGTCATTTTCCCCCTTTTGGCTGTCTGTATGTCCCATCCCGCTCAGGTCTTTTTTTCTGTTCTTTTTTTTTTCTTTCTTCTCTGCCTTTCTGCTTTGTGTGCTCGCCTTTCTTTCTTTCTTTCTTTCTTTCTTTCTTTCTTTCTTTCTTTCTTTCTTTCTTTCTCTATCTTGACTTCTTGCCCATAATTTAATTAGAGCCACATAATGACCATCCTGAACTTCGTGAATCCAGCTCTCGGTTGTCAACGACGCCAAGGGAAAAGTTCTTTCTAAGCCTTCTCCTGTCAGCGGAGCGATAGGTCAAGCGTCTGTCTGTCTGCCTGTCTGTCTGTCTGTCTGTCTGTCTGTCTGTCTGTCTGTCTGTCTGTCTGTCTGTCTGTCTGTCTGTCTGCTCGTCAGTCTGCTTATATGTCTGTCTGTCTGCCTGCCAATCTCTGTCTGTCTGCCTGTTCCTTTTCTCTCCAAATTTAATTTTCGCTGTAATAATGGGAAATTCTACACCTTCCTCACATATAACTAGTAATGAAGTAGTGCCGTATTCAAGTGTCTGCCTGTTCTTCCGTCTATCAGTATGCCAGTCTTCTGTATGGTTGTCTGTCTGGCATAGTGAATGCAACAAATGGCTCTCTGATCTTTCAGGCAGATAGGATGGGTGCAACTGAATATATTACTTTTTTTTAAAATGTGTATCAGTATCTAGCAGATGAAGCGCAAAATCTGTTGCCGGCTGACTGACTGAATAATGTTAAGATAGATCAGTTTAGCTTAGGGAGAAGAGCCCGGATGAACCAAGAGAGTGAAAAAACAATGCGTGATTAGTGGATTTTGAACAGGAAGTGTGTTGGAAGTACTTTTGTACGTCTAAAATGTTATGTCTTTGAACTTTCAGCAAGGCCTATAATAAGCATCGAATTCGATGCCTGATACACACTCTCAGTCTCTCATCTTCTTTCTCTGTATCTCTATCTTGTTATCTGTCTGTGTGCATATGTCTGTGTGAGAGAGAGAAGAGAGAGAGTCTTCTACTTCCTTTCTTTCTCTCTCTCTCTCTCTCTCTCGCTCTCATTCTCTCTCTCACTCTCTCACTCTCTCTCTCTCTCTCACATTCATATCTTACCCTCCGTGTCCCCTCATACTAATATCTTAACAGCACTACCTCGTGCCACACTGACTAGTCATACCTTCGCCTGGTCAATGCAGTTATGCGTCAAATCATCGCTGCCCAATTCCATAATCCTGTCCGACAAAGCCGGGTCATGTGACAGCTCTAGCACAGCAGGACACCGAGGACGGTCCTCTGACTGCCCTGTCGTACATATTCTCTGTCTCACCAGCCAGGCTGGCTAGTACTTTCATGTGCCAAGGTCCAGTCATGGTTGTAAAATTTTATCTCCGCCGATCTTTGATTTCTATCTCTATCCGTTAACCCTCTTAACAGCTCATAATAACTCGCCGTGCACCTACACTGGACCTTCCGTGTGACTTTGTGACATTCAGGGGCGTGGACTGGTTAACGTGTTTAGGGGTAAACCAGTAGTATACAGTATAATTATTATTAGGAGCCCCCTCGTGGTTTCGTCACTGGCCCAAATACAACTCAGGCTAAAACTGGAGTAGCCTCTTATTTGAGATCTCTCATACATAGCAAGAGAACCGAAATGGATCACTCTGTCGCATACTGCATTGAAATAGATATTTGCCTTTGGAAACCGAAAAGTCAGAGACTGATAGGCCAAAGAATCAGAAAGGGTAGCTGGTGGCTACGTCTCAACAGATTATAGGAAAGCTGAAACAGTTTCAGCTTTGGGCACTTATGCACCGTCCGACCCCCGAGGGTTAATAAAGTAAGTAAGATGTGGTTAACTCTTTATTTACCGAAACTCTCATCATTGCCTGCTCCAGAGTTTTACTGCATCGTCCCCTATCGCCCGCAATATACCTTCAACGTCATAAAGCAAAAAATATTGTGTGTGTGTGTGTGTGTATGTATGTGTGTGTGTGTGTATGTGTGTGTGTGTGTGTGTGAGAGAGAGAGAGAGAGAGAGAAAGAAAGAGAGAGAGAGAAAGAGAGAGAGAGAGAAAGAGAGAGAGAGAGAGAGAGAGAGAGAGATTTATGTTGATTTTGACAGAGCTGAGCCCCGGGACATGGTATGTAGAATAAAGTAAAGTATGTCTAGGCTAGTAATTGAAAGGTAAAAGACGAAATCTTGTAGTGTAAGGAGTGATAATATATTTTAAACACCTGGTAGTTGCCGGACTGATGACAAACTACACTGTTTGGCTGCTATAAGATAATTAGTTATACTGTTCACTCCGCTTAATCGCAATCCAAATGAAAGCAATAAATGGCATTTTCCATATAACCAAATGATATATAATAAATATATAGCGGTTTATAGGTCTTCCATCCTGGCTTATGCCCACTCACGCAACTTAGCACGATTAAAACCCTCACTGTCTTGATCATTCTTTCTCCAGGCCAACATATAGTGCCAATGCCATTTACAGACGCTGATCGTAGCATTCTGACAATAACCTTCTTTGCCTATAGTCAGACACTAATTTTACAGACAAATGGCCTGAAGAAAATGTCAAAGAAACGTTTCCTCAATGCATTTTCAGCATGACCGTGGCGGGAATCGAACCCACGATCCCCAGATCTTGAGCCGCAACCTAACCGCAAACATTTGGCCACAGTGCTCCCCAAGCTCCTCTCCTCTGTATATTTATATAGAAAAGTCACTGCATAATTTTTTGTCTATGCTCCTCAGGAGTTGCGATGAATAGGAGTTGATTGTACATTACTGATTTGGACTATTTAGGTAATGACTGGTCTGGCTTTTGACAGTCTTAAGTGGCATTCATATGTGCCGTTGTGGGTATAATCCTGGAATAGCACCGATTTAGTCGATACCATTTATATTTGGTATCGGCGGTGCTGTTCCAGGAGCATATGGACATGAGACTAAATGAAGCGCAGTTCAATATCGATACCGAATCGCAGTTCAATATCGATACCGAATCGGTGCTATTCCAGGATTATGCCAAGTTGTGGAGCAGCTGCCAAAGGATCCCGAGCGAAAACATACGACCGGCACAGAGAGAAGACTGGACTCCTTGGCCTGTCAGCCAAACAGTAGGACGTTGTCTAGTTACAAGGAAATCGTTTTTTTTGAGTTTCGACAGCTCGATAGTTGGAAGTGAAGTAGTCTAGGGCGAACTTTGCGCAAAAACTGAAGATAACATTGATGAATCTAAATCAACTTCTATTCTTCCCACACTCACCCTCCCCGAAACCTACCCCCACGTCACCTTTGTTAGCATCCAGGTATATCTCGAAATAAAAATAAGAAATAGCTTTACTATGGCATACAATGTTGTACGTCTCATTCATAAAATATATAATATATATATATGCATTTAACAGTACATCTCATACATAAGCATACATCTATTACAAGTGAAATACATATCAAAGTCATCAAAGTCATTCTGCGGCATGACTGTTCCTTCGTTCCTCCAACTCTAAAACCAGGTAAACATATGCATCTGAGTGGGGGAGGAATCGGGGCTAGACTTAACGTCTTACCTAAAAACACAACAAAGTAAACCATCCGACTCTGCATCCGAATCCACGAACTCAGACAAGACAGTCTTTAGATGGTCGAGAGAATTGTGAGAATCGCTCACAAGCCGCAATCATGCTGAGCTTACTCAGGCCAGTGTTACCCTGAATATACAAAATTCAGCAAGCTGAGAGCGGTCATCCGATCAACAAACAACAAGAATTCTTTTATTTTTGACTCTTTTTTTTTACGTGCAGAGGTGTCAAGCTGTCGGGTCACGATAGCTCAAGAGCTAGGGATGAATGCGGATATCTACGACTCCGACAGAGTAATGATTTAAAAGCTTTTATTTACTACCAGGTGATAAAGCTGACAGAAAGAAACGGTAATCAGACGAGCGGTGTTGTATTGTGAGGAGAATCGTGGCTTACCACACCCTTCCTCACTCGCTTTCAGAGCCGTAACTACACTCTCAGGGGCGCATCGGCATGGATTTCCACATGATGGACCCCCTACCGTCAACTCCTTCGTTCTTCCAGCTTAATAGGGCTCTGTGTTTGCATCGATTTTAATAATATTACAATTCTCCAGGGCTTTGGCCTTTCCAGTCTTATTACCAACAACATATTTTTTTTTACAGCAGAATGTGCGTATAGTTCCAACAGACAGACACAAGGCTAAGACTGAGATCACTGATCTTTGATCTACACTTAATTACCAAAAATAGACTACTCATAAGGTATATAAGTCTGGTATTGATGCCATGCTCTTCCGCGCCCTTTCTCATCATTATTATCATATCTGGCCCAAAGCATTTCATAATAGTTATTCTCAACTCTGTTAGAATCATGCCATTGCAGATGCCATTGGATCCATTACACTGGATATCAGTTTTCATTACCTCTATCTTGGTTCTTATTCTATAGTCGAGAAAACTGAGAAAACTGCGAATGACATGCTCTTCCTGGCCAACATATTCATGGTGGAATCGAGATCCAGCTCCATAAGCCGTGTTAGCTACAAGGGCAAAAAATATTACGCTCCTGCCTCCAGCACCATTCAAGCCGTTCTATGAGAAGCTTTCCGTCCCATTCAATCGTTTGCCAAGCATGAAGTGTATTAAATGGCTGAATTCGCGGGAATTTAAAAAAAAAAAAACCAACTTAAATACATGTTTATCTTGTAGGCTGTCCTAGATTAGAGGCACGTGCAGCAAGGGGCATTCAGCAAGGAGTGCTGGTGATTTGGACAACCTGGAAATTTGGAGATCCATGTGCAGACAGTGACGAGAATATAAATGCACTGCTGAATCTATGTCGTTGATTTTTTAAATATAATGTGTCCACCGATTTGTTCAGGTGATGAGCGCATCTCGTATTGCTAGAGCACACTGATGACGTCTGTCGGGCAATCATTTTCTCAAAGAATTAGAAAATAAAAAAAAATTAAAATACGATTTTATTTACTCCGTAGGGAAAGTGTTTTACAATGTCATAGAATGTTATACGTATCATTCATAATTTAAACACATATAACAATACACATCATACATGTAAATACGTTATATTACAAATGAAATACATATCAAAGTCATTGCTGGTCCCCAGCGGTGCAGCTCCCTGGTCCTTGCAGCACTAAAGCCAGGTACTCATTTACACCTGAGTCGAGTGAGGAAATGGAAGTGAAGTGTTTTTCCCAAGGACACTGCAACGTAAACCGCCCAACTCGAGAGTCAAACACATAAATCTTAGACTTGAAAGTCTTCAGTTTCTGAGTACGACCCACAAGCCGCACGGCCACGCTGCCTCCCGTCAAAGGAAGACATCGTTACTGACAATGTCAGTCAATATAATATAAAAATATAAGGGGGAAGATTCTTCCGTGAAAACCCCAACCTTTTTTCTTTCCCTTCCCCTCCCCGCCCCCAGAAAAAAAATCAAAATGACGTCATTCTAGGTCAATACAATACAATACAATACAATACAATACAATACACAGCACAGCACAGCATAGCATAGCACAGCACAGCACAGCACAGCACAGCACAGCACAGCACAGCACAACACGGTACGGTACGGTACGGTACGGTACAGTACAGTACAGTACAGTACAGTACAGTACAGTACAGTACAGTACAGTACAGTACAGTGCTGCAATGCATGAGAAGTATGAAAGCAGAGCTTTGTACGAGAGCGTACTTTTAATATTTTCTTCTCTTTCTCTTTCTCTCTCAGTCACTCTCCTTTTTGCTCTCTGTATCTTCCTCCACCACCATAATGTGGACGGAAATCCTCACTCTCCCATGTGGAGTAGACGTTGTCTGCAAATGAAGATACAGCGGTGTCGGGAAAGACGTAATGAAACACACCTGCACTTGGAATTGTTACAGAAACGGCCAAATCAAATAAGCCTGTGGACATTTATAACATACATAACTCTAACAGAAGCTTGAAAGAACGTTTAATTCGACCCAGTGGTATAGGTAAAGCGGTATGAGATCGCAAATCATGTTTTGCTTTTCCGATACAACGAACTACGGTTTGAGGCAATCCGCGTAAATTACAAAACCTTTTCTTAAGAAAATTACATTCGAGTTCACCTAATCGCAACTTCGGAGAAGTGTAACAAATATAAAGTTTTGACTGAGTGGAGGATCAAAGTTTGTGTTCTCTACATATTGATTACATAGACACATTTTATTATGGTATCTTATTAATCTTGCAATTAAAGAAGACTAGCGAACAAGTAGATTCGCTGCCCAGTGAGTGGAAAGTAGGGCAAAAACAAAATATTCCGTAACAGGATAATATAACACTATGCGTGCATCTTTTATCTTATTTTTCTACTTTCATTGTTTCCCATGGCAATCATGCATACATTATTGCTTCATTAGAGAGAGATAATGACAGATTAAAGCAATGAATCTGAATAATTAAGAAGCATAGGGCCGGTTATAGTTATAGGTCTTGTTTCTGGATAATACGTAGAAGATTAAGGATGCCCTTGGGGTTTTATGAGAAATAAATTAACAATAGAACTTTAGATATCAAACCTCATATATAGATCTACTTGAACGAACTGTACGCATACTCCAGGCTATGTTTCATTTACGAGTCCTTTCTCTAGGTATGAAGATGCCAATGTTTTATTCACTGTTGGCTATATATAAGGTTTGACACCTCTCATTAATTTATCCAGGTATCCCAAGCCAAAATACTTTCCAAACTTGTTGTTAAGCTTTTCCTCCGAATTTTGACATAAAGAAAAATGCCCCTAAACCTATTAGATTTTGAGAACTTAGGCAGTGAAGTAGGCTACCTAGTATTAGTATTTTAGGCCTTTTCACTCAGTAAACAGGGTAGCCTTACAACATCACGGAGTTTATACATGATCGGCTATACCTCACCTATTCTGAGTCTACAAATGTATTTGCACCTATCTAAGCCTTTGAAATTCAAATCCAAGCCCTTTCCCCCTCCCCATGACCAGTTTTCTGATTTTTTAAAGGGACTATTTAAAATTGCATATTTTTATGCCAGGTGCTGTTGGCATCTTCATACCTCTAAGTAAGAAAATCGAACACCTCGCCCACCTGCTGTTGTGTTTTTGTGGCCTTAGGCAAGTAGTATCGACGCGGGCGTGTCAATGTAGTTTAGCGATTGAAAATCAAATCATGAAATAAAAATCCCCTGCCGATATCAAATAGAATAAGTTAGATGACACGGAATGATATTCACGCACATTATTTGCGTGGGTATCACTAGTGATGACTAGCTATACATCGTCCTTATGAAATCGGCACCATTGTCTGTTGGGATAATTTGCTGTTTATAAGAACGCACTTTCACTTGAAAAGACGTTTTCTCCCTTTGTTGTCCACAAAACTTCCTGAAATCAATTTTAACAGCTTCGTGCACTGCCCAACCACATTACAGCAGTTATGCTGTATTCTATAACGCACGAAATATCGAACATCACCATTAGTGACAACTGAATTATATATAATAGGCTATATACCCATCAAATAAACGTAATGCTTCTCTACAAGGTACCGTCTACAATTAACGGTGTTTTCTTCAGGTCGTGAATGAGGTGGAATTCATTTCTCGGCAAGGAGTTGGGATTGTAAAGTTTGAGGCGGATTTTACAATTTTTTTAAAAAATTCTTTTGTTTCTGGGCAGGAAAAAAGGGGAATGGAGGGAGGGAGATCGGCGAGCGTTCAGTTGATTTTGGAAGAGGAGGGGATTGTAAATGTATGGGGTGAATAGCAGGATCTCGCATTATTGAGAAGAAAACACTGAATTTTTCGCCTCCATGCTATGTTCACCAAAGATGCTTACCCCATTTATGCTTGATATGTTGTTTCGCACCATGAAGGAGTAAATTCCCTGCCAATCTAAGTATTTATGGCCACTCATCAAATGAGAGTAACTTGATTTGTGAACCATTAATTTCACATGTTTTTACAATATGTATTGATTAAGATGTTGCTGTATGCACAAATTATGGTAAATTTGAAAAGTATCATCATGTTGTTGCTTGAAATAATCCGCCGGTTTGGTTAATTCAGTTTTCTAAAGCTAACTGTTAATGTATCGCATGTATCGCACTGTTATTTTCAACGTGTTTTTATTTTTTAATATTTTCCTGGCCTTGTTCTTGGACGGATATTAACAATACTTATTTTACCAGTTACAAACCCTTTTACTATTTTAAATTCAGGAAACGTTAGTATAAATGTTATGCAAGCTTTTCGAGAAAAAAACAACAATACAAAGCGGTTGTAAAGTTTGGTTTTTTTTTTTGCTTTCTTGGACACACCCTACATTTATCTATGATGCAGCATTGTCATCTTTACGTAGTGTCCACCCACTCTGTTTACCTTATCTATACTACTTTTTGCACTACTCAGCAGATTGGATAAAAATCAGTGACATGTTAAGTGTTTATGTCTGCCCCCTCATCAAATAAAAGTAACACTGTCGCAGGAAGTAGCAATATTGCCTCCATGCTGTGTCTACCCGCGATGTTTGCCCGAGTTATGCTCAGATTTCTATTACGCGATATGCAGAATAAAAGTTTGAAAAAAAAAATCATTGACAGTCCGAACGGCTACGTCGATTCATCAAATATAAGAAATGTTTGTAATGAAAATCCGTCGCAAGAGAGAGTGATAAAGTAAACACTCATGCCGAGACATCAGAGAGAGATTTTCAGATACCGTCGGATTCGTTTAATCACAAAATCGTAGCAGCATGGGAATATGATGTGAATATGCAAAGGCTACGATTAAGCAGAGCTGCTACTTCTATTTCTATATAAATTTTCTGAAAAAAAATCGTTCCGAGTGGGGGAAAAGTGTGATCTGCACGGATTGCTGTAAAGCTGATTTAACTGTACGAATAGAACAAAAATGACATGACATGCATTTTTATTCAGAGCATCGTGATTGCTTCTTCCTTCTTCTGTGTGTGTGTGTGGTTTTTTTTATTGACCAAACACAAGTGAATTAACATAATTATTTATTTCCTTCAGGTACCGATCCAGTAGATTGTCTGGAATTGAATGAATCGATGCCAATATACGCCCATAAATATATTATCTGTTTGCCGTTACCATACTGTGGTGAAGGGACAATGCGTCATAGTGTCAGACAGTATACTCTATGTGGTGCCATGCATCGCCTTTGGCTGCCAATAATTCAGTCTGGATATCCAGGCAGCCAGGCTCTACAGATTTTTAAATTTTTATTTCTTTTTTATGTAGCCAGAGCAGTAGAGCAAGATTAATAACTGTTTATATCCTCCTCTTCATTGTTTTCATTCACCACTAATTCTGCTTGGCGCCGGCGTCTAGTGGCTGGATTCGGCTTCTGCAAAAGAAAAAAAATATGTCCAAATAGATTAAATTTAATCTTTTGGGTTTTAATCCAACCAAAGAACGTCATTCAATTACAATCATATGTAATCATCATCATCATCATCATCCATCATCATCATCATTATCATCATCATCATTATCACCATCATTATCATCATCATCAAAAGGAGGTTTATGAATTTCGCCCCCAGGCGATGCCCGCTTACACGATTTCACTGACTTCACACTTTTACCCCGGCTGGCCAACCTACTCAATACCTTTCTCAACTTCCTGGGAGGATATAATTCTGCTGTGATTTGGCAGGCACACATCACTAATATCGAGAAAATAGTTTCACTGCCTATAGCTAGGTATCTATTTTACAAAACTATACAATGGAATTCTTTCCCTAGGTACTTACAAAATACAAATGATCGTTGTCGGGAATGCGAACTCACGCACGCCCTATTCATCACGAGTTAGTCCCCATAACCATCCAACTACGCTGTTCCTGACTGAAGTTTTGTCATGTAGTGATAGTTACCAAAAAGAAGGCAAAAAAAAAATTATCCAGACTATTGCCCGAGATTTCCGATAATATTAATGGCTTAGACAAGCACGTAAGAAGCAATAAAACGTGCAAGCAAGCGAAATTAGTATTAAGTCGGTTTTCATGACAGTCGAACAGGCCATATCGCCTCGTCTTTCCCCAACCAGGAAATAGTTACAACACGTTTAACTAGAATCTTTTTATTTCATAAAGACATTAAGATATCGTTTTTACTGTTTATTAAGAACGTTCAGGAACTAACCTGTTGTTTTGTGGTTTTTTTTCTCTCACAAGAGCTTAAAAAGATGGTTGTTAACCGCCGGCTCATATTGGCAAGTACCGACTTAAGGCATTTTTCGTCTAAAGGCGTCACACATGATGTTTTTGAAAATTACAATAATAAAAGTGATTGTTATTTCTGTTTTTATGTCTGCGCTGGTTAGTTCTTTTATGATGCCAGATAACCTCGGTGAAATCCATGAGAGGCAATTTACTCAGAGAGGTGAAGATAGAGCAAGCGACCACCAAGAACTAACAAGTGTTCTCAGAATCTCAAGGCTCTGTGGCGACAACCCCCGTGGCAGTTCCGACCCGTGAGAAGTGACGCTCGAGATGTTTATAAGCGAGTTTAAAAGAGGCCCATAAAAGATGCACCAAATATCACAGTTCTCTGTGAATCAAGTGAACGATATAGTTGATATTTTATGCATTAACTAAGGCAAGAATAAAAATTCGATTCAGATGGATCGTCTGTCGGAGACAGACAGACAGACAGACAGACAGACAGACAGACAGACAGACAGACAGACAGACAATTAGGTAGATATCTAGGTGATATATTGATTGGAAGGTAGGTAAGTAGATAGTAAGGTAGGCAGGTAGACAGGCAGGCAAGCAGGCAGACAGGCAAGTAGGCAGACAGGCAAGTAAATAGATAGGTAGATTAATTGATAAAGGCTGAATAAATAAAAAAACAAAACTGCCATGGTGAAACCGGCTAAATCCAGGGGTGACCATAACCATGTAGAAAAATGCTAACGATAACTGAAACATTTTTAGATAAATGCAGGGACACTCTCACCCAAGGTAATTGCTTTAGGGTTAGTGGTCGATTAGAACAGAGAAAGCGCCTGTGAAGCGAATTCGTAGATAATGATAATGCCTAGGACTTGACTGTCTCAGTGATGCTTGTTTTCCTCATTCAAACCCTGGCCCCAAACCTAAATCAAGTACCGGGTGAGAGAATCCCTGGATATTGCCGAGTTTCACCATTGCAATGCTCCTGATGTGGAGAGCCTCTTGTAGGTGAAGTGGTAAAGTACATTGTTTGTGTAAAAACTATGTCAATATTCCTCGATTGTTGTTTATTTTATGTCAGCATGCCTTACTGTCAACAGTACTTTTGTCAATCATATACATAACAATTGTTCAAGCTTAGCTTTCAAGCTATGGTAATGATAGATTCTTCATCTAATTCTCTTAATGGGAGTCTTTCAACATCAGATTTCTCATGACTAAGAAGAACCATGTTTAAAAACGGTGACATGTTAATGCACTTACAACTTTATATCCGGTAACAGCCAACAAGGACGGCCCAAAAAGAAAAAAAAATGAGCTGAGTAATACAAGGAATGACGTAACTCATTTTACTGGGTTTTTCATGATCTCTTTTCTTTTTATCACTTCCGCATTTTTTTTTCTCTTTCATTTGTCTGTCTACACACATCTCTTCTTTTTTCAAAACATCCCTCTAATTTTCTGTCTGCACGATATCATTTGCAAGAACACGAGCCGAGGGACTAATAAAATTTTAAATTTCAAATAAAAAAACAACACAAAAAGCTTGAACGACTTTAATCGATGTCGCACGACTCACAATAAATCGCGAATACCTAGTTTTCTCTCAAATTTTTTGCTCCTTTTCAATTCCCATTTTAATTTGAAAACTGGGGAAACATTGCTTTATTCCTTCGTAACAAGTAAAACAGAGCTGGAACTCTCGATCTAGTGAAATTCATTTAATCTAAATTCAGTTGTAAGTTGAAGTTGGGCTGCTCCGTGTCTGTTGCATGTGTTAATGATATTAACGCTGCAGTTATTGCGCACTTGCACAGTAATTCGCTGTGTTCATCAACGAAACACTGAAGGGAACATCTTTCCGTGGACAGAATAGATCTGTCTTTGCTTTTTGCTGGTAACAAGTTTAACAGGTCTAACAAGTTTATTTATCTCAAACCTAGGCCACAACAACTGTGGTACGTGGGCGAACGAAAATGTCGAATAGATATAATAATATATTGGCAAAAGGAGAGCATACAACACTGATAATAATAAAGATCTCCGAACAGAATTCACATACATAACAACTAACATAGATTGATACATTTCTCTTCACACCTCTCCTTCTTTTAAGCTAGTATTCTATGATTCCCCATTCTAAATAGTTAAGGTTTGTAACTTTAGCCGCAGAACAATAACTGCCTTTCTTTCGTTGTTGATAACAAAGGAACATTAATTAAGAACGAGACTTTTTTGCAGATTTTGAAGAACCAGACTTTTTTTCCAGATTTTCAAAAAAACAGACTTTTTTTTTCAGATTTACAGTAAGTAGGGCGTTGGAATTTCCCTGACCTCTGAGATCACAAGGGAGTAATCATTGTATGCATTTGTTCCCATTGGCATAGATATGCAATTAGGACATAATAGACGTATTTGTGACGGGCAATACACTACAGTAGACTCCCGATTCTCCCTTAAACGTGAATTGTGATGACATGCATATTGAAGAATAACAACGTTCTCACGAGTAAGGAGACAGTAATACGATGCAAACTTCTATCAGCATTGTGTGAAAATGTCTGAAGTTAAGCGCTATCTATATTTCAAGTGCTACGGTAGCACCGACCATGACCTGTTCAGAAATCTGTCGATTGGAAAACTGTCGGATTACAAGAATTACTATGATGACTGCTGGAGCTCATGAAAGTAGTAACCAACTCCATAGAGACATTTTCGTTTCTGATTATCGATACTCAGCAGTTTGGATTTTGATATCAGAACTTCCAGGCCATTTTAACATTTTCGATGTAAGAGGTAACACTCTGCGTGACCTACACTGCCTATTCTTGCAGTATCGATAGGTATCGACGGTATTGAGGGATTTCGAAAAGGATCGACTCTCTTCCCCTACTACCGAAACAGAATCGATACTTTAGAAAATTCAGGCATTGGCCCGTCACTGATTACATAAGCCTGCATCTCGATCCTGTATCATGTGATCTGGCTGCTTTGATGTCTGAGGACCTTCTGCCCCCCGTCTTCCCGTGATCCTCTCGCTCCCCACGACCGGCTATATAAAAGTAATTGAAGTTTCCGTCATAAATAACTCACTCACGCGCGCTGTCTCGGTTTGAATGCGCGCAAGCATACACTCGCGTAGAGACATCACCAAGATGTATTGCTCGGCGCACGCACGCTTTTGTCACAGAGTATGATGGCACGACGTAATTGGAAAATACCGAATTTCGGGTTAGGGTATATTCTCTGTTGTGCGTTTTTCCCTAAACACTCTGCACTTCAAACTTCTTCTGTCGGCCGAATCTGTTAACCTTTCTCTCCTTCTTCTTCCATCTCCAGCTCTCTTCCCCCTTTTCCAAAAGGAAAAAAAACAAACAAAAACGGACTCTCTAGCTAAACCTCTTTTGCCGACCGAATTTGTCACAAAAAAACCAAAATCCATTACCTAAGGAATGGCCGTGTATTTTGTAAAGCTCGTGTCTTGCCGAGAGTTCATTGCATGTGCTCGACTGTTTCGATTGAAATCAGGACAAAAACCGATGACAAGTCACTCATGTTAGTCATGGATTTGATAGATTTTCTGTCATGAGTGTTAGAATTGTGAGTCTGAATTTATCAGATCAACTCACTGACATGAAACGATAAAAATGCCCATAAGAAGCATTTTTTTTTTTTAGATTTGTTAAAATCCTTATACCTGGTATTGTAGTTTTTAACTCACTTCCTCTGTATATCCAAATACACGAATCTTTTAACCTTCAAAACTGAGGCAATCCTTCACCTAGACGAGAGACACGATTATTGCGTGCTTAAATGTCTTTTTTTAAAACCGAAGTCTTCTTTGAGAGGTTTTACAAGCGAAAAATGTAGTTCTTCGTTATTGGCTTATCAATATCTTCCTTTCCCTCCCAATCCCCCCCTCTCCCCTCACCCCCCGCAACCAATAGTAACAGCAGCACCAATAACAACAACAACAACAACAGCAGCAGCAGCAGCAGCAACAACAACAACAGCAACAACAACAACAACAACAGCAACAACAACAACAACAACAATATCAACAACAAAAACAACAGCAGCAACAACAACAGCAACAATAACAACGACAGCAACAACATCAACAACAACAACATCATCAACAACAACAAAAACAACAACAACAGCAACAACAACAACAACAACAACAACATCAACAACAACAACGATAGTATTTCTCAGGTAACTAGTTCCTTTGAGATAATTAGAATTTGGTCCACTATTTGACTGTGAAAATGCGCTCCTGTTCTCCGTCTTTTTGGGAAATTGAGCTTAAAATTAACTAAAAACAAATTAGTCAGGTTACGAAACAATTTTTTTTTAAGAAAAAAAAAATGATGCACACTAAAAGCATACACGCTCCCTCACACATTTCAGCACAATTGTCACCATGTGCCTCTTTCTTCCTTTGATGATAATGAAATTGACAAACAGAAAATGAACGAATTTGTCACTTTGTTTTATGGTTTGTTTTTCGCTCATTTGATAGTTTGAAAGATGAAGGCACGTGTGTGCTTGTGCAGAAAACACCACATCACTCGGATGATTAGAGTGGCAAAGATGTGAAACTTGTTTTTTGGACAGGTTAAGACCAAATTACCCTTCAGGGAATGAGAAGATGGTAAAACTGACTCTCCATAGTGGCAGCCTGCTTAATCGCAAGTTACGGTTAATTGCAACAAGTCAAGACAACAGAATCTCTGGGTGAGAATTTACTAAATTTTCAGTCACCGATGAAAGAATTCTACACTTTCTCCATAAAACTAACTGGATAATCACAAACCTTTTAGTCATACCCTTTTCACGCTTCAAGTGAGTCCCTATTAAGCGAATTTGACTGTATAGCGTGTGTTTGAAATTTGGGGCTTAATCAGTTATAAATGTGTGTACTGATGAGTTACTAACTAACCAATCTCCTGCACGTGCACTTAGGTGAGTTTGTTTTTTATGCTTTCAAGGCTGGGTTCTGGTTGATGAGATGGCAGAGGCAGCTACTTCTATGTATATACCGCCCATGATCACCTGCAGATGTAAGCTCGATTAAGTCGGATACTAGACCACATGTGGGCCACAGAACAACTCGTATACTGTATTTACTTTCTCTCTCTCTCTCTCTCTCTCATTCAGTCTCCCTCCCTCTTTCTTTTTTCGTTTTCTCTCTCTTTCTCTCTCTGTCTTCCCCTTCTCTCTCTGTCTTTCTCTCTCTCTCTCTGGTTATTAATTCTTCTTCTTTGTCGTTTCCGTTTTACATGGTAGTCTCTCTTTCTTTCTTTCTTTCTTTCTTTCTTTCTTTCTTTCTTTCTTTCTTTCTTTCTTCCTTCCTTTCTTTTTTTCTTTCTTTCTTTCTTTCATTAATTTTGCCATGTTCTCTCCTTCCTCTGTTATTCTGTCTTTGAATTTTGTGTTTGTATTTCTCAGTTTCCTCACTTTCTCCTATCTTCTCTATTTCTTTCTATCTCTGTGTTTTGTTTTGTTTTTTTCCTTTTATTACTTGCTGTTTTCGTTATTTTTTGTTCTTTTTGTATTTTGTTTATTCCTTCGTCTGTTTTTCTTCCTCACGTTTTTAACTTACTTAGTCTAACTTACTTATTCTCTCCTGCTTTATTTGATTTTCTTTCTGTATTTTTTCCTGTCTCACATTCTCTTTTAAGCATGATCTTATTGACTCATGCTCCATATGAAACATTTTTGTGGCATCTATTTCGACAACCAAGTCCCCTGCCCTGCGCTCATCTATAGCAAAATTTACAACTAGATCCGAATAGTTATTACCACAGCTTGAATGGTGGCATGTTGAAATTACTTTTTTAAAATTATCGTGAGATTCGTCATAGAAATCACGATGACAGGCACTAATTAGTATTAAAATGTTACTGCATGGCCCATACCCAGCTGGGTCTCTATCTCATCCCAAATGAAAGCGAAATACAGTCACATCCACATAGTCACAATGTCTGCTTAACTGCAACATTTTCGGACAATAGAATACTTTATTTTCACTGGACAAGTGACTGGCTACTTGCATTCCCCCATGATTAAGTGGAATACGCCGTGCGTTTCCAATTCTAATTTGTTCAAGTCAGAAGTAACAAATGAATTTTCATTACATTCAGTGCGAAATGCTTCACAGCTCATGTATCAAGATGGTTCATTGCCATTTTGTGGTACTCGCTTTTTTTTTCGGCCATCAGCCACAATAGTTTCTCAGCTGCTGATTGAAGGTGTTGGCCAATAAAATATTTGTCAGAGGATTAATATAAAGTGCACGACCTAATTTTGACACTCCATAGACCATTCGGTTAGAGAGGAAAGGAGACAAATGAGAGGACTGTGGCCATATGCATAATCCATACGTTAATAATACGTTAACTTTGGTTAACACTTCTAATGTTTTGGGAGTTCTCCGTGCGTTAATGATTATGCATACGGCCACTAACGCCAGAAGACCTCATACGGAGAAACTCTAAATCATCTCTACAGCTCTATATAAAGTAAATTTCCATCCCTCACCCCCTTCGTATTCTTAACCCTCTTCAATCCGAGGCCGTTTAGGTTCGTGGAAATATACGAAACGATTGGGGTTGAAGATCACTAAAGATTTACACTTTTAAAAAATTTTTGATATGACGTGCTCCAGCAGCTCAGATTTAAAGGACGCCAATTTTCTTTGTCATGTGAGTGTGTCAAGAGGAAGCATTTAATGCAGAACCTTGAGGAACGTAATTTGCAATTTGCTCACTCTATTTTGGAAGTATGCTTTCAGCAGAAAGCACCGGCATTGCAGGGATCTCAGGTAAAGTTTATTCTATTATAAATTTGAATTACTGCTTCGCAAAGTTTCTTTTTGAAAATGAAGTTTGCAGTTTTGAAGTTAATAAAGTTTATTATTATGCTTGTTTTTTAATCTCAGTGTAACTCTACCCTCGGAGCATTTCTAAAATTCACTTCAAATTACATGTCTCTTAATACTTGACATAACAGTATGCGTCTTTGCATTATATCATTACATTACAACCATGAACCAATATTCAAGATGCTCATTTATCATACCAATCTGAGGCTGACATACATCCACTACCTACTCAATGCACAGTTTCTCATGCCAATATCAGACTGAGTTACATAGTCATTGTCAAACTACCTCGGGCACATTTTGTCAGACCTAAGCTTCGACACAGACCGACGCCCTTATTATCTAGCGTCATAGACCGCGACACACGCCGAGTCTGTAATTTGACCCAAATGTGAACCCTCATGATAGGAATACAAAACCCCAATCACGAACCGGGACCGAACCATTCCGTAATGAAGTTTGTTCGCGAAAGAGGAGGGGGAAAATGGAATCGGGGAGAAGAATCATATTTGCTGGGCATATTGAATTATAGCCGTATTGCCTCATTAGGGAAATGGCCAATATTTGTGCATCGATGTTTGGTCCCAGGACACCCCGCGAAATTTCGGATTCTAATGGCATTATTGTGGCGGAGGGATACACAATGTCGCTTCGGGGCGGTGCGCCGTGTCAATATCAGATGCCCGTCACTGCAGTGGCGGATGGTCCGAGGACCGGAAGTACGTGCTGATGACGATGTTGACAGTGTTGGTCTGTGGTCGGGAAGTGCATGATCGTGTAAGTGACCCCTGGACCACACATGGTGATGGTAGGCCGCCGCTGACACGTTGGCAAGCTCAAAAATTCATGTTTTTTTACAAGGGACATAGCTTCCTCCTTGGATTTCTCACCCTCTCTCTCCCCATCCTACTCCCCAACCTCCCTCTCCCCNCTCCCCCCTCCCCAGAAAAAAAGCAATGGAATATGGACGAGATCTTCAATCTCGTTAATATCAAAACTTTACTTATATCGATTTTAAAAGAGATTGCCACTGTATGTTTCCTTTAACTTTCTCCCCGCATGTAGTAGCCAAAAAGTGTTTGGAAAGAGAACATTAAGGCACAGTGCTTATGGTTTTCATTTGGGGGGAGGGGTGGAGAATGGGGCGATAGAACTCACACAAAAATCTGGTATCTAGAGAACACATGCACATGGCATGAAGCAGATAGTTTTGACTGAAGCGCGAACAGCCCACCTCCGTATTTCATTCTGTGGCCTTCCCTGACCCGCTTCTCTTCTTTCTCCCTATCGAGTTTAAGAGGGCAGCGTGTCCTCTCCGGATCAGAGGGGTAGAAAATGGAGATATTAAACAGAAGTGTATGAAAGAGCACTGTTTGTTTTTTTCAATTTTTATTATTTTTTTATTGTCTTTTTTTTGGGGAAGGGGGAGGGGGGGGTGGGGAGAAAGCTTAGATTGGTATGCTGCCTTTATTTGTCCAGTAACTGTGCTGAGGAATATTGAACATGAAATTTACAAAAAGGACGCGTTTAAGTAAAGAAAGCATGTAAGTAATAATGTGCCATCATTCGGTGGATTTTTTCAGCTACCTGTCGTGTTTACTATGTGACGGACCTCTAGGAGGTCATTGCTACCAGCAACACTTTCACTGATCCTTTCTTTGTGAGCTGCCAGCAGACCTTTAGAGAGCACAGTTATTTGTCGAGAGTGACACTTTCATATTACAACAAAGGAAAGTGGGTAGAGTAGAGTAGTCCGGGACACATACGTCTGGACCCACAAATTGGAGGATTCTACGATTTTTTTTCTTAGGACTGAAGAACAATATTGTGTGACCTACAGCACAAAAGTTTACCAAAATCGGAAGTGTGGAAAGAGGTCAAAATTGACCATTTAGATGACCAATTTATTTTCAAATAAAATGGCCTGCAAATGTTTCCATACTTACGAAAGAAGCGGTGCTATCAAGGGGACACAACCCAAAATAGATCCCCGCGGCGCGGATTTCATAATCAAAAAATATGGAAGTCGACGCTGGACTTCGGTCTACTGATGAGGAGGTAAACTTCCCTGAAAGATCGTTCCAGATCGACTGTAATAACTAATGTCCCGGCTACATTGCTTTGAATTAATACTTCGAGTTTAAATCTAAGCAACTAATGCT
>JAWQUT010000002.1:1674057-1687037 GCA_033807755.1 Ellobium chinense | reverse complement strand
TTTTTTTTTTCCATTTTCTGAAATACTAAGATGTACGTTGTGTGTTTGTAGAACATCCTACCTACCACACCTCCAATCCCATTCCTCATGTAGTAGCATGTACAGTACTCAGTTCATGAAGAATGTTGTGTTTTTGAGTGACATGAGCTGTCACGTGCAGGTTAGGATGTACATGTAGCCGCTCAGCTATAACATCGTGCTGATGACTATAAATACTGCAGATAGTTTCTATTTACAGCGATCAACTACATCAGTACATTGTATTTGTAGTGCCTGACTCACATCAAAGGCCTGACTCATATCAAAAGCGGCACGTATGAATTTTAGGTAAACTACATGTGAAAAAAATGTGAGCATAAACGGTTGCAGTATGAGTTGTTGCACAGCAAAGACTGCGAGCTGTTCTTCTGTATTTCTTATCCTAATGAGTAACATTATGTATCACCACGTGAACACTAATACCGGATCACTACGAGTATCGTTTTGCTTATCTTGAAGTTACTTAGTTGTGTCACACACCTTTTCATAATAAATATTATATAAGAAACATATACCTGAGGAGCTTCCGCCCCCACCCCTTACTCTGCTCCAGGCAGAGAAAAAGTCAGAGACACACGAAGAATGTCTACGCACTTTGTAATGTGTACACTGACGGTATCTTTTTTTTTTAAAGTGTTCATAGTTATTGAACTATGTCAACTGACTGTCGTATTTTGTTTTGACTTCGAAGTATAGTGTGGCAAATATTATTTTGGACATACTAAACTAGGTCAACACTTATTCGTCGTAGACTATTTTAAATATACTGTAATTTCTTTTAAGTGGGCTGCAGTACATTATCTTTTGTTAATTGTGCAGGTGAACCTGGACTACATTTTTTTTTGCTTCAAAATAAGAAAGAATGATATGGACTACAGTATTAGTTGTGGTGCGTAGTATGTACCTCACCAGTTATAATTACTGATTAAAATAAACAACCGTGCTTTGGTATGGATATGAAACAGTCCAAGGCAATGAGTAATTTTTAAAAAAAACATGCACAAGCATTATGCTCAAGATTGTTGTTTTTTCCCCAGTTGTCAAGATTTTTTTATAAAAACGTTACATGATTTTCTTGTTCCTGGTGAGATCTCACCACCTGTTTAATTATTGTCAACATTATCTATTTGTCCATTCACATTATACTCATCATCTATCATCATCTATAACTTAAATAGAGCTGCAGTAAGTGAATTTTAAATTGTCTAAGCTGGTGACATTTTTTCCTTTAAAATATGAGAGGATGTCATGGATTAGTTTATTAGATATGATGCGTAATATGTACCTCACCAGAAATAATTACTGATAAAAAAAAACAACAACAATAACTTCTTTGGCACTGAAATGAGAAAATTTGCAATGAGAAATTTGGAAAGACATGCAAAGGCATTATAATCGGAATTATTAAAGACCTGTTTATTCTATTTTTTGTTAAATTTTGTCAGATTTTACTACAAAATGTTAGAANGAACAGACCTCCGCCGGTTCCTACCCATTAACCCACGCCACTGGTCCTTTTTTGTTCCGACTCAGGCATGCCTCCCCTCCCCCAATGTCCAGGTGACGCCAATGGAACCTTCCTGATGGGCCCTCTGGGCTGTCTGTTGCATCCCCAAGCCATGACGTCATGGCTTATTCACGAGCTGTAATCTCTCGCTCCAGCTTTAACGCTCATATGCCGTGAGCAATAGAGCGCTTCAATCAACTGAAACAAGATTACATTTTTTACATCCATTTCTGATTAGCGGTTCTTGAAATTCTATTGGTATCGCTTTCCTGTTCATGTTAAATTTGCACGAATGAAGCTCATTTGCTCCATAAACCCCACTCTCGGCCTCTCTTCTTCTTTATTGAGAATATGCCATCGTGATGCCCCCAGCATTCATATGGAGATGGGAAAGGGGGAGATATCGTGCATGTTCGGTCATCCTGACATTGCAAGCCACAACTCTTACAGTCATTACTTCCGCTTTCCACTTTTCTGTTTTCAGAGAAATATTATTGGTTGATAAGGTCTGCTCATTGGCTTTTATTGGCTGATGCATCTTTTACTTTTGGTAGTGAAGTATGATGACGCAATCACACTACAATAATTTTGCTTAAACTGGAAATGAGCTTCACTGAAGTAGACTAAGTATGAATGTTCTTCCCTTATCACTTGTATCAGTAATCCCAGTGTTTGCTCTTTTTCAGCTCTATCCTTCCATCTCTTAATTATTTAAGCCATCCATTTTTGAGGCATTATTTTCGGAGATCTTCTGTCTGGATGTTGTGCCTGAAAAACCATAATTCCTTGTCACTTTGTTGTAGCCAATTTGTCAATTGCAGTGTGGAACAGACAAAACACCAGATCTCGATTAAAAAACTATTATTCAAGATAATAAATATCAATACCAGATGAATTGCATAATATGTGTCTAGAAAATAATTGAAGCAAGTTTATTAGGTAACTTTGTTAAAACACCAATATCAGATAACGAGATAAAAAGTTGTCTGGACGTCTAAAATAGATAAAGAAGACAAAGCTAAACCTAGTCTACTAGAATAACGTGGCTTTAATGCGAGAAACGTTTTCTTCTCTTCAACTGAAGAATTTTATACACATTTGCAAACGTATGTCTCCACAACATTTTGTTTTAACATCATTGATTTTTTTCCGAACTTCATCATCTAAATGCCGTTTACGGCCATTAATGGACTGTTCTTAATTAGTCAACTCCAGTGAAGTTCACTTCCGCCCTGAGCAAAGAGGTAGTTTGATTACGTCACCAAATCTCGCTTCCGAAAGTGAAAGATACGTCAACAAATAAGAGCTAACGTAACCGAACATACTCGTACCAGCCAGTCATGTTCCTCTGACAATGGAAAAGGGAAAATCGGAAGTAATGATTGCTGGAGTAGTTGTGGCTTGCAATGGCCGGATGACCCTGCACGCACAATAGCTGAGCATTGTTGTTGTTGTTGTTGTTTTTTTTCGGAATTTTGGAGAGCGTTCCTGGAAAATAAAGCTTTGACCACAGCTATAGTTTGTTCACTAACAATATTAGTCCCAAACCAACCAAGCTATAAATATCAATTTGTTGGGATGTTAATCGCTTACCTGTTCATGTTACTGAAAGATAAAGAACCGTTTTTATATTGATTATGTCATATTGTCGTCATGGTAAACGGCGAAATGCCTCCCAGGAGACGTCCTTCTATCGACGGATTAAAAACTGGGATCGGGAACACCCATACTGTAGACGACTGTCATTCGCATCAGAACGCCTCGGAAAGGACGAATGAGTTTAACACATGCGCATAATGAGAAAGAGCATTCCAAAAATGAGCCAAGGAGCTTTGCCGAGAGGTTCATCAGCTTCTACATCCAAAAATACAGTTTCATTGAGCCGAAAAGGAAGAAAAAAAGGGAAGGAAGACGAGAAGACATCCAGTGCGGTAGAGAAGTGCCCAGAGGTTTTGTGATTGAGCTAACTTTGGCATAATATTAGCAGGATTTCTTTTCATAGATCATCTTATGCAAGCTAAAAAAATTTGCAAGCTCAAATTTGTGACATCGAGAACGCCACGAAAAAGCCACAGCATTCAGTCAAAAATTCCCAAGAGAATTTTTTTTTATTTCGTAGCTGTGCCTCTTGCGTGTTTGACGAGTGACTAGATCACGGTTTAAAAGTAATAAAGAATACAGCAACAGTAATTTGAAGAGAAGATCAAAGTCGCGGAAAGGAAGAGGTGCCTTCCTCCCACACACAAAAAAGAAATTGAGAGAAGAAGGCGTGATGTCTATTTAACAAGGACAGCTCAACTCTATGAGTCCCTAATGAGGAGTTGGTGCCGTGATGAGGATGCAGACAAAGTATCGTCAGTGGCTGTAAGTCCGTTCATGGGCGGATCTGGAGAGGGAAGCACGTTCATGTAGCCATATACTTACCACCGCTCTGAAGTTATGCCATCCTTGAAATGTCATCTTTTTTTTTATACATGAATGTAATGCCTCGACACTGCTACTAATATACTGTAGTAGAAATATTAACAACAGCAATTGCAACTGCACCAACGGCAAAGCAGCAGAAGGGTAGCTATGGTCGTCGTCATCATCGTTGTTGTCGTAGTAGTAGTAGTAGTAGTAGTAGTAGTTGTAGTAATACATGTCGGATATATCAAGATAGAACATCAGACTCTCAAAAGCGTTTGAATCAGTTAAAAGCTTGCGCATTAATGATTGGATCTCTTACCATCGTAAGAATAACTCTGGTGCATTGCTGTTGAATGCATCCCTAGCAGCATTCAACATCCAGAGTTATGTACTTTTTACGATGGTAGGAGATTGCCATCGTTGGTGCACGAGCTCTCACATATCTAATGTGATCTGCATGGTCGCTCCTCCAACCTCAACTCCCATAACCTCCTTTCCCCATCTCGCCACCCCTGTTCTAACGATTCTCCGCCGCCTATGGAAAAAATCGTCAGAAAACGAGACAAATGCGATCCCGGACAGACCATAGTCAATGCTCAACTTCACAGCTCGTGATCACCAGTGAGTCCCTTTGACTTGCATCTGTTCGAGATGGCATGACACGATAGGATCCTGCACAAGCGTTAACGAGCTTTGGTTTAAGGGCCGGGTCTCTGTAATTACTCACATTGATCGACACAGTCTCGCTTTCTAATTTCGTGTACCGGACACTTCAGGAATCACCGTCCTATGGCATTCAGTAATAAAGCGTTTAGCCAAGGCCAAGCTGTCTTAAGAGCTGAGAACATCGAAGAGTTGTCCATTGAAAAATGATTGATTCTCTTGCATCTTTACTTCCAATGAGTATGCAGGGGGGGATAACTCTCCGATGCGTTCTCTAAGGCTTTAACATACAAACCCTTTCAGCCAAGAACAAGTCGTCCAACACTTGGCATTTACAGTAGATGCATCCTTTAAAAAAAGTTTAACATCCTAACTTTTCTTTCAGTTTCATTTTACTGGTGTAATATTGCGGGTTTTTAAACAATTGTTGTGAAAAGACCGTTTGTCTACGTACAGTCTTTTAATATCAAAACTTCAGAACATCCTGCGTCAAAAACTTAAAGAGAACTTTAAAGTAATGTGCGCCAAAAACTTAAAGAGAACGTAAGAATAATCCTTGTCTCAAACTTAAAGACAAGAAAACCTTCCCTATTATTGACCTTTCATAAATTTCGCTCTTCCTGTCTCCCGGCTGAGTCCAAGAGGAAGGAGAAAAAACATTACATGACAACAGATCTCCAAGACTGTGACATAAAGTCAAAGACAGAAAAGAAAGGAACACGAAAGAAATAAAAGGCGTAGTATTAATACAACTTAAGATAAATTCAATTTTTAAAGGGTAATTTGAGCAAGAGAACTGAAGTTTAAACAGATTACGTGGTTTGAAAAAAAAATCTGATTGCCGTTCTCTTCCACTCCTAGCCAAATTAACACTCAAGAAAGACGATTTGCGTTATAAATAGATCAGTCGATGCCATAACATAAATCACTGGTGGTTAGATCGATCACATGAAAATGCAATCAAAATGTAATGCCTTAGAAAATTGTATGCATTTTTCCCCAGCCTGAGGGTAAAGGAACGACTATAATTGAGTGTCTTGTCTTGAACTTGGTGGCCTCTGCACCGTTGTAGCTGTAACTCACCGCTGAGCGTGAGCAAGTTGTGGCTTTTCAAGTGTTCAGGTATTCGGGTACATTTGAATATCTATGCGGACTTTTCGATAATTCAGACATCGACACGATTATGGATATCATCATACCCAACCAGCGAAGAGTCTAGAGGGTTGGAATAAAGATCGCTTTGTATACCCAAATAAGATGCTAAAGAAAACGGTGTTTCTCAATGCCAGCTAAACGTTTTTTTTTTTAGTTTTTGTTTTTAATCTTAATGAAGATCAATATGTGAAACCGCCTTGTCTTGTCTTTATTCAATCACCTCAATTAATGATGCCGTTCAAATACGACCTCTTCGACTGGTGCTTGCGTAAATGAAAGTTACGCGGTAATCGAATGCGAGCTATTCAAACTTAAGATGTACTCAGCTATTCTAATTATTAAATATCTCGAACTATTTGTGACATTCGAATATTTGATTTGAATAGTTGCAGGCCTCTTCGAGTCATTGGTTGGACTGTGCCAGATGCAAACCGGAATCTCTTCTGATCAGCTGCTCATGAAATTTGATGACTGAAATCCTGTCAAGAGTATTCGAATCCTCAAGTTTACCGTAGTGATTCCTACTTATTCTGTAGTCTGGGATTTGGCTGCTGAAACTTTGACCATGCCTTCGTACTTTGTTGTTGGTCGAGAGGATATGCAGCAAGAAATTAAGAACACTGGAGGTTGCTATTTCAAATCCCTCCAGAGGCAGGGGGGAAAAAGTCAACAGAAGGTCATCGTTGTGGCCAGTAGCCCAGCTTCTTTAAAGTGTCAGAAAGCCAAGGACCGAAACATTTGCTGGACGACCGTCTGTTGTCTCGCTCTCCGAATGGGGGAGTTTCCCATCACTGGCTAAGATGCCGACCTTTGCGTGCGTAAGAGGAATAAATGAGCGAGTAGAAAGTGAGGGATTCAGATTCACACTGGACTTTGTGGAATAAAAATTGCTTTAGAAAGAAGAAAACAAAACCCGTCACTATGAAGACGAGTGAAACGACTGTCGAATGTCGCCATGTCCCCAGGGTCTGGAGATTTTAACACGGGTAAAAGCATCATCCAGCATTTTATACTGATGTATGTCACGCAAGTCTTCATACATTCATTACATTATTGTTTGTCTGTGCTTAAGTGCCAAATGAAAAACAGAACAAAATATATTAGTGACGGCGCGATAACTATAGATCCATTTAATCTCATTTTGCGCTCTAACCTTATTCTCTGGTGTTGCATAGGCCAGCCTTCACGCTGTTTGAAAGAGGTCTATGGACATCGCACTAAGCATGACCCTAAATTTTAGATAAACAACAATGGCTTTGCCATCCTTATGAGATCCCTGAAGGCGGAGGTCTCCGAGAACAAAAGTCGATAGAGCGTGTTGCCGATAGGTATCCGTCCATGTCCTCTGGGATTTCTTACATACATACGGCAGAGCAAGAACGTTTTGAAAGAGGTTACACAAGGCGAGACCATAAGTCTAGTCTGCCGGAGAAGCAAAACCGAATTAAGTGTCCCTTGCGGATCCTTACACTGTACCTTGGAATGACCTTGAGCTTCATGTTTCTGGTAATATTTCAAGGTAATGGGGAGTTTACTGTGTAGACTTGCCTCAAGGGATGTAAGGGACAGTCTCATGGTAGTGGAACACGAGATTTGCAGAATGAAACAGTCACAGATCAAATTCGCTGCCTCTTCGGGCGTTTCCCTGCCGGTAGCCAATAGGGACCTCACATAAGCGCTTGCATACGAGTAACCGACGCTAAAGAATGGGTGAAACTGCACTGTGAAAACAATGGTTAACGATTTCATTCGCTGACAAGGGATGAGTTGTTGTTGTTATTATGTCTGTCTAAGANACAAGTAGAGAGTGTAGTTTGAGAGAGTGAGTGATGATAGCGGTAATGTCATGATTTGTGTGGTTTAACTCTCGAAAGTCTGGATGTCAGCTAGATGAGAAAGTGGTAGATGAGTGGCAATAGTGTGCATGAGGAACACGGTTTATGTCTTGACAGTGGATTGTACTAATGTAATACTGTATTGTAATGCATTATGTTGGCCTATGGCCTAATAAAACCTTTGAATTGAATATAATATAATAAGTCAGAGAGAAATAAACACGACAGTTCTGTTTAAAAAAAAGTACGTGCATATTTAGTTAAGGCAGGAACAGATGTGAGTAAAAAATAATAACACTTTAAGTTTAGATATATTTCGTTTCAATATTTTACAAGACCAAGCTCCTGAACATGTTGCGAACGAAGTGCATTTGATCCAAGCAAACTATTTGCAAACCGCCTCTTATGCAAACCAGCGCGACTGGAAACACATTAGAAGTAAAGCGCTTTCTCTAGAAATCGATAGCCAAAACTAAATAAAATCCAGGTGCTATATGAGGAATATGTAGCCAACTAGTCACTTATAATTAGTATTAGCGTAGAGCTTAAGGCACAAATTTCATCCATTAAATTAGATCAATATACACAAACTTAAAAAACAGATTCTCTAGCTCGGTAAACATAGGAGAGCAAAGGAACAGAAAAAAAGTCTCTGTTCAAATATAGGCCATAAAAGTGTTGTTATTAAACACCCTGCCTGAGTTGGAATCGATATAGATTCAATTTCTCAAAGAAATTGCCACGGTCGAGTAAGATGTTTTGGTTCTTTCCATACACTTCAAGAGTATTCGAGTATTCCTTACAACAGTTCGTTACTCGTCTTTAAGAGATGTAATGAAGTTCATCTCCATCACACTCACACCTGGAGTCGGGTAGCTCTACTCACTTTCCTAGCTTTATTTCGCGCTCTTGTCTTAAATACTTCAGTGTCTCATTTGTCTTGAAACTGCAGGAACATCTATCTCTATCACGTTTGTCTCAGCGGTTGGTGTGGGTGAGATAGTACGCACGGTTGGGGGTGAGATGGAGGGGTCAGTTATGAGTGTGTTCATAATGCTTGTTATGAGGATCAAAGAGGGAAGAAAGAGAAAAGCAGCGTGAGTTGCCACGAAGAAGGCGTATTTTGATATCAAAAGGAATTTGAGGTTCTTAAGTTCAGCACGCATGAAGTGGCTGTCTGGAAAGTGTACCACCGGGTCTCTTCTTCTCCTGTTTTGTTTCTTTGGAAAAAAAAGAACGCAAACGGTTTCAGAAGAAGACCAAAATTATCTGGTATTATATGTTTCTATTGTTATTCGTGGAGTGTATTGTCGAGTATTTTATTGTATGTGTCGAGTCTTTCTTTAAAGACACTTGAAACGTATAAGTTCGAAAGCAAGACCAAAAGTAATAATATTTTATACGTCTTGAATATTGTTTAAGGATTGTGTTGTTAATTTCTGGAACAGAGAAGTCTGAAACTTGTAACGCCAGACAATGTAGGACTCAGATGCCACAATTTGGAAATTTTAAAAAAAAAAACTGTTACAGGCATAGGCAGTTTGCCTATCTCAGAGACAGGCAGTTTGCAAATCGGGCTATTTTTGCGCGTCCTACAAACCCAGTGCATCCACCAAATATCACAAAGTCATAAAGTCATTGATTAAAAAACAGCACCAAAACTTGAGACTGGCAGTTTTTTCTTGCGTAGTCTAATAGATCTATTTTCCCACAGAAATGTGATAGGCGAACTGCCTATGACTGTGACAATATGATGACCGTTATCATACAAGAGTAATTACAGGGCGCCTTTGTGACTAGATGTCTACAGGTAGAAAACCTCCCACCCGTTGGAAATATCCAGGCTGAATGCCCAACATGTCAGCCCTTCCAGCAGCTCACACGTATGGGGATTTAAGACTGATAATGTGTAGATAAAGCACGTATAACTATAATATTTTTATAAGACATCCTTTGCATATTGTACCCACACGCGCTGGAGAACGTCCCAGAAAACAGTGGCGTTCCCGAAGTTATTCTTACAGATTGCGTATTATTTTTGGATTCTTTGCCAGACTCTGGATAGAGCAACCCGCCAAAGTGGACAATAAATGTCGCCAAAAATTGTTCCACCAACCCGCCGAAGTAAACTTCACCCTTGCTGAAGCCCTGAAAGGTTTTATGAGGAAGGCGGGATGGAGTGCACGATTTTATTGTGATGATGATGATGATGATGATGATGATGATGATGATGATGATGATGATGATGATGATATCTTCGAAATTTGGAATGACTGATTGGAAGGAAAGGCGGTGTAGAAAAATAAATGAGAAAAAGAACTTTATTAAATTCACATTTTACACAGAAACACATACACAATTAATACGAGTAATAAGAATTGTAAAGATGAATGAACCAGAGAGTATAAGTTGCCATTAGATGTTGATGATATTCTGCTTTTCAATGGGGATGCTTTCTCTCTCAAAACCTCGACGTTTCGACATCAAAACTTAGTTCTGGTAAGCAAGGAAATCCACCTCTACACCTTCTCGCCATGTAGCTTCCGGGTTCCACGTCTAAAATGCTCCGTCGCCAGTGCTGTAGGCCTGGTCTTGAGGGACTTTAGAACGGGCTGAACACAGCGTCAGGTCATGCCACAAAAACTATTAGCGTGGATATTAAATTGGCCCATTTTGTAGGGCAAGAAAGAAGAGAGAGAAGGGGGGAGGGGGGAAGGACAGACAAAAAGCCGTATAGCTGGATGCGGCCACGATCACTGAAAAAATGTGTGGATCGAAGATATGTGTGTGGGTGGCTGTAGTTGCACGTGAGGGTGTGGTTGGTTTTGTGCGTGTGGGAGAGGCGATGTTACTTCCCTATTGAGAAAGACGCCGAAAGTATTCTCAGTAATTCATATTTATTCTCAGTAGCTCATTGAACAGCTCTAAGACAAGACCTCTTTCTGCATTTCTATTTTTGACATTCAGTTGCCCCATTTTTGACGACGGATTTTTCGATTTTTAGCAACAGAATACATTTTTGTCAGAGAAAACTTCCTCTATTGACCGGGGCGCCTTTGAATTTTTTTCTTGAGGTTTCCAATGCTAACAAACTCCGTGGTTAAGGAGAGAAGTTAAATGTCAGGAGTTACACAAGGGGTAAATCTGTGTGTGTGTGTGTGTGTGTGTGTGTGTGTGTGTGTGTGTGTGTGTGTGTGTGTTTGTGTTTGTGTGTGTATATGTGTGTATATGTGTGTGTGTGTGTGTGTATGTGTGTGTGTATGTGTGTGTGTATGTGTGTGTGTGTGTGTGTGTGTGTGTGTATGTGTGTGTGTGTTTGTGTTTGTGTGTGTATATGTGTGTGTATATGTGTGTGTATATGTGTGTGTGCGTGTGTGTGTGTGTTTGTGTATGTGTGTGGGTATGTGTGTGTGTGTGTGTGTGTGTGTGTGTGTGTGTGTGTGTGTGTGTGTGTGTGTGGACGATTGGGGAAAAGATTTGCTCGGAGATGAAGAAATAACAGAGGACGAAAGATTCTTGATGCGTGTTTGTACTAAAGTCTCCCTCGTGGTTTTGTCGTTTGTAACACATCCAAAAGGGTCCCAAGAAAAAGGCTTAAAAAGTAAATGTGTTGGGAGAGGATGGTGCTCTGGGGGATAGTGTCCTGTGTGGCTAGCTCCTAGAAAAAACGTGGGCATCTAGACATATGAGAGAAATACAAAATGAATTCTGTGGAGTGAATTTGGGATATACCCGAAATTATGTACACTCCAGCATTCCATCGGCATAACTAGCTATTTAATTTCGTTATCTATTTCCATGTAAAGATATAAGAAAGGGTCAACGATTCAGTGATGTTTTCTTTGCTTTTGCTTCCCATCATATCCATTGAAGCAGACTCTCATGACCTCAAAAAATCACATTGTATTTGAATTCTTCGCTAGTTCGTTCCAAAGCCCCTGCCCCTGATGTGCTACTTCTGTACTCAATTTGCCCAATAAACTCAGATACCTTACGAGTCTGAGTCGTTCCCGCAAAATTTGAATTTGTGAAGTTCTACGATGTCAGCGTGAGTGACGAGCTTAAGTTACAGTTTAATGACAACTGGCCCCTTCAAAGTGATGAGTGCCTTGGGGTCTCTCTACCTGAGCTTGGATGAATCAGACCTGTAACCTTTGTAGTGGATAAAGGGACAAAGGATAACCTAATAAGCGTTTAGCCTAAAGCTTAGTTATACTCTTACCCGTATCTGAAACTTGATATTTGTCCCATCAGTTATTGTAAATTAAATTCACAATAAATTTGCTGCAGGGCAGAAGATAAGCCTTTTTGTATTGGAGTCTGGACCTCCAGTCATGATCTTCGATGTGGTCGAGTGTGTGGAAATAATGGCCCGAAACACTATCTTGTTGACGGGGTCTTTTCTCTGAAGAGCTTAGTTTCATATGTATAAGGTATATTTTCTTTAACAGCCTCTGGAAAAGAAAAGATAAGATGATATCTGATCACTTTACTATAGTATCAGGAAATGATAACTGAAATACGCTCGACAGAGATCTGTTCATTTGCAGGCCATCAGATGCAGAAAAATGAATTTGTACGTATATAACGGTGAAACTGATAGCAGAGCCAGCCATTAAATTTCTTGAAATACCTGGATTTCAACCATAGAGAACACCCTTTTCTCCACCTCCACCTCCGCTTCACAAATCATCAGCTTACCACACACAACCACATCAAGGATCATTGCAAGAGCAGAAATTTAGTGACAAGGATCAAAGGCAAGGCAAGGCAAGGCAAGGCAAGGCAAGGCAAGGCAAGGCAAGGCAATTTTTTTCTAAAACAGAAGGATCTTCATCTATCGTATTTCATTTTTTATGCTAGATCTCACATTCATTAGTACTGACTTAAAAATCACTTTGCTTAATTGCATCACATTAAGAATTCACAACTGCCGTAGTTACAATGCTGAAAGCATAGCACCGAGCGCTAAAAACACTTGAAGGCATTATAATGAGACTACTGCTAAAGTGGGTGTTATTTATTCCGCATTTTTACTGCCAGCGAAATGTGCAATTAAAATTTTATGACTTGGCCAGACAGAGAGAGAGGGTTCGTTCTCACCTGTCATCTACGCTACGACAGAAAAAAAATAATTCGGTAGGCTGATTTTACTTCATAAAAAAAAAGGATTCTTATCGAGGAGCGGAGGGGGGTGGAGGGGTTCTATACATAGAGAATTTGTATTACCCCCAATGCCCCCCCCCCCTACACACACACACTGAGCCAAAGCTGCCTCCGAAGACACCATTATCGTGTGACCGATCCCCTTAGCACACACTGTACTTTCTCAGGTGCTCCCCGCCCATTCTAATCACCAACTCTGTAAGACT
>JAWQUT010000002.1:1640542-1658061 GCA_033807755.1 Ellobium chinense | reverse complement strand
CCCTACTCCCGCATCCTATCCTCCCTCACTGGCAAGACTTATGCTGTGTCGGAGTGAGCAGAGTCATCTCCCTAGTGAGAATAAACTGGCTGAGCAAAAGCTGAAGATAATACATAGAAAGGAATCGGGGTAGAGCGTGTATGTTGCCGAACGCAGAAAAGTAGAGGAGAACGAAGAAAGAGAGAACGGACGAAAGAAGGATAGACAGGCAAGACACGAGAGGATGAGGATAGAGGTAAAGAAGTGAATGAAACCTAAAGAATGAAACATGCGAGAACATAATTAAAAAAAAGAAACAATAAGAAGGAAATGACTAGGGATAGAATAAGACCAGAGATCAATAGGGGAAAGAAAGAAAGAAAGAAAGAAAGAAAGAAAGAAAGAAAGAAAGAAAGAAAGAAAGAAAGAAAGAAAGAATGCCTTTCATTAAAAAGCTCTCCGGCTACTCTATTGCGTCTATGCTCTGACAAAATATTCAGTCATACACTATTATTAGTCTCTAGGATTATAACTGTCTGGCACCAAATGAGGGAAATAAAATATTTTATTACATGTTAATCGGGGCAGAGCGTTGTGACCCTTTAAAACTCAGAAAATATCATATAAGTGAACTTTTTGTTTCTGAATATGTTGGGCCAAAAGATGTGTTCGACCCACCAGTGATTCGAGGAAACCGTGAACTATAATATGCAATTAATACAGAAGATAAACAGCCTGGTTCGAAGAACGCGTGTTGATGATGTATATATTCAGCCGTATAAGGACTTATGACTCACGAACAATCTAACCGTTTTCATGGCATTTAATAACTGGTTATGGCTCTAGATCTTCAACCTAAACATCTGCCTTGAGGCCCAGCGACGCAAGAATTGATCCATAAAATAAGTTTTGTCGTCTTTTTCTTGAGAAAATTCAGGAACATTAAGTGCGATGCGGCGGTGTCTGCCACCTACGTAAGTCTCCAGCTCTGATACGAGAAAAGGGTTAGAGTGTAGGCCCACAAACCAACTAACAAATAGGCGTAAAAGAAATAACAAATACCTATAATCAAATAACATCAGCAGTATACCCACGTGCGCCGACAGGGGACTTAAGCCAAAACAATCCCATTAACTGCGTCTAGACAGGCTCGTTGTGGGGCGGTAACTGGAAGCGTTTCAGTAGGGAATGAGCAATCAGCGATACGGTTTTGATCTGTGGCCTTTTTCGTTTATCTCAGAAGATGGTGGTAGATCTATCAACAGTCTTAAATTTGCTGCACGTCCGTGTAATTTATTTTCTTCATGTTCGATCATTAGCACGTCTTCAGAGAGATCATTTTTCAGATGCTCGATATTATCCTAAAGCTGGCTTGTTTCTTTAGTATGCAGTACAGCACAACATTGCGTCGGATTTCGGTACAAGGAAAGTAATAGATGTCTGATAAGGGCTGAGACGGCGGTCGTTTGAATAAGAAGCGAGTGGACACAATGATGGGTAGTTGGCTGTCTAGTTGTCTGAAAAGTGGTTCAACAAACAGCGCTTCGTTTTTGTTGGGTTGTTGTTTTTTTTTAAAGGNGGGGGGAATGACAGCACCCATTCACACGATGTTGACACAGTAAGTTGCTCACACTTAAATTTGCTAGATTACATTTTTACTACAAACTTCCTGCTACTGTGAATCATAAATGTCGTTGGTCATCTATATCCTCTGACAAATAATCCAGAAGAGCATCTAAGACACACAAGGAGCTAGGTTTGAATGAAGCAAAACAACTAAAGATGTCTACTATGAACCATGTTTTCAATATCCCCATGAAAGCCCATTTGCAACCTCAGACTAATTACAAAGAACAAGGGTTAGCACATTTGCATGCCCTATATGTCTGCAACCTCATAAAACCACAGCAATGCAAATGTAATTAAAAGTTAATCTATATTGATTATGGAAGCAACAAATGCATTAGGGCAGACAACGGCTATGTTCACTTGGCTCCTGTCAGAGAGGAAAAAATGAAATGAAAATTACATTCTACCAGGCTTTGCGTTATGCCGAAGTTTATGTGAAATAACCAAAAGAATCAAATCCATTTTTTATCCACCTCCATTTGTGATAATTTTTTTTTTCAAAAAGCCATTTAGTGGCCTGCTATAGTATGCCCTCGTTAGTGGACAGGGGCGTATCAGGGAGCCAACAGCTTGGGTTGGGAAGACATCTTACACATATTCCCGGCAAGTTACAGCGAATCAGCATCAGATTTGATACTTCGATCATCAGCATTTTTTTTTTTACCACGGCTGTTGATGTGCACATCCAACTGCCATCTTTTAAATAAATATCATAACTTAAAGCAATAGCAACAGCGCAACAAGAGTAGCAATAACAACGATATAACCAACATATATAGTAAGATAGTAAGGAAGCTCTTGCATTTCAGTTGTAATGGTAACTAGAGAAAATCTGCTATTTCTTTGAAAAAAAATGCTAATGATATTCTACTTGTCAATTTAACTATTTTTAAAATTGAAACAGCCAGCTGCGCCGAACCTCTCCCTCTCTGTCCCTTGAGTTTCACTTAACAAATACAGCATCACATTTTTAGTTGTTTAAAGCACTGAAAGGGACCATGATCCCCATGACTTCTCTCTCCGAACTCACGACGCCTCTGATAGATTCACGCCCTTGTGCTTCATTATCCAACTGACAGGACTCAATCATTCACAGCCTCTACAATGACACTAATCTTTTTCACTGTTGTGCCGTTGCAAGAAATCATCATTTTTTCATCACCTGAGGTGCAGTAATCCCCTATTTAATGTCCCTTCTTTCCGTGCAGTCAATCTTTATGAAGGCAGCAATTTGCCTTCCCACCGCAGTTCATTAGTATTTAGAGCCACTCTTTCATGACGGATTAGTTGTACTGGGCGATACCGACCTATTGAAAATTCATAGCTCAACGACGGTTCACTTCTTAGTTATACTAATACAAAATCGATTGGTCATTTATTGTCAAAGCAATTAATACAGAAGGACGTATGAAAGAAAAAAAGTATCATGGATTTTTTTAATCTCCGCCTCTTCTTTTCTTTTCTTATTTTGGCTGTATCTGTCCATATATTATGTCAGGGAAATTACTTATATTTTTTATTTAGTGTTAGTTTGATTTCTCCTTGTATCAAAGTATTACATGCACATCTCTTAAGTTCTTTATCTAGGAAATTATATTTTTGGTTGTTTGAAACTCCTCGAATAGGGCAACGGATCTCGGTGACCATAATTACCAAATGACCACCTGAGCTGTGTTGCCAAGTTGACTCCCAAGTCGTCAAATTTGGCTACCTTTCAAGTTCCATTGCGCTTTTATTTCTCCATAGTTCCTTGATAACTTTTGTAGTCATTTTCTGAGAGATGAATTTTTATCTAATTTCTATATATTTTCTCATCATTTCCAAATAAATGACGCAGCTTTCATTCAAAGCCTGGGGCAAGAGAACTTCAAACGTACAATGCGAAGCTGAAATGGAACATTATTATATTTTTAATCATCATTATTAGTTTGTGAAGCACAGCAGCTGAAGAACACACTGAGGACGGCACTGATAATTAAATAGCTTCAGAAAAGTACAAGAATAGAATTTAAGGAACCAGCGAAATCCTGAATACGCCTTTCTGTCCCAGACTCATTATTTTCATTCATTAGCTATTTCCATTGCCACGAAGCCCTATGTTTTGCTCCTGCGCTCCTATAATTGTTAGTTAATATTATTGGAGGAGGTCTGTTGCAAACAGCCTAATATTATCATATACAATAGCCCATATTAAGTACACACAATCCATACAGAAACATTCATGTACAAACATGTTGGGATCGCTGAAGCGGTGGAGTGTGTCAATATGGCTACTCTGGAACGGAACTCGACCACTGTTTTCAAGTTATACTGCTACGAATAAGGCAATAGAGTGAATTGTTTACTGAGCTTTTTATGGATGTAAACACTGTTTTATCGGAATGTCTGCAGCGGAGAAGAAAAGAGGAAGGGAAGAGAAGAGAAGAGAAGAGAAGAGAAGAGAAAAGAAGAGAAGAGAAGAGACGGGAAAGGAGGAGAAGAGAAGAGAAGAGAAGAGAGAAGAGAAAAGAGAAGAGAAGAGAAGAGAAGAGAAGAGAAGAGAAGAGAAGAGAAGAGAAGAGAAGAGAAGAAGAGGATATTGACCCTTTACAGAAACTGTAACTATCGGTCTCTGATGAGAGTAAAAGTAATCATTAGGAGAGCTATTATAGAATTACACGAACGATGCTTGTCTATTCGGTCTGCTCTTGAGCTGCCAAAAGACCAGACTCGCTATGCTATTCTCTTGCTCACGTTTACATTTTTTGTAATTCTATAAGTTTCTTTGGTTTTTCTTTCTCTATCCTTAGGACAGAAATAAAAGACCATGGGTTCTGTCCTACGTGCACATCTCTTCGATATCATGTATCGATTACTTTATTATCATATAGATATTTATTTTTTATCTATTTGTTATTTTGTCTGGGACAGAGGCTTGCACTGAGGAAAGAAAAATTAGATTAGGAATATCTATGACATATTACCGCCAGCCTGCCCGGGTAGCAGGTTTTTTTTTTATCATATTCTGATAGGTTTTCATTGCTGTTCCACGACCTTGATCCTCAGCGCTCCGCTACGCCAGCTGGCTCACTCCCAGTATTCGATGCCAGTGCTGTGACTGGAAGTGACATTTCAATTTCCTTTCAAAGGTGAAAACTTGGTCACAGCGAACACAGACCTTGGAGAATGAAGAGGAGGAAATTGGGAGGGGAACATCGTCGAAAGTGTCTCGAAAATGGCTTACGTCAGACTCTGGCTACTTTTTAAAAAAATATGGTTAATATTTCATCCCAAGATCACGGCCCTTGTTGACAATTTAAAAAATTGCATGTGTTAATATTGTTTTGTAAAATTGTAGTAGCGAAGCTATATGCTGACTCATTTTGTTGTTGTTGTTGTTGTTGTTGTTGTTGTTATTGTTGTTGTTGTTGTTTGGCTTTGCTATGCTTTGCTTTGCCATTTAACGATTCCCAGGCATTCTCCCAGAAGTATGAACACTGACTTTGGCCATTCTCAAAGTGCAGTGTCAACACTTCTCTCAGTCGAAGGTTGGAACTGAGGTTGTGAAGAGAGTGATGACGCAGCCATGACCTCTATAGAGACTTGAGAAAGGGCCCAAAACAGCCAACGCTTCGTTAGAGCATGGGGCAGGAATACTCTTCAACAGGCTTGTGCAGGATCAGAATCCGGATAAGACAATTCCGGTATTAATTCCGGTTTTGCCGGAACGGAATTGGATTCAATTCCACTTTCCGAAGTGGAATTGTGATTTAATTCCAAATTTCAGCAAGGATCGGAATGGGAACTGAATTCCACAACTGGTGGAATTTGCACAACCCTGCTCTTTAATGGCTGCTCTAAAAGACAGCGGATCAGAAGTGTGGATAATTCCGAATGCCATGTTGCTGATTCCTGAAAGAAGACATTGTGACTTTGGAGGATTGTACCAAGGAAACTATGACCTGGCGTTGGGAATGCAAATTATAGAGAACTTTTGATGCCAAGATCGGAACTTTCGTATGCGTAAACCTCAAAAGTACGGAATGATAAGAACCAACGTCCCCTTAATTTGTTACACGGTTCTTAATTAGACAACTCTCACAAAGCTCACTTCCGGTTTTAAGCAAATGTGAACAGTAGTGTGACTGCGTCAATGACAAGAGAAAAATCATCAAATGAGACAAAGTATGCTCTCTCATGAGTCTCCCACCCCCCAGATGTTTAGCTCTTTCTACCTCTTATCTTTATAAGTCATCCCTACATGACGATAAAACACCCTTCAGCAATCATTGTGACCGTCACCCATTCCCTCCATCTTTGAAATACCCCATCACTCCCTGCCTGTTGATAAAGCTTTTTCTCAAACGCTCCTGGGGTCGTAAAGGGTCGGGGAAGAGGATGGATTAGTAAAGATCTAGTCTAGTATAAACCTACTGAAAACATGGCTTCTGGAAAATCAACTTACATCACTGTATGGCCCCTTGTCTTAGAGGTTAATAAGTAGCTTGTCATGGCGATATGCACTGCTAGTCTTGTCATCTGGATTCAGTGCAGAAACTGAAGACGAGTTGGGATCAGAGGTTTAAGACAGCTGGAATGGGATTTTTTTTTCTGAGAAAATAATTGGTTTCAATATATAATATCTCTTCGCTGGCGCCTGTCTACCTGGCAGCCACATTCGTACACAATATATACTTGTCTGTTTCTCTGTCTGGCTATCTATTTGAGTGCTCGCTCTCTTTTTCTTTCTTTCTCTTTCTCTCTTTCTTTCTCTCTCTCTTTCTCCCTCTCTCTCTCTCTCTCTCTCTCTCTCTCTCTCTGTGTATCTACATTCCATTCCTCTGTCTGTTTGGTTGTCAGTCAAACTATGTGTCCGTTTGCCTCTGTTTTCTGTGTCAGTTTTCCCCCAGTCAGCCTTATAAGTGGTTTGTGAAGCATTGTGGGCTATATTCATGACTGAAAACGTGGTAAATAAACTGTCATTACATAATAGACCTTATGAATGAATGAAAATGAATGAATGAATGAATGAATGAATGAATGAATGAATGAATGAATGAATGAATGAATACCAATTCCAACGGTCGTATTCAGTTTCAATATGTCAACAGGACATCTGGTCAAGGTGAATCACATTATTGTCATAGTTACCATAAAACATCCCCGCTGATCTTTGCGTTGTCAAGCGTAAGCGGACCAATAATATTATTATCTCTTAGGAAATAATAATGCCCAGGAAATGCGTTTTTCTGGGGATACTCCGTCCCTCACACCACGTCTTTCATTTTATATGTAGATCCCCATCATTGTATTATTGCGTGTTGGAGTCCTTTAGGGTTCCTGTCTGTTTGCCTGTTTGCCTGTCCCCTGCCTGTCCTCCTACGAGCTTGCCAGGTCATAATCGTGTGTTCTTTCTTTCACTCACATCAACATCTTCAGTGGGGCATGGCTTTAATATGTCTCCCTGCCGTGAGCAATGTCCAGACCGTCTAGATCTTACTGCCTCATGCTTTCTGCATCTGTCTCTTCAATGCCTATGTTGTCTGTTAGCCAGCCAGTCTACATATTTGTTCTTAATCCTGTATACATCTAACCCCAAATGAATACGTTCTTCCCCCGTCGCCGAAATTATGAGACGAAATGGCTGACTCTGCACCGCGTACCGCTGAGTTTTTTTTTACTTCCATAGTCCGGGCCCCAGAATTATTGGAGAATGTTTCTTGTTGCCCGTTGTTAGCCCCATACCGAAAATACAGGCCCGTCGAAACGACGATCTGGCTGTCTCCAAATATAACATTTTCTCAATGAATTCGCCCTCGTCGGCTCCGTTTTGAACAGCTTTATCCAATACTCCACCGACTGCGAAACTCTTAGGACGGTAGAAAAAAAAAACCCGCTTGTAAGTAGTGGGCGAAAACTGGTATCGAATAGTGTACCGAACAGTGTAGTTCCGGTATCGAATAGGGTGGTTGGGTACTTTAATCAAGTAGCCATAAGATCAATCGATCAGTTGATTATAGCGATCGAGAAACAGTGTTCTTAGTTGGAGGTGAGGGTTGGGAGTAAATCGGGAAATTGTGGATGTTGAAGAATCAATGTGTCTTCTTATTTACATAATATGTATCTGACGAAATGACGCAGAGTATGGGCCATCTTTTTTTTTTCTTTGGAAAAAGGGAGGAGGCCGCAAATAATCCTCTATAGAATGGCATGCAATCGTCACCGTCTCCTAACACTGTCGTAACTGATTTTTGGTAGATTTGCATTTACGACAGTATTAGGGGACGGTGACGCAATATGATCTGAGTCTTTTTTTTTGTAATAAAGTTAATTTGAGAATTTTGAAGACGCTGTACTCTCCCCTGTCGTATTTCTTGAAGTCAGTCAATTTTTTTACCATTTTTTTTTGGGGGGGGGGGGGGGNGGGGGGGGAGGGGGGGAGGGGAGAGGAGGGTCATTTTTCTGTTTCTGTTGGAACTGGGCGCTAGCAGAAAATCATATCACAATGAGGGTCTTGATTTCGGATTCGACTAACAATTTCATATCCAAGCATCTCTGATTTGAAACCCGCCCACCCCCGTTACTCGTCAGCACTTGTATTACCCGGACTCCATTGTCCCTCGTGGCGAGTGCGCATGTACACGCATGACAGCTTGAGAAGCCTGCAGCCAATGAACGTGTGAGGCTAGTGTTTGTGCAGGGACGTGATTGCCCTGTCAAAAAAGGAGTCTGAAAACTCCACTGTACGATGGCATGATTTCCGGTAACCCTCAGTTTTTCATTAAAACAGACAACTGAAAAGACCAGTGGGATTTTTTCTCTCTTTTGGGCTTGACTTAAAGAAATATCGTCACAGAAAAGTGCAGTCTCTAAGTGCACTCAATATCGAATTTCATGTAGAAAAGGCTGTACTTAAGTGGCCGGCATTTTTTGTCATAAGATTTGGAGGAAAGCTTAAGCTAATGATGTCTCTTTGCTTGTTGCTTTGTAAGAAGAGAAAGTGGGTAGGCACGAAGACTGTTGGGAGAAGATCTAAGATACCCTAGATCTAGCTCTAGTTTAATGTAGGTTGACTTTTGCACAAGTTATAGAGTATTTACCACGTAGACTGTATCGAAATCATAGACCGTTATTTTGCTGCCTGGGTACAATTCCCTGATTATTCTTATAATTTCTTTTCTCGTACTAGATTATTGCACTCAGGTGGTGACCAAAAAGCAAAAGCCCTCTGACCCATGAGGGCACGACAAAGGCCCTCTTGTTATGATCACACGGAGCAACATGGCTGATTCTTTAGACATTTCAACGCTTAAAGGAGTGTTTCACTGCCGGTAGTCTCTGGTTCTGCACACATACAAGCAGGCAGATGTTTACAGTATTCAGTGAATTCTCATTCTGAAACCAGGTCCAGCTGAATATCCATTGACCGATTCTCTGCATCAGGAGAAACAATTGGAAATTGATTACACGGATACCCCATCAATTGTTTGAATAGCCTCAAGAAAATAACAAAATTTTAATGATCGGTTTTTTTTCTTCAGTGTGTGCTCCTTCTTTCTTATAATTGTTTTCAAGCCAGCAGAGAACTAGAAAACAAAAAATTCTCCTGTGCAGCTCTAAAGATGTAAAAGTGATATATCTCCGTGTTTTGTACCAGTCGATAGTATTTTTTTTTGGTTGTTTTGCTCTGAAATAATTCATCTGTGTTAATATGTTTTTAATGTCGTATACCATTTGACTTAATGAATGATATACCGGTTTATATACCAACACTGGTAAATTGTTCGAGGTAAAGTTGTTTGTTTTGCCCTCTCTATAGGAAGCAGTGATAGGACCCTTGCACTCTGAAAACGATGTAGACAATCCGTCATGGGATTCCGTGTGACAGACTCTGAAAGCACGACGATTGTCCAGCGTAAACTGATTTTAAAGCATTTTTATTCTTTCGTCGAGACGATACAGACCATTATTTGAGTTCTCTTGGGGGATAAGGATGAAGGTCATTCTGTGTGTGAGCATAGCTGACAAGTCCGATCTGCTCACGAAATGTTCTCTGGCAATGTCCACAGGGAATGTTGGCAGCAGACACGTTTGTGAGAGGAGGTGGGGGGAGGGGGGTGCGTTCTGGCTTGAACATTCCTGACCAGTCTCCCTTTCAGATTGTTTGTAAACTATTTTCTAAGCACATTTCATTGAGCTAGAGCGCTAGATCTACGTTTTCTTTCTAAATGACACTGTTTGGATGCACTTTCATGAGCCATTAGGAACATCACTTTCGCGAGCGCTTAGGGCATCATGCGTTGATGCATTGTTTTGCTATTAATTTTTTTGTTGCGTATCCGTTTTTGTTTCGGCGTAAAACAGTCAGCGATGTGAGTTCCACTTGTTAAATAACATAATATCAAAAGTAGCAATGAGAGCCTGGAAACTTAGAAAACTGACCTCGGCCGAATGAGTGGCCAACCTGCAAACTGGGACACAGCAAGAGATATTATGCATTATTACAATATTAGCATTGCCAGTGATAAAGTATCGTAACACAATGTCTTGTTTTGAATATTTCATCAGACTAGTAGGACTTATGGGACCTGTAAGCTTTATAAAAAGGTAACATCCGTATGAGCCTTGACTCACAAGATGGGAGATACAGCTAATTTTTCACTGAGACTCACAAGCCTTTAGTAGATAAGTTCATCTTTAATGGATCTCACTAGTTATTTATCATTAATCGTCTAACAAATAAAACTGTTTCAGTGAAACAATGCTCATTCATGGCATTATTGTGACAGTTGGCCTGTTGTCATTTTTAACCGCTTGAAATACACACTTATTGCTCACTAGTTATTTAACATTAATCGTCAAAAAAAAATGTTTCCGTGAAGCGATATTCATTCATGTCATTGTGACAGCTGGTCCGCTGTCATCTTAACCTCTTAAGCTCACTAGTTATTTAACATTAATCGTCTAACAAATAAAAATGTTTCAGTAATACGACATTCAAGCATTTAGTTGTGACAGTTGGCCTACTATCATCTTAACGGCTTGAAGGGCTACCTTATTGCTCATGGTATCAGATTTGACGTCGGTCAAATTTCTGTTCACGCCACTTTGATGGGCACAATAATGCCCCAACCCCAAAGAAAACAGGATCACCATCACCAGTAAGAGTCTGGCTTCTACCTTCAAATGTTATCTGTTTTCAGCGTCAGAACTGTAAATCCATTTCTTGCAGATGATAATGATGCCTGTTACAGAAATTAACCCTTTGAACATTTACCTCCACTATGTAAATCCAATTCCCTCGGGCTCCTGGCAAAGCCATGACTTCGGTCTCTCTGAGTAGTTACTTTTCTAAGGCCAGACCGAATACTGGTCTTTCGGGTTCATAGGGTTAAGGCCCAAACTCAAACGAGAGTTAGCAACCACAGTATCAGAAACGTTAAAATGTGACGGGGCAGTGATCTGCATGTCCTCTTCAGACTACATAATATGCAAAGTATATCTTACAAGTGACGAAGTCTTCACAAACGTGATTGCATGATGATATAGGCCACAGAAGTAGCATTAGACAAACAATGGGAAAGAAGCCGTTTCTACCTTTTCAATGATATTTGCATTATTGATTGAAGGCGGAGCAAGCTCTGTTGAATTCCCTAAAGAAATCCCCAAAGCAATGTTTGAAAGGCTCTAGACTTCTCAAAGTGCTGCGGGTAAAATCTGAATCTAAAAAGGAGAGAATCGAAATGGAAGAATAAAAAAAAAGAACAGAAACAGCACTTCCGGACAAAATTCTACACAATTACATTCCATTAAAGCTGTCTTGTTGTGTAAATATAACGTGCTGTTTGCTCCCGGAGGCTTCGGGTTTGGGCCGAAAATATTATTCCAATTTCAGCTTGAATAGGTTGTACGTGATTCTGGCTTTGATTTGACAGACAGTGCTGGTGCATAGTCCGACATATTAATACGTGTTGCATGGACTCTGGTGTACAGTCTCTCTCTGACATTCCATCTCACAATCCTTTTCTCTCTTTTACAACCTTTTTTTTTTGTCTCTTGGCTCAGAATGGCCTGTCACATCAATGTATACATGCACTTTCTTATGTTTATAAGAATGAATGAATGAATGAATGAATGAATGAATGAATGAATGAATGAATGAATGAATGAATGAATGAATGAATGAATGAATGAATGAATGAAACAGCTTGCCAGCTTACTTCCATTGTACATTGGACCTTAAATGAAATGGGAACTGCCAATAACACTCTCAGTGATGATTTCTGCCTGGTCAGCGGATCTTCATAAACATAATTGCAAAAAGTACAAGTGTTTTATTGTTAAGACAGTTTTCAGTGCTATTTTTAAAGAGTATTATTGATATATGAATGCATAGAATGGGCGTGACTGGGAAGGAGCTTGTACCGCTCACAAAAAAACCTGCCCCTCTGGATGCACTCCCATTCCCCCTTCCTATCCTTCCGCCCCATATGTATGAACAGTGAGTTGGCATTTTAAAAATTTATAGAGGAATAGGAAGTGTACGTATATGTTTCTATTTTGGGGGAAGGAGGGAGAGTAGAAGGAGATATAGTGATCCTCTCTTCTTTCTTCCACCCACAGCCAAGATCCTCTCCACCTCCTCCTTCCTTCCTTCCTTCCTTCCTCCACCCCCAGCCAAGATCCTCTCCACCTCCTCCTTCCTTCCTTCCTCTACCCCCAGCCAAGATCCTTTTCACCTCCTCCTCCTCCCTTCCTTCCTTCACCCCCAGGCAAAATCCTATCACCTCCTCCTTCCTTCCTCAACCTCCAGCCATAATCTTCTCCACCTCCTCCTCCCTTCCTTCCTCCACCCCCAGCCAAGATCCTATCCACCTCCTCCTCCCTTCCTTCCTCCACCCCCAGCCAAGATCCTATCCACCACCTCCTCCCTTCCTTCCTCCACCCCCAGCCAAGATCCTATCCACCTCCTCCTCCCTTCCTTCCTCAACCCCCAGCCATGATCTTCTCCTTCCTCCTCCTCCCTTCCGTCCTCCACCCAGCTAAGATCTTCACCTCCCCCTTCCTTCCTCCACCCCCAGCCAAGACCCTTGCCTTTTCTTTGACTGTTGTAAACATTGCGCAAATACGATCTTGTTGTAATTTCAAACCAGACCCCAAGGACTCTCGTTAAACTAGGAAGTTATCTATCAAGAATTTAAACACAAGGAAATAATCAATTTTTTTTTGTGTTTGTTTGTTTGTTTATTTTTGCGACGTTGCCAGGTGCTACGCAATTTCCTGTGGCCTAATTTACTGAAATAGCAAATATTGTGACTTTCTCTTGTAATGTGTGAAAGAAGACAGATTTGTGTTCCTCCGCCGAACGGAAAAAGATGATCAATTTAAACCAGAGTTCTGTGATGACTGGATGTCCATTACGACTGATCATCCACGTGTGCCCGGGTTGGACGGGTATCGATTCTGACTGCACAACTACCCGAACTTACAGATAGAGTGAATTTCTTGAGTATTAATGTCAGAGTATGGTGCCTGAAATGATATCTCATTCCACTCGAACACGCTTACTGGTTAATGCGAGAAAATGATTCGTACTAAGCAAGCTTTGTAACATCCAAAGGAGAGATCTAGATTTAAGTTGGGGTTTCCAAAATAGTCCGGAATAGCGATGGCCTCGTACAAAGTTTTTTTCGTAATGAGCGTATGATAGTATATTTTTTTTCAAAATGATTTAATACTATTTTGACCTTCAAAACTCATTCTCAGATTGATCATAGGCCTGTTCACTTGCAGAGAAGACAGTGAGAGAGGAAAAAATATTGAATTTGAAAGACAAGCAATAGGACGAGGTTGGGTTGTTTTTCTATAAACTAAATAAAAATGACACATACTGAGCATTGAGAACGGGATCAGAACACATGTCATGGTAGAAAATACTGATATCGTGTACCGGATGCGAAAGTATCGATGCCATTATCAATCCTTGGATACATGGTATGGCCCACTACTGTCGTCTTCATTTCATTACATTTACTAGCACGTGATATGCAGAACTGCAGGCTAGGCCTAAGTGTTTCGTTTTTTTTTCTTTGTTTTCAAATCAAATAGTGATGGGCCTAAAGAAGATCGATCCCAGCACTATTTCAAACGTTATACCACCACCTTCACTTTTTTGCTACAATAACAACAACAAAAAACAAGTTTCTACAGCCTGATTCCAGTATTTCAGTAAAGTACACCGGTACTTTAGTCCATAAATAATTTTGCTGTAGGTTATAGAATTGTTGCATCATGCCCACTAAGTACATACAGAAATCAGAGTCGTGACTACCGCTGCTTAGTCGTCGACAACGTGGCTGGGAGTGAGAGGAAGGCCAGGGAGCTGCGAAGGGAGAAATGTTGTCAGGCACTTTAAGATTGGTGAAAATAACAGTGGTGGCAAAAAAAGAAAAAGCTTTGGAGATATCGGACTATCGGTCAGGAGGGAAGCTTGTACGAATCTCCCAAGAGAAGGTCCAGTGAAATCGTCTCGATCAGAGGAAATGAGGGTCTTTATTGCTTTTTTGTTTCACTTTTGTGCGACTGACCATATCGATATTCCATAGTTTCACGCTGTTGTCTGGAAAGTGTCATTCATTCATTCATTCATTCATTCATTCATTCATTCATTCATTCATTCATTCATTCATTCATTCATTCATTTATTCATTCATTCATTCATTTATTCATTCCGCAGGTTAGCCAGTAGGTCTGTGAGTAAATCAATCAATCAGTCGGTCAGTTAGTCAATCGGATTGTCGACTGCTCAGTCAGCCAGTTCCTCCGTTGTCACAGTTTTACCTGTCTGTCTGTCTGTCTGTCTGTCTGTCTGTCTGTCTGTCTGTCTGTCTGTCTGTTCATCTTGCTTTGTACTGGTCAGCTTGTCAGTGTGTGTGTGTGTGTGCTTCAGATACGTGTGCGCAAATGACTATAGATCAGTAAGTGGAGAAAGCGTACGTGGGGAGATGTTTTGATTTGGTCAAGGAAGACCATTAAGGCATATAAGATCTGCAGAATTGATTTAGTGTATCTTTTCCTCCTTGCCCCGGCTGGACCCGCCTGTAATAGACCGCTATTAACAGACCCGACTTGGACATGGAGATTATCCAAAATGCTTTTAGCGTAATGATGTGCCCCTGGCCAGTTTTTATTACATTTGTAGGCCGAAAGTTTGTTTACCTCTCTCTTTTTTTTTTTCTCCTCGTTGTCTCCTGCCACAAGCAACTTCCAGAGAACACGGTAGATGTGACGTGATCTTTTTTTGATTCCATCCTCAGGGGCGTAATTACCGCGTCAGCCCTTCCTTGCACAAAAGGCAAAAAAAAAAAAAAAATCGGTCAAGGCCGACCTGACCTACCAGTACTCATTTGGGAAAAGAAACCTTCCGAAGACCACTCAGTGTTGCGGCTTCACATTCTTACAAAGGTTTCTGAAAGTGTAAAAGAGCCATAGAAAGAGAAGAGGCAGCAGCGGCAATAGCTGCGTTCTTGCAATAGTATCAGCATCCTTAGATTATTCTCCCTGATGTTTGAAGTCACGTAAAGGTGTTACGTAAAGGTCAATTCCGTTTAATAGCAATTTCAAGAAAGGTTGCGATTAACCGAAAGATGCAATCAAGCAGTGCTGATTGTTTCCGACTTGCATTAAGAAAATATTGCTTAAAACGAAGAAAAAAATCATGAAGTGCATTACGATTAAATGGATCTGACTGTTGTAATTGCTCTGTCTCAGAGTTATCGTCCTTTTTTAAATATCCATCAAAGTGTCATGTTCAAATTTCTCCTTCCCAAGGCTGTCCATTTAGTTTTCATGTTCTTTTTAGAAATTAGTTAGGGTGATTATCTGATTTGGGGGAGGCGGTTGAGTGGTAGGGGGGAGGGTTAGGAAGTAAGGAATAAAAAGTAAGATTGAAATCGATATCTGTTTTGTTTCCATAAGCCGGGCGGAATTAACTTCCGATGACAGTCAATCAGGCGCCGTGACGAAAACCGTGTATGGTATCGCGTCGTCACGCACGTAGAGGTCTATCGAATATGTCATGCCCTCAAACGCTATCTTCGCAGCACTCTATGTCTCACTCACTCATTCTCACTCTCTCTCTTTCTCTCTCTCTCATTCACTCTCTCTTTCACTCTCTTTCTCGCTCTCTCTCTCTCTCTCTTGCTTTCTCTTTTACTCTCTCTTCTTGCTCTCTCTCACTCTCTCTCTCTCCTTCTCTCTTGCTCTCTCTCTCTCTCTCTCTCTCTTTCCCTCTCTCTCGTCTTGCTCTGTCTCTCACAGAGCCACATACATAAACCCATCCACATCCCTCCCAGACACACACACACACACACACACACACACACACACACACACACANCACACACACACACACACACACACACACACACACACGCACGACCCACGACGCACGCACGCACACGTTTCCTTCTATTTGTTTTGGTCGTAAGGAGAATTGGGGGTGAAGGTGAGGTGACTGAACTGTATCTTTCATCGTGGCAATGTTTGCTCCCTCCCGTAACAACCGAATTATCGGAGAGGAAATAAGCTTAAACCTTTTATGTGGCTGCTGTCAGAGATTGGCCATAATTTGAGGCTTTGTTGAGGTGTGAGGCTTTGTAATGCGACAGGAAAGTTAACTGATAAAAATTGTGACATAATGTGTCGTGTCGTGATTTGTGTGTTAGTCTAACTCTCAAAAGACTCGGTGTCAACTAGACTAGATGAGAAAGTCGTAGATGAGTGACAGTGATGTGCATGAGGAACATGTATGTATGTGTCTTTGCAGTGGTTTGTATTCATATAATAGTGTATTGTACTGTATGATGTTGGCCCTTGGCCTAAGAAAACATCTGAATTGAATTAAACATAAGGAAATAAACACTGCGTTCTCTTACAAGTGTACCATTGGCTAAGCACACTGTATTTAAAGTGAATTCTCTCAGTGCGGTTTAATACATGTCTTGAGAATTGCACATCATGAAAAATAACAAGCTATGCAAAAGGAAATGATTAGCAGTAAACATCTCAGACACTGCAGGATCCTATGGATGCTTGAAGTAACCCAGATTACAATAAATTATGCTTTCTACTAAGGCATTTACACCACCTCTGTTGTCTTTGTCTACCACTTTCAAAGCTGGTCCAGATGAATTCTCACAATCACCTAGAATAATCTTCTTTCAGTTAATTAAAGTATGGATCTAACAGCTGTCTATCATACTGACGGTATCGTTCATCTCATCAATAATCAAGCATTAAATTATTGCAACAATAAGCACATTCTTGGATTTGTATGTATCGTATGAAAGGCTGAGCCCCCCCCCCNAAAAAAAAAAAAAACAAACAAAAATTACAATGAACATATACAAAAAAAACACCTGTAACAGTGAACAAAAAGGATATATCACTGTATTGCAAGTATTCGAAAGGCGAGGCATCTCTTCGTCAGGCAGTATGTGTCCTGTTGAGTAAAGCTTCGTCTTTCAAAAAGATGCAGTAAAGTTTTAGTAGCCCTTTTCCTTTCGTTTAGTAGCACCGGTGTTAGTGCAGTTCGAAGGACGTTCATATATTTGAAGTGAACTCTCTTTAAGTTCCCTTATTATTGCTTTATATACAGTGTATTGTAAGCCATGAGCAGATGAACATTTGAGTAATATTGATTTTTTTTAAAAATTGTATTTTCATAACACCTCACACCCTCAGGGATTGAAGCCCTTTGGAATAACGATCTGGATTTCAACCACATAGTTATGCAAATACACACATACGTGCATGTGCGAACAAAAGAGTGCGTACACGCACGCACACACACACACACACACACACACACACACACACACACACACACACACACACACACACACACACACACACACACACACACACACACA
>JAWQUT010000002.1:1623123-1638123 GCA_033807755.1 Ellobium chinense | reverse complement strand
AATCTCCTTTAATCTCCAGAGAGAGAGAGATATTTTAGATTAAATTTTTAGATTTGTTAGCGGGATTGGTAGGAGGGTGAAGAGGCTACATCTATAGCTTAGTCGACAACACAAAGGAGGTTGGGGTGGTTTTTATAACTGTGGTCTGTCTACCTCCACCACTGACAATAAGCAACAACAATTACAATACAAACAAACAAAGCAGCAGCAGCAGCAGCAACAGCAGCAGCAGCAACAACAAAAATTACAGTATTAACAGTAATCCGTGTTTAATAGTGTCAAATCTTTAAGAACTTTTGTCTTAATCTCTGTCAGAGCAAAATTATTATGTTTATGTCAAATCAGGATCTATTTTTTTTTACAACGATAATTACAATCTTAAAAGTAATCCTTAATATCAGATCCTTAATATATGTTTTTAATCTCTGTCAAAACAGAGTTATTATTCTTTATGTCAAATCAGGATCTATTTTTTAAAAATTCATTTCAAATCCGGATGATGATTCTGAGCTCATCAAATCTTATAATGCAAATATTTTCATTCTTAATTCTGACTTTTTGCCGATGAGAGGATGAGAAATCTCAAAGAGGAGTACAAATCTGGTCAAAAATTTCGCATCCACCACAATCACCCCTGGTCATGAATTTCTGCAGGCTAGTTTGTTTTTTTTTTTGTCGTTGTTGTTTTATTCCTTCTATGAGAGCCATAACCAGCATCGCCACATCCCTGTAATGCGAGAAGGGGGAAAGATTAGGGAGGTTTAAATTCTTCTTCATACATCAGCTATACTCTCCTCTTTGATCGATTTTTAAGCATGACTTTGTTGAGGTACTAAAGCTTATCCATAATTCTGAACGCCATCTTCATCTATCACCCTTGCTCGTTTACATTATCATCATCACGGCCACCACCATCATTTGGAACACATTCAAAAAAAAATTTAAGTTTTGTCCAAACCAGCGAAGGATTAAGAAATACACTTTAAAATTCAAAATACAAAAATACAAAGTGGATTTATATAGTCTAGTGATTTGATAAGATAATTACATATTTCCGGATCTAAAATGTGATTTTTCGTCAGGTGAAATATAATATGAAATGAATGGGTAAGAAGAGACGTAGGGTAAATGGAGTTAAAAACGTTCACGAAGAAAGAATGTTATGAAAAAGTGAGAAGACTAAAAGTAGATATCGTATTACTATAAAAAATACCAGTGGCCGTATTCATAATCCTTGCGTTAATTAACGTATTGCGTTAGCTACAATGAACACCACTAATGTTTTGGGAGTTTCTCGTGGTTACCGCGATGCGTTAACTAACGTAAGGATTATGCATACGGCCACAGTAAAGTAGGACTATGACTAGTTCAAACTTAAAAAGAAGGGTAACATAGGCGAAACANGCGGAACAAAGGGGGAGACGGGAAACATTCTAGATAGCATATAGAGAGAGATGAAGCGGGTAAAATAATTATGAGCAGACAATAAAAAATCACTAAGAAATTGAATTGGTTGTAAATAGTTGTTGTGAAGTTAAGAGAAGGTGTACACATACACACACACACGCGCGCGCGCGCGCACGCAGGCAAGATGGGGGAAGGGAGGGGAAGATGTTCGGCCCAATGGGGTAACAATGTTTGGGGTAGAATGAGAGGTATTTGCATGGGATACAAAACTCACGAATAACATCAATATTGTCAACACTAGTTCTGTTATCACAAAGTAGGAAGTGTCACGTGGAAGCGGCTACGACAAAAAGAAAGGGCAGAGAAATTAAAGGAAAAACAAAGCAGACGCATAGGTGGGCTCTCCGTACGCCATAAAAGTACAAACATAGCCAGTCCTAACGTGGCACAAGTATGAAGAATCGTCGTATGAATCAGCAATGAAACAGAGATGAAGTCAGAAGATGGGAGCGGGAGAGGGAGGGAAGAAATGGTAATAATAATTAATGCCAATACAACTGAAAAGTAGGAAGGGAGACGAGAACTGTTGGTGGGAGAAGGCAAAAAAATATGATATAAAGCCGCGTGGTAAGTAGACTAGGGCTGACGAAGATTTCAGTAAATTTGATAGATAAAGGTAAAGGCGTATTTTATGGTAGAAACAAGGGTGGATCCACAATAGAACAGGAGGAAAACAGGATGAAGAGGAGGTCACATCCTCCTCTTACACGACCACCACCATCATTACCACATTTAAGAGAGGGCTTGCAAAAGATTATTTCTACAGATACTGGAGCAGATACTGTCGCATCGTTGCAAAAACTGCAGCTACAAAGCAGAAATGTCACTACATAGCAGAAACTGCCAGTACAAAGCAGAAAATATGTCATTACAAAGCAGAAATGTCACTACAAAGCAGAAACTGTTACTACAAAACAGAAATGTCACTACAGTGCAAAAACTCTCACTACAAAACAGAAATGCTACTACAGAGCAGAAACTGCCACTATAAAGCAGAAATGTCACAATAGAGCAGAAACCACCACTAAGGGCAGAAACTGCCTCTACAGAACAGAGACTGCCGCTATGGAGCAAAACCTACCACTCACGCTAAAGNAGAAACTGTCACTACAAAACAGAAATGTCACTACAGTGCAGAAACTGTCACTACAAAACAGAAATGTCACTACAGTGCAGCCATTATAAAGCAGAAATGTCACCACAGAGCAGAAACCGCCACTAAGGGCAGAAACTGCCTCTACAGAACAGAGACTGCTGCTATGGAGCAAGAACTACCACTCACGCTAAAGCAGTAATTGACTCCCCCCCCCCCCCNNNNCCCCTTCCTCCAAAAACTGAGCCTAACCTCCTTATCCTGCGCTATGAAGAATACTCTCATACCCAAGGACATTCGTATTAAAAAAAGTCATTAATCACGAGAGCGTGCGGTGCCTGGTATGTCCAAAGACCCGAGTGAAAACAAGAGAAATGTGGTATGAAGGTTCAACAATGTAAACTCACAGATGACCACTGCTTTCTTTAGTGGGTACAGAAAACTGACCCGATATCAACTTTTTCGGTACTCGATATGTGCAATCGAGTGCAATCGAGCACTCATAATAAATATCGATACCTTAAGGAGTTGTGCAAAATTATATGATAAGCTCATATGAGGTTCACATCTACTGGAATGATTACCATAACATAGTCTTATATACAACTTGCTGAGTATCAGCTACCAGCTAGATGTAGCACTGTTTGGTCATAAAATCAAAGATCAGAGTTCGCTTTCCAGCCTGGCTTACTCTACTAAATGCCACATCAAGCAGAGCATGGATGAGAAGGCCGCCAGCGCAGCACTAAAATGGATCAGCACGACGCCGTACAGGGATCCCACCTATCGTGACCGACTCCCACTGCATATTCCGGAAGATCTAAAACCTCTTGAAGCCTGAATGGGTACAGCATCATCGCAGGAGTAGATTCAGAGCTGCGGTTGCTTGGTGCTTGCCATTCGACGAAATGGCAAGCCACACTCCTTCCTTAGCAAAGGAAGTATCAGTCTCTAGGCAAGCCAAGACTGCTGCGACTAATGCGGAAGAGACAGAAAACAATACACTAACTTAAGTGTGATATTTCCTATACTTATATCTTTGCCTCATTCTTTAGCACACTTATCATCGTTGATTCTTGCCACATCCTCCTCCTATGCAATAGCGTTGATATTATGTTCAATTAACAAATTAAAAACTGTAGACGGTTGCCGAACGGTTTCTTCAGGTTTTGGATGTTCCATTAGCAAATTTGAAACCGCAAATTGTTGCAGAGAGTTTTCTTCAGGTTTTGAGAGAAGGGAACACATTTCTAACAAACCTCTAGTCTGATAGGTGTGTGTCCTTCCTTTCCGCGCGCACCAACCAGAAACGTAGCCTTTGTTAAGGACTGTCCACAGAAAGGACGGCCCCTTTCGCGACGCCACAGAGACCAAACAAAAGTAGCCTACGTCTCTCGTCTGGAAAGTTACTCCCGCTCATGCTAGAGTTGCAGGCAAGGAAGGAGCTTAGACTGGCGAGAGACGGCAAGATTGGAGCAGTACTGAAGTTGGGAGAAAGTGAGAGCTTGACAGTCCTTCGGGAAACACCGAGGAAGAGAGTTATCTAGTGAAGAGGATGTATACTCTCGAGGCCAACCGATGCGCTGCAGCACAAGAGGAGACGGCTGGACAGAATCGTAATCAAAATGTTTACGAGCACCGAAAGCAGGAGATACTTGATCCACATTCTGATGTCGATGACGAAGCCTGCTTGGACCCGTCGGGACCGCAGTGACTTTGACTCTGTAATCAATGTTTAATCCTCGAATGCACAAGAAACTGGCAATACCAATTATATTTAGAATGCATTTAGAATGGATCACATCTGCATGAAGGTCTTGATAAGCTTCTAGTAATATCTGCAAAAAGTATCGATACCGGTACTGGTACTTGTATCCGAGATACCGCCCACTACTGACCTCAAGTGGCCGGAATCTCGCATAATTCCATCATCAATAAGGCAAGATGTCCGGCTCACATTAAGACAACGGTGGTACTCCACCGAGAAGACTTTGCTTGCTGGCAGCTCAAGATAGTCTTGCATGAGATGGTGAGTGCGCACTGATCCCTGCACCCATGGGAATGGTAGTGAGCAGTGGTGAGCAAAGGAGACTAATTAATCAGAATTGGCTGGTCATCTCGTCCCCTTGTGTCACTGGCAAAGTGCATGGTTAACATGGATCTGGATAGCTCTGCCAAGAACAGTGGGCTATTAGTTAACACAGTGGTAATTAAATCACACCGATAGCCAGGGTCCCTTTATAAACACTCTACGGGCTAACAGTCTGCCCTGGTCATACATCATCTGGATATGAAATATTATGAAAAGATCCAATTGAAAGCCAGCTACGGCTTAGAGTGGGCGCCTCGTCCTTATATCCACTTCGACATTTTTGCTCTTCTCGTGAAGAAAGAAACGCTCGAAATAATATTGTGTTGTGAAGGGCTGGAACAGAATCTGATAAGAAAATTTAATAAAACGGTATTACGAACGATGGAAATGCCAGACGATTTTCATCCTCCTTTTGTATATGATACAAAGGCAGAAAAAAAAGGGGGAATTTAAGCCCGCTTTAGAAATGTAACAGAATGAGCATTTACTTACCATAGAAAATCGATAGGATTCCGAATTTGTGCAAACATAGAAAGCAAGATTTATTTGACTCAAAGAGGAGCTCAGGCGGGAAGGATGTCTGTGCATTTTTTCCATACGCCCCGACGTTAGAAATTTGATGTATTGAAATCTTAAATCTTGCGAATCCTGGAGACCAGGGTGATGATGTGCGTAGAATTTTATGGGCCATGGCTTCGTTTTTCATCGGGCCAGACACCTTAATTTCAGCTGCTGTCAAAATGTTGAATGGGCTGGTTGTGGCATTTTGAAGCTTTACAGACAGTCTTGCGTTGAAATTTACACTGTTATACACAGCGTCCTGGGGTACTCATGCTCTGTCTGTTCTGGAATTTAAATAAATGGGCTCGTGATGTAACCGTCATGTAACACAAGGGTTCCTAACCTGAAGTCTGAGTAACCTAGGGATATACTTTTAATAATGATAGAAATAATAATAATAATATGCACAATAATATTAATGAGGTCTCATTCAGGCAATGCCTGCTCACGTGTCTTCACATTGATATTATACCTAGCTGGCCAATCCATTTGATAACTCTCTCGGCTCCTTGGGAAACATATAGTACCGTCAATGCATACACCAGATATCAAGTTTACAGAAGGGTGGACTGATAGAAATGTGACTGGAATACTTTCCCCAAGGCACTTCTATCAAGATCGTGGAAGGGAATCGAACAATATTATGCAGATACATGGGAGTGGTCGAGGATCTTACTATATCAAACAAAAGTGTGATATTCTGAATGTCCTTACCATACTTCGCGATGTAACCTGAAGAGTGACTTTTATTATTTACGGTATACATGTCATTTGTTGTTGTTGTTTTTTTATATATTATGTTTACTCATTTGTATCTAGAGCTCATGAACGGAATAAAGTTTTTATTCTTATAATTGACTTCAAGGCGAGGGATGACGCAGGAGCGCTAGATGATGTTAGGGCTGCTCGGATTAAGAAAGTTTGAGAATCCCTTGCGTTGCAGGAACCGTGTGTGATTGCAATTTCCTTGTTTGCTGGAATGCTGTGCAAGAAAAGTTAAAGACAGGCTCTGTGAACTGAGTCATTAGCTCTTCACAGGAAATGCTTGGCAAACGGTGGCTCCTCACGGGACTGAAGGAGATCCTTTCCCATGCATCAGATGATTGGATTCAATTCCTCTTTGATAGGCTGAAAAGTGCCCAAAGTGGATAAGGCAGACATTGTAAATTTACTGAAAGACCGCTTGTTCTCCGCAGACACATCAATCGATGAGTCTGTGGCCCTCAGGCTGAACGAATTTTGGAATTACACGAGGGTCAAAGCAGAAGGAACAGCTACGAAAAAGGAATCAGAAAGCACACAATCAGCGGGCGACGGGCACCATCAGCCTCAAAACGTGTCATGCACTGCCAGAGGACTGAGCTCCTATGCTTTTGCTCATAGTGCAAACATGTCGGTTTTGTAAACCAGTGACCAGTGGAGTGTCTCTGTCCGATGTTATAAGGCAGCAGTATTTTTTCAAAAGTATAAAATTATTCGTCTCTGAGGTACAAGTATTGCTGAAAAGGCCAGCGACCAGTGGAGTGTCTCTGTCCGATGTTATAAGGTAGCAGTATTTTTTTAAAAGTATAAAATTATTCGTTTCTGAGGTACAAGTATTGCTGAAAAGAACGGTACCCTGATTGCAGTTTTCATGGCCGCTGGACTGCTGTAGAAAACATGTAAATGATGAAATTACGTTTTTGAGCCACACACCTGTGAGGCACTTTGGAAAATGTTTGTTCTTATGGCATTGTGGATACATTTTTCTCAGCGTAATGCCAGTTTCAAACCGTTGGTAGTTTGCGGGGTGCATATGATGGTATTTTGGAGCATCAGTAATTATTTTCAAACTAGACTAGATCCGTAGCCTGTACAGCATGACGCTCTCTGTTTATTTTCAAAGAGCCGAGAAGAATGAAGCAGTATCTGATTTCATGTGCATCAGACACCATGTCCAAACACTGTTTGGCTAATTTTCACGAGTTTGGCGCCCCAAAACTTTGAATGATGCATACTAGACCAACTATCCAGCACACTCTTTTTTGTTTTACCACTTATTCTGTGTGGAATTAATTGACTATTTTTCGGAAGGGCAACTGCTTCAGGCTTTAACCGATATACAAAGGTTATAAATGTGTCAAATAATGACAGATAATTCTTTTTTAAGGCACACCTTGCATGGACAGACTAAAACTGTTTTCACACAGTCTACGGGAGGTAAAAACGACTGATGATGATTGCTTTTCAAGGGCACAGACTACTTTGTCAAGCACTTGTTGATTATTTTCCACGAGCTTTGCGAACCAAAACTTTTGACTGTTGTTTACACCATTCTTCTTGTGTGGGGTGCAGCTGAAGTGGCGAGATGCAATGTATTCATAATTGGTTCTGTCATCAGATCACCCAAAGAAGAAATTATGGTTGCTGATTCTTGCCACGTTAACGCCTGCAGTTTGGCAGTTCAGTGGTTTAAACAACGGAGAGAGTTATTGATGAGGGAGGCGAGGAATTGCGAACGGGCGCACGTGTTATATAGGTTATCTTATGTTCTATGGAAGGGCACTGTAGGGGTAGAGAGCCAGCCATCCATCTTCAGAATGTCGCAGTTTGGCTGCACGCAGGATTTCCTCCATCGACGCCGCTGTAGGATGTTGATAAAACTCGGCGATGTGATGCTTTTCACAGTGGCCTGAGCAAGATTAATGGCCTAATACAGTGCAGATTGCAATTATTGAGTCACACTACAGCACAGACTGCATTCCCCGCCCTAGTTTTTCTCTACTCTATGTCTGCCGTCTTTCCTATTTCTAAGTGAGCAAAATCTTCTCGTAACACCCTTGCTTTCGATATCAACAAAAATGAAGGCGACATCAACAATAACAACAACAGCAGCAGCAGCAGCAGCAGCAGCAGCAGCAGCAGCAGGGACAACAATACGAACAGCAACAGAAGACGTGTGTCCACAACATTTCTTGAAGTTTATTATTCATGTTGATGCTTTGTGACATTATCTTTGCAACACTATCAGCAAGTCTGTAGAGGGAGAAAGGCAAAGGCAATCGGGTTGAAGTGGAACCACAAGTTTGGAGTCGTAATTGTATATTCCACACATGTACTTGCAATTAAGTTGAAGACTCACACCCACATCCAAAGTTCCCCGACGATAATTTGCGAAATAATTTCAGTCAGATCAACTTTAGTCTCTCTTAGATCTTCACATTAACCTCGATAACATCCCCTCATGAGACGCAACCTCAGGTGATTTGGTTTTGTTGTTTTTTTCTTTTAAGGAATGAAGCCTACCTCTCAACAGTATTCGTTTAGCATAAAGATAGCTGCGTGTTCTTACTGGTATATGCTTCTTAGAATGAGGAAACGCTTTTTGAACCACTAGAGAAACACGAAGTTGTTGGCTGAAAGAAAAAAAAACCTGTTGCAGGAAAATAACCAACTTGTGAAGAGCTGATTCGACAAGACAGATCTTGTTTTGTTTTGTTGTTTTGGTTTTTTTTTCAAAGTAAAAAAAAATTGAGCCGAGGCCACAAGAAGTGTTCCATTTCACCTCGACTCCTCATAATAAACCAGTAATTGGTTATAACTCCAAAAGCTGAAGTTTTTGTGAATAGCAAGAAAGATTATTGAAAAGGAACAACAGACATGAATATCTTGAAGCATTGATTACAGGTGACTAAGGTGGAACGAACAAAATGAAAAGGATACTAACATTTCACTTAGCCATTTACACAAGATGAAACATCTGTGGAATGGACAAATTACACAGACTGAGATAAAGATATGAAGAGCATATATATTTCCCTCACCAAACAAAGGGCGTGAGACATTAGAGAAGCGTTTGAGTGACAGCAAATATGCTGTGGCCCAGAAATTGTCAGAGAGAAGGAAGAAAAGGAGGGAGGCATTACAGAGAAGGTTGGAGGAGCTTGAGGAGACAGAGAGAGGTCCCTCATATGGTCCTGGGATTGCCTAAGTAGGTAAAAGTATGTGAATTTCAGTTGATAATCTTTATGGTCAATTATTTCAAAATGACAGTTTTCGTCACTCAGTCCCTTCAATCTGACTTTTTTCTTGTCCAATATACATGAAATTTTGCATAACAACTCTCCATGCCTGTTTTGCAAATGTCACGGCTTTTTTTTTTCGATATCTTGTGTTGTTTTATCTTTTATGAATTTTTAAAATTGAAAATTCTCAAAATTTTTAATGTTTTTTCATAACAATTTTTAAAAAATTATTTTAAAAAATCTATCCAAAAAATATTTTAAAAAAGCCCGTGACATTCTATTTTAAATAAAGTGATCTTTAAAATAAAAAAACACCCCAGCATCCTACCATCTTTTGTTCTCCAGATCGAAGGGTTCAAAGTTATGCATATTTTCCAATATGGCGGCCAAACAATTGGCGTTTCCATAGCAACGGAAGGAGGAAATTGCAAAACACCCCGGTTTATCTTCCTTCCTAGCCCTATCTGACCCATTTTTCACCCCAAAATGACAAAGTTCCCTTTAGTAATGAAAATTACCTAGTTCTGCCACACGTCCCCTTAATGACCAGCAATGACTTTGTTATGTGTTTCATTTGTGATGTTATGTGTTTACATGTATGATGTGTATTGTTCTATGTGTTTGTATTATGAATGAGATGTATAACATTGTATGCCACTGTAAAAACAATTTCCCTACGGAGTAAATAAAGTCGTATTTTCATTTTCATTAAATTTAAATATAAAGCCATTAATACATTTGAAATGAAATGCTACGAGAAAAAGAAAAGTCATGGATGGCACACCGAACACATTCTTCTAAACATAAAGAGCTAGACTAGGAGAGAGAGAGATGAATTATTAGTGCTTCCTATCCTGAAACAAAACTTGAAATACTTTGGACATGTAAAGAGACACTGGGGAATCAAAAAGAGCATTATAGAGAGCTGAATGAACTTGACTAAACAAAGGGGACGACCCAGTAGACAATAGAAAAAGGCCATAAAGAAAGATATCGATGGCAGCAGCAGGAAGACTGACATTAGATAGTACGACATATAGACAGGCTATTAGAAAGGCAAAGTACGCAAGGACGTGCAATTTAGGAAGACAGAAAAAAAATCTAAAGCAAATCGTAGCATTGAGACACAACCGACGATGAATTCATCACTAAATGTCAGGAACGAAGTACTAAAAATAATAAAAATAACAAAAACATCATAGATCTTCATATTGTGAATGATAGTGACGAATGAATATTGACTATTACAAACAGAGAGACTGAAAAAGAAGACGTGTTCAGTGAGGCTGACAAAAAAAAAATGTACACGATTAATAAGGAAGTAGATCTAGCAACAAGATACAAGATAATCACTGTAATTGTTTTTGCCGAGGAATTTCATTGACTTAAGTGATTATGAATCATTCACTTTCACAGCTAACACAAGACCCCTTCTTGCAGGTTTATTTAATTTAGCTAGCAGCTACAAATCTGTCTGGTATGCGGAATAAATTTCGGCAAAAAAAAAAAACAGTGGGCGTAGACCTTCACATATGTCGGGATAAAAGTAGAGTGAGCCCAAGACTTGAGAGAAGCCAATCTTCAGACTCAGTGGCCGTATCAACAAAACTTTGCCTAAAACCATGGCGCACCTGGAGTTAAATTGAGCGTGCCCTCATTCGACACATGTCATCAGGTTTTTATATCATTGGTCGACAACATCACAAGTGAAGATGATAATTCCATGAAAATGCCAGATTGTGCCTCGAAGACCTCATTGAAAACAAATGCAGTGAAATGAGGCTACCTTTTTTTTTTTTTTGGGTTTCATTCACTTAAATTTGCCATCGGCCAAATGGCTTATACCTCAACAAGAACTGTGTCCAAACGCATAATCCTTACATTAATTAACGCACTGCGGTACCACTAGTAAATCCCATAACATCAGTAGTACTCAATGTAATATGGTATTTAACGCAAGGACTGTGCAGACGGCCCTTAACAATTGATTCATTTAAGACTCGCTGGTGTCGTGGCATTGCTAAGCTTACTGGTGTAGCGAAAAGGTGAGGATCACATGTGTTAAAGCTAAAAGACCTTGCATCATGCCATGGTACGAGGACTTTTTCAAAGTAAACTCAACCTTTTTGGAAACACGATATGATCTGCTTCAGGTGCAACGTTAACGCGACAAGAAAAACCGTTGACGTATTTATGGATCGCTTCAACGACTTCATGAAGAGTGCTGACATGTTTGTTGAACACAGGGTGTCAAATAGACCTAACGCAAGCAAGCTATGAGCAAGAGCGCGTGAGCAGCCTTGCGCCTTGAACGAGGCATTCTAAACATCGTAATGCGCATTGTTGAGTCAAGAAACAACACTGACGACCTCTTCTCTGCACTTGGAGACATACCTTCATCACAGTCTTTATGGTTAGCATGCAGGAATTGGATTACATGTTTCTTCTTGTTTTTGGTCACAAGTGTTTGAAGCAAGTGCAGTCGGTTCCGCTCAATCGCAGCTGCAAGGAAAGATGGAAATAAATTGCGTTTTTCTTAAGTGGGTCATTATGCGAAGCTATTTGTTTTCAACTTTCATATTTAAAAAATGTTCTTGCCTCTGAAATGTCACAACTGAACGAAAAACATGCTATTAAATGGAGCCAGCCTTAGATAAATGTCGGTGGATATTATGCTCATTGCTAAATTAAATGAATCGAGCAAAGGAAAATCCAATAAATGCATCATTAATTAACTTGGATAAAAGTGCATTGTAAAACATAGAAAGATGTAGATGTATCATTTCCTGTGGGGAGTGTGGGCTATGAAAAATGAGAAATCAGACAAACACGAAGGCAGATGGATAATGACGGATACAGGGAGAGTCATGGCCAGAGTGACCTCAGTGTAAAGCCTTGGGGCACATGAAATACAGTCAACTCCGGTTAGCCGTAACTTTATTATAATATTAATAATAAAAATAGTAATAATATTGCGGTTTATAAGTCTCGTATCCAGGCTAATGCCCGCTCACGCGACTTCACATTATCATCACCCCAGCAGGCCTGTTCACTGTAAGACTTTCTCCACTCCCAGGGGAGCACATTCCCAAAGCCATTTACAGTGCTGATCACTAGCATTCTGACAATATCCATGCTTTTTCATAATTATAGCATAATAACGCGTTGTCTACATGAAAGTTGGCGGATAATCGCAATACATTATTTTCTATTGTAACTTCTTGCACCTTCTCAAAGAGTTCGATTACGCGATGTCGGCAAACCTTTGTCTTCCTTCCACCACCCTCTCCCTTATCCTCCAATTCTCCTTCTCTTGCGACGTCTTCTTCTTTATATCCAAAACGAAAGCGATCATTTCACGCATAAGAGACGAAGTTTGCCAGGTTTGTTTACTTTCCATCACTTCCTCTTGTGTTATGTGTGTGATGGATTGCAAAACCAAACGAAGACATGCAGGAAATATTGAAACGAAAAACAGTATAGAGCGCGTCTACTTGTTCTTCTCCTTCTCCTTTCTCGACGCTTTCCATGATTAAATGCGACAATATCTCCCTCTCTTCTTCCTCTTCTTCTTCTTTTTCTTCTTCCTTCTCCAAATGTCTTGGAGGGAATGTGCATGACCCATGGATGCCATCTTAGATATGACACGAGCAGCCAGCGATTCTGGGGTTATGGCCAGATAACATTGAAAAGTCAGGATCGGGTCACGTTTGGATAGTTCCTGAATCTTATAATGGGGTGTTGGGAAAGTGCAGAACCTTGTTGGCTCAGCATGAGAACGAACACATTTTCTGAAGTGAATTGAGAAAAGCAGAGTGGAGCTGCTGGCCTCACTGTTGGGAGATATTATGCCATAAAGGATGTATCGAATTTGAAATGATTCATATTTCCTGGAATTTAATATTAGAGACTACATTTTCATGTCCTTCTCTTAAACGTTGGCATGACGATACGGTGGTTACCGAATTATTACAAAATATCTTATGTAAATAGGGCATATGTATTAAAGTTTGTTTATGAATTTTCTGACGAATTGTTTATGAATTTTGCCAGAAACCTGTGAGCCTCTTCCTTTCTGATAAATTCACACGGGTATTTTAGGTTATTGGTCTCACTCATTGTTCCTTGTAGACTGAGGGAACTTAACTGGTTCACCATCCAAAACTATCAGAGTGAAGCAAGGTTTGGCACAAACTGTGTAAGAAACATTCTCATAATTTAAAACTACAACGCAAATATTATGGTGAATGCAACAGTGGATTGTCAAACTAAAGATTTAGTAAAGGCGGCTTTTCTCAAGGGCTTTAGCTGTCTCACTTTGTGCAAACAGATGATCTACAGAAAATAAAATAATTTAAAACTCAATGAAGGACCACCATTGTAAACGGCATGTAATTTTAGCACAGACATGATTCCACACCTAAGACTGGTCTTGGCCATTTCGGAACATTCCTGTGGTTCGAGGAGAAAATTTTATCAAATACATTACACAGGCTTTCACAATTAGGCTCCTGCACCTACGGCATGTGTCCCACTCGAGCGAAAGAAATGTGCACTCGATATATTTTCTGGGTTTAAAAAATACATATTTACAAATGAACGGTTTACACCGGAAGAGTTGACGCTTCACTTCGAACTTCACGGAATTAGAACGTTTGAAGCTTATTATGCGAGACAGAAATAACAAACGGTATCTGCTGGGAATACAGGAGGGGAATTTGAGCTTTTCAGAGCTGACGCAGGAAATATTTTGGCAACTGCAGCTGGAAATAACGAAAACATATAAATGGTGCATGATGTTAAGGGAGCTATACTTGAGGAAAGGTGCTAGAAAGTTATAGAATCGTGCTAAATATAAGATTGTTTAGGTAACTACACTACTGGGTGGCTGTGTTTGTAAATAGTGGAGTATCTGATAAATGTTACTACAGTTGTTCGAACAGTGAGTTGTACTTTGCAAGATGATCCACTCGACAGCTGATTTCAGAAAACGAGTGCAACGGCACAGGGTGTTTTAGCTCAATCGTCGATACAGCATTTTTTTTTTATTCATTCAGGGACTTGTATTACACATCAGATGGGTTTGCTTTGAATTTGACAGCAACAGCATGTAAAAAGCGTTGGAAAGCTTCGGTTTCGACATACGTTATTTTGGCAACTATATCCAGCAATTGCACGTTATGTCAAAATTGACGCCTGTAGATATGACATAATATATAATACATCCTTTAATGGGGACTGTTTTAATATGATACAGTGTTCTATCAGTGATGCCAAAACTTGGCACTGAGCAGATTCCTTACTTCAAAGTTCTTCACAACATTGGCAGTCACACATATTATATAATTGCGAACCTTTCTTTGTGGTTTATGTATATGATATAGACTATACACAAATCCACAGCGATCTGCATTTTGGCAACCACCTTAGAGAACATGCTATATATCTGACGCATACATTTTGGTGTATTTATGTGTCTGCGCTTTCTTGTGCATATGTGTCTGAGTTTATGTGTGCTTTTTTCATCCAAACAAGAAGAAGAAAACTAATTTTTGGTCTTTCGCCCAAAATTATTATTGATGATGAGAAACAGACAACCCTGAGGGGGGCACAAAATGGCGTCCACCCGCCAGGGGACCTCCTGTCGAAATTCATGTTGATCGGTGTGGCCTCTTACCTGAGCATGTGCCTTGTGTCACTTCAACGATATCGGTCTTTCTTCACCTCCTGCAGGGGCGTGGGTACCTAAGGCATAGAGGATGGCCTGTGTCCCTTGCCTCAGA
>JAWQUT010000002.1:1596547-1613325 GCA_033807755.1 Ellobium chinense | reverse complement strand
ACACACACACACACACACACACACACACACACACACACGCACACACACACACACGCACACACACACGCATAAATCTCTAGCTACCTCTGATCTTGACTGATATACAGTAGGGACTCACGAACTCTAATCCCAAGGGACCAAATCATCATTTCGAGAATGTGAAGCTTTCGAGTTAGTGAATAAAACCTGAGACAGAGAATAAAAGATTTGAAATCAGAACGTGATAACGCGTCCACCAGTTCACGGAAGACGCTCTTCACGAAATCCCACTCCCAAGGAGAATAGGACAATGCTCAAAGTCCACCTTCACTTCATATCAGAGAGGCCTTCAGGCAGAAGCAACAGACACCTACTAGATTACCAAACTCTCCGAGAGCAGATTTGGCCAGAGACACCTGACATCAGTACCAAGCTGTGGGGAACCCACTTGGACCTACAGAGGACCGCCAAATTTACCAACAGACCAAATTTAAAGACATGGCATGGAACGAAGAGGAAGAAGAAGAAGGGGAAGAGAAAGAAGAAGAAGAAGAAGAAGAAGAAGAAGAAGAAGAAGAACCCTTGTATAGTTTGTTTATTTTCGAGTTCATAAGGTGATGAAGCCCTACGGCAATTGTAATGTATGTATGTAACTTTTCAACAACCACTCTACCTCTCACCCCACGAACCCTTCTAAATGCCTCTCTACTCCGCCGCTGAAAAAAAAAATGTATAAAAATACGGACGACTCCCAGCGTACTGATAAGCGCAACTCTGAGATCTACTTTCATTGACATAGTAAAATGGATCACATCAGAGTTCCGCGGATGTTTCCGATTATTTGATGCGAGCTGCTTCATTTCAAATGAAAGAGAGAATCAATTCTATCGTGCCGTTGTCTTCTGTTGATCTTGGATGGGCTTCCATTACCTGGCGCGTAGATATTATGCGCAAAAATATAAAAGAAAGTCTAACCGAGTTTTCGCCATGGGCGTTCCACGCGATCCTTCAATTTGTTGCTAAGCATTGCTTTGTTTTGGCTTTCTGTTTATCGGCTCTTACCCACAATTTGTGCAGGTACATTACTACAGTCGCACTCCACTTCCTTGAGAGGGCAGGCAAACGATGCAATTAAAAGGAATTCCGATTATCCGGCAACACAGTAAAAAGGCATAATTTTGATATCAGAAAATGTTGCGAGTCAGGGGAATTGATGATTATTTATTATTAGGACTTGTGTGTTATTATATTACCTGTTGGTAGCATTACCAGCCTTGATGGATACCAAAATATGATGTAATATTACCACATCAGTTTGCCATTTTCGTGAAACGAAGAATGCTGTGACAGACGAAAAGTATGCATTATTCCACGCTTGAAGAACCTGCCAACCTCAAACCTTCTAGTGACACCTGCAAACCTTATGGAATGTTCTGGTAACAAGCACGGATATAAAAAAAAAAATCTATAGAAGCACCAATAGCTTAAGCTATATCTCAGGTGTCGAGAAAAGCCATCATTGATCACAATCCCATAGATGTACTCTCAAAACGTAACGACTAGCATGTAGTATACCAGCACGACCTCCACTTTGCGTAGTGACATGGGGGGGGNGGGGGGGGGGTACGTATTAGTGACGTCGCTTTTAGAAGTTACTGTAGAGTTTGTATTCTCTGGTCTAAAATCCTTTGTTTTCTAAGCAAGTCTTTATTATATTATATCCACGAAATATTACCCACATTTTTAAAAAAATTATTATACAGGTTTCCAGGAATTCATGGCTCTGTTTCTACATTCTTTCATTGTTGAAGGCCGTGCTCTGACTTTCATGGAGGAAGAGCCGGCGACTAGTGTTCTCGGATAGGACGAAAACTTAGGTGGTCCCGTGAGCATATGTTGTACGCTAAAAATCCCTTGAGAAGAGTAGGCCTGGCGGCTCCTGTTCGAGCAAAATGTATAGGCAACTTCTTCTCAGTAGTTCAGTCTTACAACCAAAAAGACGCAATGTGCCTGTAAGCGAGCCATAAAATCTTAACTCAAACAAACAAACAAATAAACAAACACGTCTTGGTTGAATGTAGTAATAGCAGGCCTTGCGTTCCTGCCAAAGAAAACCGGTCAGATGTGTTTTAAACAGATTTTGTTATTTTTACTTTTTCATTATTTCAGTGTGAGTTTCATCGCTTGAGCGCAGTTGTTTTTTTTTTTTTTTTTAAATAGTGATCATTCCCGAGGCTTTACGATGAGTGCAACTGTTACAACATTCTGCCTTTTCAGAGCTTGCGCATCAAAGATGAGATCTTTTACCCTCGTAATAATTACATTTTTTACATTTCACGTTGAATGCTACTGAGGGTACAATCAGCACCGATGCACTTATGTAATTCTTGCGATGGTAAGAAATCACATCATTAATGCGCAAGCTCTCAATTGTTGTGTTCGTCTCTCGTAGAAAGCAACATAGTCAGCAAAGGTTCTGCTCCTCCGCATTTATGAGACTAAAAATGCATCGTTCTAAGGCTATCCCATTTTAAGAATGAATGGGAATTAGTCTTATACATAATAATATACTATATCCCTTTCCAAGCAAGACGTGACTTGTTAATTACCCAAAATATGACTTCCAGAACCCTTGTTTTGCCATGATTATGTCGGAGACCGAAATATTTGCCACGGAAGTGCCATATATGACAACAGTTCCTGACAAAATTGTACCCCCCAAAAAATAATAATGATGCACTAACTGTTACATTCATTTGCCACTGATGCGAAATAAAATCAAAATAATATCTATCTCTCTTGCACATAATATCGTGACGTCTAGTTACTAAATATGATTTAATCTGTAGTAACAATTACCTCCTTTGGCTATGGAGTGTTTATGGCGTGTTATGGATGTATGTTCTTCGATGATCATATTTTCCACTAGACTAGCTCTACATCTCCTGTACATAATACTATGTGATTTGTTGCACATTTTGTGATATCGACCATTGTACAAGGTAAAGCATGGCCGGGGGGCTAGAATTACAGTTAGGGTTCAGTAGCTGACGTAGATGGGCAGTCGCCAAATCTCATGGTATCACGTATTTGGCAAATACTCTGTACAAAGAGTTATCAATGCTGCATTTCCATAATGTGCGTTTAATATGTTTTCCAACCTTTTCAGACAGTCACATGAAAATTAGCAATAAAAGTTTTCCCTACACAATGTATGCCATCATTCCACTCTAAACCTACTGTTGAATCTTCCAGTTTCTTGGGGATCTGATGCAATGGGAAGTAAGAAAGCTGCGAAACGAAACAAAAAATAACTCTAGATCTAAGTTTTAATCTCGGAATGGTTGAATAAATGAATAAGATGCTAGTAAAGTGGCAGTATCTTGGTCATCTTCAACGTCCCCTGGTATGCAATTGCCCTGTTTGAAGATAAATGAATAAGGTAACTTAGTTTCTGGTGATGTTTAACGTCCCTTAGAGCGGTTGACCTACTCGGAAACTTCCAAAAGCCCAAAAACTAATTTCTGTAACTGAGGAACATCAGGGAAGAATTTTTTTTCGATGTGTGAATGAATGAATAAGGAATAACTCTCTTTCCGAATATGCTGTTGTCTCATATCTATCAAAAAGCGCTTAACCCAATTCTGATAACCACCTTCCCCCTTCTCTAAACTTGTGAAAACAATATCCAGTAGAGGTTGGAATTCATAGACTCGCTGTTGGAATGCATTGATCGACTCTGTCTGAAGATACTTTTAAGACGTAGTGCCCCATGAGAACAGCGTGTCTACTGCCTTAACTCCCTTGTGCACATTCCGAGTAAATGTTGTCTCTCCTGCCACTTGCTCAGTCTTTGTTGGAGAAATTTCCCTTGGTCTTTTGTTGCCTCTGTGGGCTGTGAATATTTCTCTGCTGCTGCTACCTCCTCCTCCTCCTCCTCCTCCTCCTTCTTTTTCTTCTTCTTCTTCTTCTTTTCTTTCTTTCTCTTCCTCTCTCTCTCTCTATCTCTACCTCGCTCTCTCTATCTCTCAGTTGCACTTTCTGTTTTATTTGTCTATCGAGTTCAGTAGCGTATCAAGTGCGTACTCGGTGGCAGGTAGGGTTGAGAGATGGTGAGGGGACACAGTGGCTGCTGAGGAATAGAGTTCGGCCAAGGTTGAAGTGGTCTCACTGTGTTGATACCCCAAGGGCAATAATATGTAGAAAAGAAGCAGGTGGAACTGACTTGGGTCACAGCCTCTTTCGACGTCACGGGTCTCCAGATCACTCTTCCTCTGTTTTCTACGCTCTGTCAATCTCCCTTCGCTCTCCTTAACGTCTTAAACTTAGTCTATCGCATCTTGTCTAAATTGCACCTCTCTCTCATTTTCTTTCTGTGTGTCTGTCCTTCTCTCTCTCTCTCTCTCTCTCTCTCTCTCTCTCTCTCTCTCTCTCACACACACACACACACACACACACACACACACACACACACACACACACACACACACACACACACACACACACACATTACTACATACCCTTACACTCTTTTCTATACCTTTATCGCTGTTGTATAGATCTATTTCACTATCTTTCTCCCAAGTCACTTTTATCGCGTCTTACAAACTGTCACCATACGACAGACACAGTGTTTTTGCTATAATAAAAGACTACATACCATCACCCTCCCCCTCCTTGGCCCCTTCCTTCCTCAAGAACCTCACTTCAGGACCAAAAAAAAAGACCACATAAAACATGTAATTTGACACTGCTTCTGCCACTCCTTTACAGATCATTAATTTAATAAGGAGCTTTCACTCAGTGACTCAGTGCTAGGCAGGCATTCTGCGGATGTTGTTTGTTTTTTTTTAAAAGTGACTCTATTACTTTTTATGAGGAGTATTAGAAAGTTCACAAGAGGACGAAACAAGTGAGCGGAAACAAGCAGATGCTCATACAGGGTAAGGCAGTTTTATAAGTTTGTAAGCCCTCACGAGCTTGAACCTCATGTTCTCGTATAATCCTCATTTTCACTGTTACTCTCTGATCCAGAATCCTTTACTTTTTCTACGTAAAATTTCATTTCACGAGCTCGAACAGTTCATTCGACGGTAACCTCAGAATGTCTGCACATTTGCCCGAAAATACATAAAACTTTGCGTATTAACTTTGAGGTATAATACGGTAATTTCAAACTGTACATAGAGCCTGTGGAACTGACTTTTACGGAAACTGGCCGTGGTCTGGAATGCGTACTTGTTTGAAATTGCCAGCTGGTAGACTATACTGTCAGATTCTGCACCTACACAGGACTTACTCCTCATTTGGCATGGCTGAACAGCGAGGTTTTTATGATGCAGGAAGATAGTATGTTGCAATTTGACAACAAGGTGAGGTATTTAGATTTATATCAGTCTGGAAAACTTTGTTTAGTTGAGTACAGCGGAAGCTGTAAATTGTTAATGCAAAGAAGAATTGATTGTTGCGGAAATTCTCGGAAGTAGTTGAGGAGAACGCAGTTTTTGGGGGCTCAGAGAGGTAAATAATGATAAAAGTGTGGCACTTTTCATGGCTGAGTGGAAATAAAGGCTTGCCGAGGATGATGAGGAGGAAGAGTTTAGACCTGTATAAATAACAGGTTTCTTAAGTTTATATACATGAGATTCAAGTGGGCGTTTTGAAGTGTGTGTGAGAGTAAGACCGAAAGAGAGAGATGAAGAGGGTGAGATTAAGAGTGAGAGTGAGAGAGAGAGAGAGAGAGAGAGAGAGAGAGAGAGAGAGAGAGAAACAAAGGCGTCACATCATTGGAGCGAAATGTGGAAAAGTACGACCTCACTTCTCGTACAGAAAAATGATTGGAATGGGAAGGCTGAAGCATTAGCTTATGTAATAACAAATCAAGCGATATCGGTAAAATCAGGATCCCGTATTGTTGATCCTGTCAGCTCAATAATTGAAGCAGGAAAGAAGCTATCGAGGAGTACAGACACACAGGAAAACAGACCTGTAGTAGGACAGGCTTCTCGAGGCTGACTACAATTTGTTCTTTACGCTATCAGGCGGCCATGAAGCGAAATAGAAAACATTCCTTTCATGCCTTCTTTGTTGAACCTAGACGCAATCTTGGAGCCACACAAACGTTGGCACGCGACGCCACAAGTAACCAACGATTACTGCACTTCGGTACCTCTATTCTTGAAGGGCTACCCTACGCCACTGGGAAGATAGAATGCGTATGAGAGAAAGTAAGCGACAGAGGGGTGATCAACTCTGCCTAATGATTATGTTTTGCTGCCTTGTTTTCCCACCACTTGGGCCCTCGGCAGGTGAGATATTTACAAAACATGATTCTCTGTCTCCCCCAAAACACGCTCTTACTCATTCCTCCAAAACACTCGGCACCCGTTAACCTTTTCACTTCCCTCCACTTTGAGCCTCGAGTGGCTGCCAACGAACTGTAATAGATGAGCAGAATCTGAGGCATTCTGATAGAACTCGGATTTCAGCGCTGCATGTGCTTAGATCACAATGTGGACTAGACCCAGAGCTGCGTCCATGCCAGAGCTTGGCTGAATGATTGCGGCGTTGTATTCAGAATCAAAAGGTCGTTGGCTCGCCTCCCTTAGTGGTCATGTTAAAAAATGTCATTGGAAAGCATTTCGTTCGTATCGTTTTTTGATAACATCTTAAAGGTGCCTGGCTATGGGCAGTGAAGATTTTGTTCGCACACTAGTAAGCAGAGACCATATGCAAAATCCTTACGTTGATTAAAGTATTACAGCATATACCAATGTTCTGGGAATTTCTCATGGTCTTCGGAGTACGTTAAATAAGGGAAAGTTAATGCATACGGCCACTGGGCTTGTGAAGTAATTGCCGGTAACAGAGAAAGTTTAGAGAAATCTTGCCAGCTGGGAGTGAACATAATATGCAGTCACGTGAGCCGGTTGTCTATGTCACGCAGCAATCTTCTCAGAATCCTGGATAAGAGATAAGACTGCCGCCAGTTTAATGGCGCTGATATCAGCATTCAGACAATAGCTTTCGCTGCCTGTAGCCAGGTACCAATTACACAGAAGGACAGAAACGGTGTGAATTCATTGCTTATTGAAAAGGCATTTACAAAATGAAGCAAAAAGGGAATCGAGTCTGCCACTTTCTGATGACAAGTATAAGCCGTGATCACTCAACCACGTTGTTCCACGGAAATGCCGATGAATCCTCTGTGTTAACAAAATTGGCTGCACTGCAATTTTTTTGCTGGACCAGAATTTCCTCTCTTCAGGTTTAACAGTCACTGGATAATGGCAGCTCCTCTTAGTTTCAGTTTCCTCCACACTCGCTAGAAGTTGCGATTAGGCGGAATTGATTATACACAGGATCAGATCTTGATGTGAGTGTGAACATCACCATGGTATTCGCCCACCTTTCTCTGCTTCAAGGCTGTCGAGGTTTCAAGAGCCAAACCAAAAAACTATCATTGTTAACGGGAAGAACAATGCTGTTCTATAATTACAGAGGACAAGAAAGGACGATGGCATCTGAGCTCAAGCATCCAGTCATTAAATGTGAAATGTTATGAGCGGGTTTGATCTAGTAATTACTTACGGCAAGGCTCTGGGGCAGCTGAGTTCGCTGTGGTGCGCATGACTGTGGTAGAATGTAATTATGGATGGTGGACTCACGAAAGGAGACGACTGGTCTTTGAGTGTAAACAGCTTGTTTACCTGACGTTTGGCCGAAGATCTGTCTGTCTGCCTGTCAGTTTGTCTGTCTGTCTATTTTTCTGTCCTTCTGTCTATTTTCTGTCTGTCTGTCTAAATGTCTGTTTGTCTATATGTCTGTCTAAATGTCTGTCTGTCGTCTGTCTAAAAATCTGTCTTTCTAACTGTCTGCTTGCTTGCCTGCCTGTCTGTCTGTCTGTTTTTCTGTCTTCTGCCTGCTTTTTCTGACTGTCTGTCTGTCTAAATGTCTGTCTGTCTATACGTCTGTCTAAATGTCTGTCTGTCTAAATGTCTGTGTGCCTGCCTGCCGCCAGCCAGCCTGTCTGTCTGTCTGTCTGTCTGTCTGTCTGTCTGTCTGTCTGTCTGTCTGTCTGTTCAAGCGTGTGTGCATCTGTCTCCACCGTCCACCCACACCACCATCTGCCTGCCTCTTGATGGCTGTTTAGTCTACACGGGCTTAAAAGAGTTTCTCCAAAGATCGAGATTTCTTTGTTATTTTACAGCATCCACAATGCTCAAATAATAAACTTTTACTGATGTTTAAAATAAGGAATATCACTTAAGAGGCGAAACATGGCGAGAAAGGTGAGGGTTTTTAGTGTTGGGTCGATACCTGAGTTTTTAGGTATCGCGAAATCCAGCCTTCATTCTCTTAGTATCGAAAGTATAGATTCCATTACGATTCTGATACCTGATATAGGGCTGGCTTTTCGACCTCTTTGGAAACTTAGGGATGTTTTCGATACATTTTGATATTCCTGCAAGGATAGATACGTATTAACGAGTTCCCCAGCATTATTCAGGCTCGAGAATCAGTTGTCTGAGGTAACAGGGAGATCACCTCCATGCTATGGAAAATAGTCAGAGAAAATCTTAATTGAGGAACAATTTGCACTATAAATGCCATCTTTTTCTACTTCATAAAAATCGAATTTCACTACATTTAGTTACCATTCCTCATACATTCAATTGTTTTGTGTTCAGAAATCAGTTTACTCCCGATCTATGCAATAAACAGAATTTTGATATCGATGGCCCCGAACATTTAGGGAGCCTGATATCTCAAACATTACGTAAGTTTCATTTTGACTGGCTGCAAGATATTTAGTATTGCCCAAAGCGAAATGCCCTATGCTGAATCCGGGTTGCCATTTTTTTTTCTTTTCTTATTGAAACAACTCCCCATCCGTTTCTCCCCCCCCCNCCCCCCCCTTCCCTGACTAATTTTCATCAGCTATCTAACATTCTAACGTTTCATATTGCCCTTTCAGTATCCGCAATTTCATCAAGCAAGGGAAGGAAGGAAAAAAAAAAGCTGTTCGCGAATCAATCATGTTTGCAATCAGTCATGCCTCTTGGCTCCTTAAAAAGGAACACAAAATTCTCATTGCAAGTTTCGCTTTTTTCCATCGCTAACCCTTGACTCCTCATCCTTCACGCCAGGCGGGCAATAATGTGCTAGGAAAATAAGAAGTTGAGTGTGGGGCCGCGAGGTACAAGTCACTGGCCACACAGGGGCTGTCCACAGACACGTGCTTTTTCTGAGAGGCTGAAGGAAAACAGTCAAGTACCTTATAAGAGACTGAGCCAAAAGAGGGTGTTGTTGAAAATCTAATGTTAATTATACCGCAGAGAAGAAGTTTCAAACTGCCTAACACCGTTGTCCAGTTCAATAATAATGATAATGTGAACGTATCACATTCATAATTATGTTGCTTATTACGCTTTAAATCCATAACAAAGCCATTTTCTGGTTGCTGCGGTGCAACGCTTCGTTTCTTTTAGCTCTAATACCAGGTACAAGTTGAATAATCGAGTGACAAAAGAAAAGCAAGTTTTCTCAAGCAGACAAGGATAATGTCAACTTCAGACCTGCCTTACCCGCGAGCTGACATCACAAACCTGAGACTGAACAATTTTGCCTCGTTAAAAAAAAAATCCACAAAGCTTTTTCACATACTTGTTGCTGAATACTGGCTTTCCCGTTCTGTCTTCATTCCATCATTAAGTGAATGTCCCTGTCCCCATTATATTATGTGAATGTTCCCATCACACGATTGAATATTCGCATCACACTACTTTAATAACCCCATCACACTAGGTAAATTCCATATCACATTATGTGAATGTCCCAATCACACAATCTGATGTCCCCATCACACTATCTGATGTCCCCATCACACTTTGTGAATATCCTCATCACACTAAGTGAATGTTCCCACTACACTACGTGAATGTCCTTGCCACACTAAGTAACTGTCCCCACCACACTAAGTGACTGTCCCAGTCACACTACGTGAATGTTCCTATCACATTACGTGAATTCACCATTACACTATCGATTGTCTCCATCACACTATCTGATGTCCCCATCACACTATGTGAATATTCCTATCACACCTCAAGGATGTCGGCATCAAAGACCGCTGTGGCCTCATCTTTTGCCTCCAGCCATATGCCACTCGGAGACACATATAAGACACAAACTTAGCCATGAAAAAAAAAGAAGACTTTTCAGAAGTCTGGTTGTGGCTAATTTGCTGGGTGTCCAGCCGTGTCCAGACATATTCGCTCCATCACTGTTTCCTCTCACTGTATGAGGTACTCCGTAAGTGTGCAAAACCGGATTACTTCCCCGCTAATGCACTGTCCCTTGCAGCCCAGACGGTGCGTCATATGAGTTATCGCCCTATAACGAAAACCTGTTCTCTCTATTGTTAAAACGCAATTTGTCATTCAAAACCTTCGAGAACAACGGATTGAGACAAAAACCTGGAGTGCTCTCAGCTCTACCGCATTTTTGCAGGGCGACAAATTCAAATTGAGAACTTCCGGGCTACATCAATCTGACCCGCAGAGAGTCGTGGCATGAAAGGTGGACGCCCCTCTGTGATATTGAGCCTCCTCCTATATGCTTCAGATATGTCATTATTTCTCTTTAATTTGTATGGCCGACGTTCAATATTTGCTTTGGTAGGGGGGCTTCTCTATTGGCCCCTTTGAGTGGGAATTCCATTAACGGTGCTCGTCTCGTTTCTTCCTATCCCATCCCACCCCTCCCGGCCAATCTTATCACTTCCTATTTAACCCTTATCGGGCCTGCCTGTAAATGTCTGTCTGGTCCGGTTTTCTCTGTTTGCTTTCTGTTGCGTATGGCTGTCTGTCTGTCGGTCTGTCAGATGGTGAGTCTATCCCTGATTATTTTGTCATTTGGTTATTCCCTTTCCCATTTCTTTGGTCTGTCCACCCCTTCTTCAGTTACACGTTTACATGTGTGTCTCCATCCGTCCGTCATTCTGTTTATGCATGCCTGTCATTCTGGTCTCCCTCCATGCACCCGATGCTGAATCTATCCTTCCGTCCATTTGTCCGCCTGTCTCTCCCTCTATTACTCTGCTTATCTGCCTTTCCGTGCGTCCATCTGTCTATTCGTCCATTTGTCTGTCCAAATGCAAATACAGCTGTCAATCCGTTCATTCTACATTGAGCTGCTTGTATGCTTCCATGTATGTCTGCCTGTCCTTCCGTAGGAGGAACCGCTTACTCGCTAAAGTCGCCATTTTGGTTGATGGTCGTCAGAACGTTTCCCAAGACGTCAACGTTATTTGTAGCACCAGTCATAGCACTTGCTAAATTGTGCCTGGCCATGCCTAGTTGACCAACACATAACAGGTTACTTCTTTGATTTGATGTGGCTACTATGTTGGCCTTCCGGCAGCCTCTACGTTCAAAGAAAGCTGCCGAATCAGTGTAGCATGGCTCTAGACACCCAAAACTGTTGAAATGAACACGTGGGTAGACATGGTGTCTACTGAAGCATTCTCTTCTCATCTTCTTCCCTGATGAAAGACAAAGCTGATCTTGGCACTAGACTACAGACCCAGATCTAGACTGTTACAGTGTTTCGGTAAACTTTTCTTTCTTGATGGTGAATGTCTTGTCATAAAGGCAGTTGCGGAGATACTTTTGGCCTGCGTCCTTCTCCTTTCCCACTCACAAATTAACATCATGCAAAGAGGATACTGAGTTTAATAATGATCAGTCATAATACTTGTTAGAGAGGGAGTCAGTTCTTAGCAACAAGGCGTAGCATTTATTCACATTTCATTATTATTATTGAGACTCAACTAGACTTTACTCAGAGAGGGGGTATGGGAGAGGAGAAGAGGGAGGGGAGGGATCTAGAAAGTAAGAAAAGAAGTGATCTGCACTTTTATTTTAATCAATTAAGGTGTGGTGCGACGACTTTCTTTGCAATCAGTTAGCTTTCCGTCCACATTTATAGTAATCGGGCAAGTAATCGATTCCTCTGTATGCAATCCATTACTTAGGAAACGTTCAGCAGTGATTAAAGTAACCGCTTACTTTGATTACTGCTGGAAACTTAAGTAATCGGTTATTTTTACGCTATTACGCACAAGCCACTCTCAACTGTGCACATGCTTGAGAATGACTAATTCTGAATCTTTATTGAGTGAGAGAGCAGGTTTTTTTTTTTTGTTGTTGCTCATTCCTTTGAGAACAAAGCAGGTGGCAGAGCGAAGGTAACATAAAAGAAAGAAAAGACCTTTCACTACTAATGATGCTTTGATTGAATTTATCACCCTTTAATGACTACAGATATTGCCTCTCGAACACCATCATCCAGTGACTCACTCAAATTCGTTGTCATACTAATACTTTCGACTTCTCTTTACCGCAGTCCGTTTTATGACATTTTGCTTTATCACTCTTTAATGACTATAGATATTGCCGCTTGACACCATCAACCAATGAGTCACTCAAATTCGTTGTCATACTTTCGACCTTTCTTTATCGCAGTCCGTTTAATGACACTTTCAACTTTATCATACCGTTTCACAGATAACAGAACATCGTATGTTAACTCTCAACCTCCGCATAATAGTTGTTTCCCAGTATTTGCGATTAAGCGACGTCCGCTGTACATTATGACTCACTTGGTAGATAACAGCTGACGAATACATCGAGGAAAGCTGCCGTACACTTTAAAAGTTCATGTTAAAAGCCCTTATACCGGGATGAAGGTAAGAATGGGGTGAAGTAGAGTCAGTTCTGCATTTTAAATATTTAAGAGTCTCTGGGTAATTTCATTTATTTTTATCGCAGACATTTTCCACGCTTTCGATGGGTTGGAATTAAGTTGAATCGCACTGACATGTCAAAGAAGCTGCATTGCTGTGAGGTCTTGAATATATTATATTAGGGCCACTTAAAGCACAACGCTAATGGCTAGGTACTCGGGATGGTATCCACCAGAAAATCGATACATCGATAACCATTCCGATCATGCTCTTATTGCTGATTACACCCCTTCCCCCAACAACCACCTACCACCACCACTGACTCCTTTGGACTAGTCCTGTTGAGGAAGTAGTGGATAGTTTCTTCTTAGGCACCGCTCGATTGCCAGTTGAACGTTTGCTGAAAACAGTAGCATCTGTCCTAGACATGCCCATATATCACTTTGTGGTTTGGGCTTGTTTTTCAAAAAATCCTTGGTAAACCATTTTCTCAGATGTTTAATAGAGAAAAAAAAACTGATGACGTTAATCACTACCCCATCTTGACAAGGAAGCGAGTGGAGAGTTTACTCGGGGTAGATCTTAGATGATGTGTCGACAGTCCAGACCACTACATAATTACTACGTAACTATGGACACTCCCCTCTCCTTCCCCCTCCCCAATCCTGAACCTCTCTATTTTACAACCTTATTTAGTGACTTTCTCAACTCTCTGGTGAAAACACACTGCCACTGTCATTTACACGGAAACACCACGAACCTGACATAATTATTAACTGCTTATTACCAGATGCCTATTCTACAGACATGCTGATTAATTTGCTCTTCCAAGGCATCTACAACGTGATCAAGGCGTGTATAGAACCAGCGACCTCTTGATTTTGAAAACCGTGCCGTGAAGACTAGGCCACCCTGCTCATGACGGTTCATAATAATATGCATTGATGTTGGCATTAGATAAAGGACGAAATTTGTCATCATGTTATGAACGGAATGACGTAGGTTTGGGGCAAATACTGTATAATATAATAATTAATCTCAGGGTGCTTGTGCACTGTTGTCAGGAATTTTAGACATTTTCATCTGAATTAAACATTATACTGACGTCCCGCAAAGAACAAGCCAACGTTGGTGGCTGGGATGTCAGTGGCGTATCTAGGGTATGGCAGCTGTTGCACGCGTTTTTGGTGTCACTTGAAGAGGCGCGTCAGTGAGCAGATCTTGTAAAGTAGGGCAAGCGATTCTCTTATTTTTCTTTTACTTCATATGATCTGTTTTTGATTGTCATAGTTTTTTGTCAGTACCAGGATGGCCATATAACCAGACAGCAAGATATTCCTTGGAATTATATGGCCACATACCTCATAGTACTGCTATTCAGTGACAACTGGCAATAAGACCATCCTCCTATGGGTATCATTGCTCACAGTTGTCATTTTTATGCAGTATCATAACATGATCTGTGTTTGAGCTGATTTTATGGTAAAAGCATCTAAATGATGAGTGTAAAATGTTTGGACAGGAGTGCAATTTCAGTACTTGCCATTTGCGCTACTTTCCGCAGATACGCCGATGCGAGGCACAGAATCGATGTAGTGGTTAGACGGCGTCCTGCCTCAGCCTTTTTCCCTCCTTGTGTAGGAACCTCTAATCTTCTGACGCTGGATTACAGTATCTCTAGCCAGTGACTAGATTCTGCTCTTCCCTTCCTCCTCTCTCCTCTCCTTTCACTCTTATTAGCCTCGTTATCGGTGCACACGACGGCACAACAAAATAATAAAAACTCTCCAGTTACATCATTTCTTCCCTTCTCACTGGGGTTGAATGTTCAAGAAGCTGAAAGGGGTTATATTGACAGGAGAGAAATCTATTAGAGACGTGATGAGGGGGAAATAATGTGGAAAAGCGGAAACGAGCAAGTTTTGTGTTTGTGAGAGCACTCGTCGATACTGATGTATATTTTCGTATGTAGTAGGCAATCAGGCGGTTTGGAGATTATATGATTGCAAACATTTTTTGTCTATAGGTCTATATCACAGAAAAGCTCTCATTCTCTTTAGCTCCAGTGTGAGTCAGGATTGCCTCCTCGCCTTCTCCTTAAAATCCAATAAGGCTTCCACCTCCAACAATAGAGCTCTTTGCTTCGCCCCTACTATGGAAACTCAATGGTTAATGAAATCTAAACCAGACGGAGAAAGCAGAGGAGATAGAATGCCTTGTCTCATGCCATCCAGGACCAAAGTTGCTGACCAAGGGACAGCTCATTTTAATTGCAAGGCCAGACAAATTTTATTAGCAAAGTAGTGCGGTGGGCTCCTCCCCCTGAATTTCGCGACCGGAAACGCGAGGGGCATTTGGGACGTGAGTGCGCCACGATTCAATTAGGCCTAGAGTACGCGTTTGTTTGCGCACGATAACCATGATGCAATGCGAGGGTCATTACACCGGATGTTCCATGACGGAAACGCTAACAATGACTTCCGTCTGCCACTTGTAAGGCCCCGGATATTGGAAAGAGTCATTGGATTATCTCCCATCGGTGCTGGCATCCATGCTAATTTGTTCCTCTTTTAACACGTACTTTTTTCGAGTTATTTTAAATTCCACCCCCCTCCCCCCCTCCCGCGTTTTTATTTTTCGTTTTTAGGAATAGGTCGCATGACTATCTATCTATNATATATTTATATATATAGATAGATAGATAGATAGTTTTCTCCTAGTTATATATATATATATATAATGTTATATAACACGGGTATTATGACACTTATTATAACCATAATGTACCTTAATGAATCAGCATGTACCTTGATCTTTGTACGGAACTCCATGTAACTAAAGTGCCAGCTCACGAAGAAATTCGGATATTTTGCAGTATAATATGGAATACAGGAGCAACATTAGAACTGTAGAGTCTACATGACAAAACCATATTATCAGTTTTCCGCTCCCAAGACCTAACCACATCCTGGAAGCGATGAACTGGCTGACTGATTTTCTTGCAGTGATGACTGTACGCAATGCGCGAGTCATGGCACACAAGATGCACTTTTCCGGTTAGCCCAAGCTAAGCAATAATGTTTTACAGACAGATACCGAATAGATACTCTTACAGTACGATTTAGAAAATCAATTACAAACCTGAAGAAAAGGGGTAGGTTTCTAAAAAGGAACCTATAAGTGGCGACTACTATCCGTTCTATAGGCAAAGGATTGTCTTAGACGGATGATCAATTATGCAAGCCGATTATTTGTCAGGATGTAGAGAAACATTTTTTTCCCTCTGATTCTAGAGTTATTTTTAGTTAATTGTCTTCTTATCATTGTAAGACGGCAACCTTGGCAGGCTTAGGGTTGCTGTCTTGCAATGATAAGAAGACAATTTATGTTGCTAAACTACTGTATAGCATAAGCCTTTTAAACTCTCATTAACCCTTAAGAGGTTTCATACTGGCTATGTGACGGTCGCTTAGAACAGTGCTTTTCCTTATGTTTTATATTACTGGGGACATGACAAAATGGTCCCGGTCGTCGCGTTTGACAGGAAGTTGCGTCATGAAGATCAGATACGTGGGAAGAATGAGAAGTTGTCCTTTCATTCCGCTAGCTACAAAAGCTGGTGATCACAGGTACACACAAGATCGTCAGATCACATTCCATTGTACCTTATATTTGCAAAACTTTATGGAGAAATAATTATGCTTGTGATTTCGAAATTGTTGCGTTGCATTTTGCACCGTTCCACCTTCGCGGAATGTAAATTTTATTAAATGATGCATCCATTTAAATAATATGTTCGAAGTTTATGTTCCAAAATAATTGCAAAACGCTGTCCTCATACCATCTCCCGAAATTTACGGCATGCATATTAAGTACAGCTCGTAGTAGATCCATCCGCAAATACTGATCTGTTCAACAAATCAGTTAGCTACGTACAAGTTGGTATCCTAATAAATGATTCTCTTCATTTCATATAGTTTGAATGCAGGATACAGAATAGTAACATATGTGCAATCAGACATCATAATCCATGGCAATTACGTAATATTTA
>JAWQUT010000002.1:1552559-1593463 GCA_033807755.1 Ellobium chinense | reverse complement strand
TTATGGATGTAGAAAATTTAGAAGAGTATGCATAAGGTTGGAAGTGAGTGAGTGAGTGAGTGAGTGAGTGAGTGAGTGAGTGAGTGAGTGAGTGAGTCAGTCAGTCAGTCAGTCAGTCAGTCAGTCAGTCAGTCAGTCAGTCAGTCAGTGCGTGCGTGCGTGAGTGAGACTGACTGACTGACTGACTGACTGACTGACTGACTGACTGACTGAATGGGTGGTTGGGTGGGTCTGTTGATCAGTCGGTCGATCGGTCGGTTCATCGAATATGAGAGAGACGAAGAATGGGTGGTTGTTTGAGGGTGGGAGAGGGACGGACAAACGGACGGGCCGACGAATGAAGACAGACAGTCTGTACCGGACAAGCGGACAGACCTACAGACTTTGGTCATGTAACGGTCCGAGTTGACTGTCTGTGCTCAGGTCCATTATGAGTTAACGTCTGCAGACAGTGAGCTCATGATCCCTACAACTCTCACCCAGCCACTGTCGATATCGGCCGTACAGCTCCGGGACTGCGGCATACTTACTGGGGAAAGGGCGTTGGAGTAATGGCATCTGCTTAGAGGAGGCGTCTATAATAGACCATCCCCATGATCCTGTGTAAACAGCCCTAATCCCTATTATGGGATTGCCGAGCTACGCCGCTGTGAGACCGAGCTAATCTAACAGTGGTGTCTCCCGCGATCTTCAAAACGACCATTGGCCGTTCGGTCAGCATCAATCAACTCATAGTGGTTATTCGGCTGTTTTCCCTGAACGTTACTGATAACGTCACCGTAGCCATGGCATCTGAGAAATTGCGTTGATCGATGCATAATTCCTCTTAGGGGCAAGCTTGAGAATAGTCAGTTGCTCGACGCGACACAATCTAACATCATTTTATCCTCTCCACGACTTTGAGACAGCCACTGTAATAATGTGTACACGTTTACTAAAAACTGCCAACTACCAACCCAGCAAAACGCTTGGAGATTTCATGATCAGATGAAGGCCACAAAAGGTTAGCCTTTATTTATCTCGAGGAGAGGAGAAATCCCGTTACCCATCGGCAGAAATTGATGAAAAACGTCAGATTCCTCTGTACATAAATCTTGGTGGTTGTATTATTTCACCCAACCCTATTCCACTGTGGCATCACTGTAGGCCCAGATGGTATAAGAACTTCCGTCTAAGAAAACAAACATCATTGTGAGTGTTATTGTTTTACTCATGAAGTCTTGCTGACCGGTCATAGCTTTTGTCTAGGAGGTGGTTGCTGCTGTGCACATGCAGCTTCCAGGTGTCAAAGGCAAACTGGGCACAAAGATGAGAATTAAATACGATCCAAGCCAATTTTGTAGAAAGTGACTGCCTTTCACAGTGAGACAGGCATCCTTGTGTTTATACCCGCCCAATTGGTAAAATAATTATTTTGTGTGGCGATAGGGTTGAAATCAAGACGTTGAGTGTAGCTAAACTAATAAAACTGAGACCCTGAAAATTTCATTGAATACCATCCATCATGCCTATGATGTTACACACTCAACTTTGATATGTTTCAAAAACTACGCCTCATATTTGCGCTTGTTTCCTGATTATCCCTATTATGAAGTATCCTAACAGCTTGTGTTGATTTCCTTCAGCGTTTATCCACTTTTCATTAAGTTTAAAATGCCCTGATTCTGAAATTAAGGCAGGAAGGGACCGTTGAAAACTTAAGTTGTCCAAAACTATGTCGAGGGTCATATTAAAATTATTACCAACATGCTCATTCAGGAAGGATAGTTCAAAGGAAAGCATCTTTCAGTAAACCTTTTAAACAGATTTGTTAAAACAATCTTCTTTGCTAAGGCTCCTAAAGTTCATGTAGTTTCCATGGAGTGAACAACGACAAAATATCTCTCCACTTTCAATCTTTTGAAACATTCATAATGTAACTGTTACTCAGACAAAGTCTGTCACCTCCATTGTCGACACATAGTATCTGTCCAGCAAAACATTTGTTTTGAAAGTAAACCTCTAAGATAAATCTTTTATGTTGATTTGCTTTGCTATGTGTCTTTACTTTGTTGAAATTGTTCTCAAAATGTCTGGATAATTTCATTCCATATGAACCATAATCCTCTCGTACCATAAATACACATTGTGCAATCATTCGAACCGTGGTCACTAATTTCAGACAACCTTGCTCTGTTTATAAATGCATCACAAGGTTGAAATTTATAATGTTTATGCCCTCACAATATTTGTTGTTGCGAAGTTAAAAATATCCACTGGTTATTGTGAACGTAATTGAAAATATGGAGGATTCAGTTTTTTTTAGTCTTCTTTACTTTAGGTCATTTACTAAATGCGTGTTGTGGGTTCAGTGACATTTTTAAAAGATAAACTGCTGCAACGACAAATACGGATATTTATGAATGACTTTGATCCACGTTATTTGTGGTCGGAACAGAAATATTCCAGACAGAACACACTGATCAAAAGCCAGAAGGTCAGTTTGATGAAAAGGAAAGTTACTTTATTAAAGCTATATAATCGGTTAGATCATACTTTGTGGTTGCGTAAAGGAGGTGGGGGAGGGGAGGGGGTGGGGTCCTCTGACAACAAGGAGTGATAAGATATTGCTCATCTCCGAAGAAAATAAGGATATAAAAGACTGTCTTTATATAGGAAGTCTGTGTGGCGCACCAGATTACAGAGTACTTTAGCAGCTTCAATTCAACGTAAGATCACAATGACGTTAATCAAGAAGAACGCCGAACGAGAGTGTACTTTAACTATTTTGTGATCACCTCGGGTAAGATCACAGAATCAAACATCTACAGAAGAAACAAAAATTAAAGTGTGATGTCACACAATAGCCTCTACCCCCATGCATCCATAACAGTCACATTATTATCCACAGAGAAGGTTTTTTATTAATGCGGTCGCGGAACATATTAGGGGCACAGACAAATCGGAAGTTGTTTTGTAGCAAAACGTGACGTCGTGGAAATGAAAATAGGACATTTATTCACCTGTGGGGCAATTGGTTTACAATGTCATACAATGTTATCCATCTCATTCATAATACAGACACATAGAACAATACACATCATGCATGTAAAATACATGATATCATAAATGAAATATACTTAAGTCATTGCTGGTCGTCCTCTGTGCAGCGCTCTAGTCGCCCCAGCTCTAAAGCCAGGTGCTCATTTTCGCCTGAGTCGAGAGGGGAAAGGGAAATGAAGTCTTTCCCAAGGATATTACAGTATAAACCGTCCGGCCTGACAGTTGAACACACAAGCCTTAGATCTGACAGTCTTCAGTTTCTGAGTTTAACTCACTAACTACACGGCCACTCTATCTCGTGAAATATGCCGATAACATGCAGCTAATCGATCCTTAATGCATTTATGGCGATTCGAAGTATTCGCAAGCAGGTATTGTCCTCTGTGTAAATCATTCTCTTTGTCAATTTGTGGCTAAGATGACAACTAAATCTGGACTAAAGCGACTAAAGCGACTATATAGTAGTCCTTCAGAATCTTTCTAAGCATACTTAGCAAAACGACACTTATTGAAAAAGGATGGGATAGATGAGAGCGAAGGGCACAAGTGGGGTCATAATGGTTGGTGAAGGATTCGCTTATACAGTGTTGATACCGGCGAAAGATTGCGATGCGGGTGGATGAGTGAAGGTAAAGGAGAGGGGGCGAGACTGGAGAAGGACACAAGCCTTCAGCTCATCTCCTTACCCACTAGGATGTCGAAAGAGAGAGATAATCCAGTGTAATTTCAGTACAGAGCAATCAATCACTGGCATTTAACTACTATCTTCCTATCTGTTAACACAGCTTTTTCCCTATTACAATTTGGGTATGTCGGATATTTACATCTCCTTTCGAAGAGAAGAAAGTAAAAGAAAACCTTATAGCCTAACACTATCCATGCTACTGATTGATAGTTTGTATTGATCTTTTGCGACCAGCATGATTATGTGAGTCTTGGAGTTCCACATACTTGCGTCTTGGCGAGATTAGTTGTGATCCAAAAGTCGCTGAATGTGGCACTGTTCCAAGACAACTCATTTTTCGCTTCNGGGGGGGGGGGGGGGGGGGGGGGCGTTGATGCGATGTAAAGCGATGAAGAAGGGCACACAGAGAACTTGGGGCTTGGTGGGAGGAGCAATTGTTGTTGTTTTGTTTTTTTCTTATTAACCTTGGCTAGCATTATGCAGACCATTTTAAGAAATTCGGATTCTAGTGGCTGAAGGCGCGCTGGAAATTAATTAAAACGTCGTATTGTACCATAGGGGAACTCCTGTGTTATGGAATATGGTATATAATAATATGAAAGAACCCTACACTATTAGATAGAATATCCTAAAATCGCTTTTTTGTGTCTATAAGCCTACAGTACCTTGTTATACCTAGTGAGTGTGCCTGATTCTAATTTGAGGACTTGGATTCTAATTTGAGGACTTGATTTTTCCAGATACTTTTACTACTCAGACTAGACACATTTTCCGGTCTAGTAATTTTTTCCAGAAGTAAATCAGACCAATAAAAGAACATCCAGACAGTTTTGTTGAATTATAGAAGGAATGCTTGAAAGCATCAGGAAGGAGGAGAGGAACTTCCGTGGTGAAATCAAATTTACACCGTTAATATCGAGAAATATGACTAGCTTATGTATTTTATCAGAAACATTACTCTTTCTTGGCCGACATATCTCTTGCATGTGGGTTTTAGAGGGACACAACTTCTGTGGTAGAATGACAATAAACGCAGATTTTACCCAGGAATGTGAACGACTGATGCCATTTGATGTTTTTACTGATACAGAATGCTCACGGGATTTAACCCACAGAAATAGTTCAAATTTGTGAATGAATACGATTGTGGCCAAGAATTGATTTTCTAGATGACAGATGAATTATCAGATTGAGGCTTTTACTTTCAGTGTCAAAATCAGACTACAAAACTGTGGCACAGAGGACACTATGTCTGAACAAAGCAACATGATGAGTCGAAATTTGAGAGATACATGGTTAAATGTGAGAAATAATGGAAAGAAGAAGTGAATGGAAATGGAAGGATTGAGGGATGAAACTGTGTCTTCACTTGAAACCTAAGAAGAGTTCACCATCAGCAACGAACTGAACTGAACTGAAAAACTGAGCAAAAGATGAAACGTACTCTTCTTCGGCTGCCCAAACAGGAAGTAGAGCAGATAGGGGAACATCCCCAAATGGCATGAGGCTGGTTCCAGAAATATGATACGATCATGAAGAGCCAAAAAAGTGCAGGCATCTTGAGTACAAGACAATTGCATCATAATACCACCCTTCCCGTCGGCTCAGACAGTAAATTTAGGGCTAACCATGACGAACACGAAAAGGATCCGAGCTCTCTCCCTTGCCATTCAAGACTGTAATGGAGATGTCTTCACTGGCTTAGAAAACGCTTTTCGATTTCTTTCTCTCGCTACATTTACCATGAAAAGGAGCTCGATCTTCACTCCAAGAACTTTCTTTTATCCCTCGGTCGATGTTTTTGTCTGCCCCTCCATACTCTCCTGGCTCAGTTTTGTAGTGAGGGGTTAAATGCCTGTCCAGCGTAAACTGTAACTAGCGGTCTGGAAGCTTCAGGGTTGTTGTTTTGTTTTTTTCTTCCCCTTTACCAGCTTGCAGAAGATATGGAACATTTTGAGGGTTTGGCAGATCGAATCCTGGAAAAAAAGGTCAACTGGAAAACAAAGTCAACTTCCTTTTCTTTTCTATCTTAGAATGAACAGTCACCCAGGAAGAAAGTCAATGCAAAAGTGACGCAGAGGTAATGTTGATGTGTGTCAAATTATGAGGAAATCCACTGACCTATTGTTTTAGTAAGCATTGTTCACATTGAGAGCAGTTGTGTTTTCTGATCTTAAGAATTATAAGGCAACGTAAGTGGAATAGCCAAGCGTACTTTTCATAATTTTGAAACAAACTTCATGGCATAATAAATTAGACTCTCACATGTCACAATTGCGCATTACTGGAATCCTATTCCATATTTAGGCATGTTTGTAGTTCTTGATGTTATTTTCCACGTGGTACTATTGTAACCAGAGCTGACTTTTTCCGGTAGACTTTTTCCTAAGAAGAAAACGCAACTGCTTTCTTTTCTAGTTGACTTTTTCATTTCTCCGACTACCGTCCAGCCTGAGTCAATGTCATGTGAGACAGTTTCCATTCATGAGAGTGATGATGTACGAGGAAAAGACTAAATATTTCTGTTAAGCTGACAAGACATGCCTTTCTGTCTGAACCGATAAGAGCCTAACAAACCATAACATCAAAGTTGAACCCTCAATTTTCATATTGGTCATTGCAAAAGGGACCATAATTATGTTTTTGTCACGTGATGAACGAAGCCTCTGTTGACCGTGTCCATGTATGGCAATATTGTAGTTAACTCATGCATGTGATTATACAGGGTGAACTTATAAGAAGGAACCAAATTATTCCTTGACAAAAAAAGAGGATTCATGATGAGTAATTCCTGTCTACGTTAAGACCAGCAAGATTAGAGGGTGTTTTTGTTGTCGTCGTCGTCGTCGTTGTTGTTGTTGTTGTTGTTGTTGTTGTTGTTGTTGTTGTTGTTGTTGAAAGGGGAGGGGGTGTGAGGTACATGTAACTCATACGTCCCATTTTTTTTTATAAAGTGAACAGTTCCTGTGCACATTTTTTTGACCTCGTGGTAATTTAGTGGCTTGATGACAGCAGCACTTGTAAAACTTGTAGCGAAGAGATTAACCCATGTGCTGCTGCGAAAATTATCTGCCAGAGACAGAGAGCAGTTATTTTTATAGGGTCGACCCCGCCTAGTTGCAGCTCCTCCCTGGGGGCATAGAAGAGGTTGCGATTATTCAATTACTTTCATACAGACATTTGCAGTATTGTAATCTGAAAAGTGTTGTGATCAAACAAAGTCACGATTAAGCGGAGTTGACCTATGCCGAATATTTATCAAAGCATAGCATGGAAGCCAGTCCCTTCACGTGCTGTTTTTAAACGTCCAATGCAAACAAACACACACACACAATAAAACAAAAATTGAACGTGAACTGAAGTTTAGAAAAACACACAGCATGTTCTGTTCATCCTCATTTTTTTTTTTACCGTCTGCTTCTTCTTCTTCTTCTTCTTCTTCTTCTTCTTCTTCTTCTTCTTCTTCTTCTTCTGTTCCTCCCTGTCGGTTTCTGCTGTCTGTAGCTGAAGACGATCGTTTCGCCCGAACACTGTTTTGACACTGAAGGGGAAGATTTGGTTGTCAAGGGTGCTTCAAAGCATTTTCTGGCCAGACGGCGAGCATTACGATATCATTAACTAAAGAGGGGCTCGGAAAAAGAAACCAGTGCATGTGAGAAACCCGATTGAATGGCAGCGTCCGGGCGTCTTTCAGCTTCATGAACGAGATCGAACTCGTCAATTGTGGTGAGCGGAAAGACCCGTTTCTTTTGGTCGGCGCTGGCCGATGTTAAGCCTGTAATCAAGCTGTCGTTAACTGAGCGGTCTTCTATGGGAGCCAATTCATCACAACCATTAGCGATGTGTAGAGACTCAAGTCTCGCTTTACATGTAAATTTTCTCTGCATATTTCTTTTGAACTTTTGTGAATGGTGTCTTGAGAGGTCTGGTATGTATATATTTGATAGTGTTTAAATTTTTACAGGGAAATAAAATTGCACTGGGACATTGGCAAAGGTTCTTGGCTCCTCAAAACAGCAGTCATCAGTGTATCTATAAGTTGTTGATTCTTCAAGCACCTATTATTCTACTGTGTTAGCCGCCCCATCTCCCTCCCTTCAACAATTCTACCTCCACGTCCTTTCTCAGCAGCAAATACTGTACTGTGCGTGTCCTCATTCTTACAACGGAATGAAAGAACTTTCTTCCAGCTTTGTCATTGTTCATGGGCACTATAAATTTTGTCACCTTCTTTACATTCCTTTCTAAATCAAAGATCCGCGAGCCAGAATTTGGTCCACCAATGAGTAAAATACGGGCTGTTAGTTACTAGAGATTATAGAGTCCTGTATACTGCTCAGTGTCGTGTATCAATCATTTCACTCTGATAATTATGAATACCTCGTAACAAGACCAAAGACGATAGTGTGGATCGAACACTGAGCCCTTGGTTCTCAGGTCTTGTGCTCTGATCACTGGGCCATCGAGCCATTGGAGTTCAAGGCGCCAGCAAACCAGACCACCGCCCCTGTCACAAGTGCACTGTAAATAGCAGATTCAGGCTCCGGAAACGCAAAAACCAAACTGAATCCGATAGTGTGTTTTATTCATATACTCATACCTTCAACTATATTTCACCACGTGTTAAAAGCATTTTTGCGCTCTCCCTGTATTCCTCATCATTTGTCTGTGAAAACGTTTTCACCTTTTCATTCAATGTCAGTAAACATTTCTTTGGCCTTACACACCTTTGGTAGATCTATACTTCATTCAGCATCGCCTTTATAGTCAATTCCGTTTAATAACGGAAACGATCGCTTTATTGCAGTACTTTTTACACAACCGAATCTTAAGTTCTCCATATGTTTAATGTCAGTGTAAAGTTTTATCAGTGGCCTGAGGACTGCACACCAGAAAGAATAAGCTGATGTTAAAGGAAGTAATACAATTCTCAGATAGTGAAGGATCCTATGGAAGCTTGGTGTATTCAAATTACACTGTTTATGCAAAAGTCTCTTGAACCGCAATAAAAAAGGTGATAATAAAACATTGGTTGTGAGTTACTTGAGATTACAGAGTGCTCTACCTATGGCGTATATGTACGTATTTACCTTCTGTAACAAATAGCTCTTAGAGATACTGATACTTCCCAGAAGTAGCATTCCAGTGAAGTTTCCGGCGTACCTGTGCGTCCTGTTTAGTAAAGGAGTACTAACAATTTACTGCAAATTTTCGAAAGACGAAGAAGCTTTTTTTCCATCTGCACTAAGGGTAAGTTCATGTATAAATCGATGGATATTGGCAGCTCCTTGTAATCGGAACGTGTCATGCTCCCGAGGAGTTGCGATCAAGCGGGATTTAACTGCACTAGACTGACGCCCCGACTGTTGTTTTCGACCCGCAATTTTATTGTTTTAACTAATTTGCTATCTTTCTACCAGACATTTCAGGAATTCATTCCTCGCAATGTTAACCCTGACTCACGCTGTTTGTGTACGCAATGCTCCACTGCTTTCCTATTCTGTCCATGTCTCTCTCTCTTTCTTTCTTTCACTCACTCACTCACTCACTCACTCACTCACTCACTCACTCACTCACTCACTCACTCACTCACTCACTCACTCACTCAATCTCTCTTTCTCTCCCTTTTTCTCTCTCTCTCTTTCTCTTTCTGCCTCTGTCTCTCTGTCTCTCTCTCTGTGTCACTCTCATTCTCTCCCGTTTTTTCTCTCTTTCTTTCTCTCTCTCTCTTTCTGCCTCGTCTCTGTCTTTCTCTCTTTCTCTCTCTCTCTTTCTCTCTCTCTCTCTCTCTCACANTTCTCTCCCGTTTTTTCTCTCTTTCTTTCTCTCTCTCTCTTTCTGCCTCGTCTCTGTCTTTCTCTCTTTCTCTCTCTCTTTCTCTCTCTCTCTCTCTCTCACACACACACACACACACACACACACACACACACACACACACACACACACACACACACACACACACACACGAATACAATGGAACAAGCTGATTACTAAATGCATGTGATACTGGAAACTGTTTCATATCGTCAAAGTCGTAGGCAGACTGCTTATCTCAGAGACAGGCAATTTGCAAACTAGGCTATTTTTGTCCTTGCTACAATCGAATACATCCCTCAAATATCACAGACAAAGTAAATCAGAAAGTCACTGATTTAAAAATAGAAGGCACCAAAGCTTGAGAGTGGCATTTTTTTGTCTTGCATTGTCTTAAACTTTTTCTTTCTGTTTCTCTCTCCGGAAGAACTCATTCACATAAGATAGGCCAACCTCCCCTGACTGTGAGGATAAGTATAAAGCATGTTTCGCAAGATCCATAGGACTTACTGTCTACGCAAACAATTACTTTGTGACTTGTAAGATGTTTAATAATAATGCTAGTGTCGTATAAAGGTTGCTCGTAAACAGCGGCTTCGACTGAAAATAATACTGGTTTAATAAACACCAGTAATGATATTTATGAACATGTTGACAAGACATCGTTACGTCCCTCAGGTGATTTCATGTTAGTATTAGCTCAGCGAGCCAGATCTTTCAATTTCTTTCTCAGGGGACCATCCGGACCACAGGTTCTTTGCTTTCAGTCTAGTGCATACATTACAGACAATTCCCGTATCAGTTGAGAGCTTGCGATGGGATTTCTTACCATCAGAAAAATTACAGTAGTCCATCCGTGATGAATGCACCCTTAGTGGCGTTCAACACGCAGAGTTAATGGTATAATAAGAGATCACATCGTTGATACGCAAGCTCTCCAGTATCTCACCCTTGTACATCAGCACAATACAGTCGAGTAAATATGGACTTTATGAGCTAGAACCTTCTGCGCTCGAAACGCGAGGCGTAACGCTTTGTGGTCGTATGTACAGCATGCGACTAAAGCAAGTTAGGCGTAAAATCTTACGTCGGACGTAAAATCTTATGTCGGAACAGAAAATCTTATGTCGAAAGATGTTTTTTAAAAAACACGATGCGTTAGTCGCTTACTCAACATGCGACCCTTGCTCCGTAGACCTATCTTCATTACAACACAATTTATCCACGAATTCGAACTTTTAAGATGCTAGAAAAAAAAAGTATGGAATAGTGCCCTAGAATTCGAGACTGCCAGATACCAGACTACGGGAGCTTGAGGGTCTCCTGCGACATACACACGAACTGCGCCATCCTGGCCTACTGTTTATAAAGGCTGGAGACAGTAACCTGGCTTGACAATACTCTGTTGTGAGGTTGAGGGGGTGAGNGGGGGGGGGGGGGAAGGTCACATGATTCCAGGTTTCTTTCGCATTTCGACTAGAACGATAACTAATGTACCATCCTGTCTACCATATGGAGTGCAATCTTCCACGTCAAATCCAAAGAGAGATGCGTCAGAATTGCATACCAAAACGTTCCAATATGTAACAGTCGAAATAGGAAAGAATACTGGAACCCTGGGATCCCCCCCCCCTTCCCCCACACTCCTCTTGTGGAGCGAAAAGATATTTACAGTTGTGATGGCGACACTGAGATTTACTATCCCAGAAAAAATGGTCCATTCCTGTCCAGGGTGAGCATCTTTGCCCGGCATGCTCTAAGATATCATGTCTTAATATGACGAGAAATATGATGTAATACCACTCGTTGGATAAGATAAATAAAAGCAAATGGCTGTACTCTTGGAAACATGGAGAATTACACGAGCCTGTCTGGGAGCACTCAAGCACGCACCCACGCATGTATGAGCCCACATACAAGAAGCCTACAGGATCAATCGTTTTTCGTCTGCGATGTATGATTCAAGTAGACATGGAGCGTAGTTGTAAGCCTCGCTTGTAATAACCCCATTCCGATAACTCTTAGCAACCCCATGGTGCCAACCTATCATAAACCCATCCTGCCAACCCGTTATATCCTCATTCTGTTCATCCATCGCAAGGCCATACGCGAATCCGTTATAACCTTATTGTGCCAACCCGTCATAACCCAGTTATGCCAACCCTTCATAATCCCATACTACCTACCCGCCATAACCACATACTGCCAACCCGTCGTAACACCATCGTGTCAACCCGTCAAAACCACATTCTCCCAATCTGTCATAATTTCAATCTGCAAATTTGTTATAATCCCATTCTGCCAGCCCGTCATAACCATCCATACTACTAATCCGTTTTAAGCTCATACTGCCAACCCGTCATAATTTCATTCTGCCAACTGTCATAACTTGTAAGGGTTATAATGTAAATGTGCATGTCAAAGTCAAGTAATGTCTCCTTCATAAATAACAGACGGCCATTTTGTCCAGCTTCTTCATGACCTGTGTCTTTTCTGTATTTTCAGTAGTAATGTAACACAGTAAGGCAAAATCTGTCTTCTGCGGGCGTGAAAATAAAAAAACAACAAAACCTCAATATTTAGCTTAAAGACAGTTCAATCCCCACCCCTCCCCTTCCCCCTCTAAAAAAAAAAAAAGAAAGAAAGAATTGGATGGATGTATTTATATATGTCTGGGTTTTCCACGCGCGCCCCAACAAATTAAATTGCTGGATATTAAATTTCTTGAATTAAAGAAGCATAGATAACTCACCCATAGAATCTTTTTGGGTTTTTTTATGTTTTCGGATGTAAACGTGATCGATTCTTACACATTTCCTAGCTCTGGTGTACAGAGCAGCAACTGACCCGGATGTCAAGCTTCAAGTTGAGACTGAGCCACTCGGCTGAAGGCTGGGCATTGCTGCTTTGAATGTCTTTGCTAAAGGACATGCAATGTTGTATGGATATTTAAAATCTCTTTTGGGAAAGATGAGACAGAGGGACTGGCGTGTGGAGGAGGAGTAAACTGAGACAAACATCTTGTGAATGGACAGTTGCTTGTTTGTCTTTTTTTGCATTTCTCTCATGCTCTTTTTTTCTCTTTCTTTTATTCTGCATTTCATTCCATCCGTCTACACCTTTCTGTTCATTTCTTCCTTCTCCTACATTGCAAGACTCTTTGGTGATATTGTAGTTTGTGTATTGAATTTTTGTTATTAGTTTAGAGTCTAATGAAGACTTTGTACTGAATTGGTCGGCACAAAAGAAGGGAGAGAGAGGGCTGTATGATGGAGAGATAGAAGAAAGAATCGAGATCTACTCGCAAGTACGTGGATCAGTTACGATCGAGCCAGACACTTTGCTTTGCTTCCCTCTTTCCGTCTTCCAACCCTTCCACTTTTTCAATCTTGCCTTTGCCTTTAACATCCGCATTTACCCCCTTCAGTTTGCAATTGACCAATATTGGCCGATTCGTTATCTAATTCTTTGTTCTAATTTGTCCATATTATCCTTCACCATCTGCTTTTTGTCGAGCCGCCTACTGTTTTTTCTTACTGATTTCTCACATGAGCCCAGACCTGAGCGTTATTGCTTTTGATTCCTTCACCGGGAACGCATCCAAAACGTTTTGTCCAGATAAAGCAATAGGCTCAGGAAGAGCTTATATCAGGACCAAAATCTGATTAACTTATGATCACCTCGGCCAGCGGAGATTTCGTCAGCAATCGGTGCAACATCTTAATCTACTGTATTTCCTCGATGAGACATGGCTTCGTCCCTTTAGGCCTACCCTGGCATCAATGGTTTGTAACGAGGGGCGAAAATATTTTGTGAGCATTTTTTTCCTTGTTGTTGTTGTTGTTAAGGAAGCCAAAATAGCAAACTTCGAAAATACACGGGCGGGAATCACTCTTAGATACATATCTTGCCAGAAGAAATTTGCATGTGTGTCAGCCACACTTGGTGGCTCAGATTTTGGAGATAGCACCATAATGAGAAGTCGACTAAGCTCTTATGCATAACGTCATTATGCTGCGACCTGCATGGCAAATTGAATGTTGTGTACGTTTCTTAGCTGTTTGGATACTCCCCGCCTTGCCCCCCAACCCCCTCTACTCCTTGAGCACTCTACCCAGACTTTATTAGAATCCATACAATCTGTTTGGGCTTGGAATTATGCATTAACGTTGTCTTTCTTCCGAGAACAACCGTCAGGATTATCTCATCATTATATCTGTTTTTGTACGGCTTCCTTTTCATGTCAGTATTCTAACTGTACCTCTTGCCTTTTTGTTTTTTGCCATGTTTGTGTTCACTTTCTTTGATTCCCTATCCCCTGGCCTGCTTATCGAGCTTGATCAGCACAGTTCCATCATTCTTTGCTGGGTTTCTCTTCTCTCAGGAATAAGAAACAAAAAAACCTAAGGCAAGTAATGAGCTCCAATACGGCGGTGTACCCAAGCATTCCTTCAGCCAATTTTCAATTTCCCCATCATGCATTTTCGTGGCTTCCATCTTTTCCTGATTTTTTTTTCCTGCTCTTGTGTGGGACCCTCTATAACATTCAGGTGCAGTCGTTTTTGGGATTAAAGAATTTATATCTTGTCGCAGTTGTGTCACAATGGCGTCTGTGTATTTGGTGGAGAGCATGCATATGATTCAGCTGGTGATTATGGATATGGTGAACTGTAGGGAAAGCATCTTGCAGGAAAGGTGGGAGAAAGCTGAAATGAGTGGAGGGGTGGGTGGGTGAGTAGATGGATGGATGGATGGATGGATGGATGGATGGATGGATGGATGGATGGATGGATTTTTTTAATGAAACCGGCTCACATCCACTCTAATCGAGTTATACCGAAAATGGTCAAAGACAAAATTACAAATGGAGAAACAGCAATATTACTGGCTATAGAACCGGGCTAAATAGAGTCCAATTCAAAGGAATTTCCTGCATCTAAACATTCCCAAGATCTTGTAATCCGGCTGCATATAACGAACAGCATTAGAAGCCCTCATTGCATATAATCCATTTCTCAAACTCATCCCCTCTCATTCACTGGTCCAAGTCTTGCCCGATCCTTTGGGCTGTAAATAACTTCAAAGATCGAATTTCTGTTTCCTGTTACCAATCAGGTCTTCCTTGGCCGCCACAATCGCGGGTCCGCCGTCGGCTCTAATTCGTTTAATGGGGACAAAATGCCTTCCTTCAGAGATCACATGACGGAAAAAGCTCAGCATGCGCTCGGAAGGCCAAGATTTCTACCAGGAATTTGTCACGTGGCTGATACATGAAGCCGCCAATTTGAACGGACACCGGGAGATGGCCAAGGCGCTCTGTGGGACACCTGAAGGAATATGCAGCTGGCGTCGTGGTGTCGCTGGGCAGCGAGAAATCCATAATGTATAGATTCTATGGGTATTATGATGTAAGGCGGGATATGGATATTTTGGCCGTGTCTCATGTCTAAACTGTAAAAATACTCTATATCATTATGAGAAGCATAAAGCCATTAGGCAACGAGGGTGGTAAAAATAAGTTACGTCTACATGTATTTCTATATTCAAAAAGGCAGACCTGTAATAGGTTTATCTAAAGTGATATTATAGTGGATTTCATGCACACTTCCCCCTAAACATACGCACACACAAGTTCAACACCCGCCTACCAACTGGGAATTATGTGAGTGTCAACATTTGATAGTATTGCACAAGATATTTTTTTCTTAAAAAAAAAAACAAAACCAGATACCCTGAAACAGAGTTAATATATCATAGGCAAGAGCATTCAACCAGACTATACGGTATCTAGTGTAGAGAGATTCTCTCATTTTCAGTGTGTTTCGGAAGTATGTAAGATGTTTTTCAGCATGGGGTCCCTTACAAGCACCATTTACTTTAACATAATATCGGTTGTTGCTTTATCGACTTTAGTTTTGTTTTTGGATAAGGATTACAAGAGAAAGTGGCACGACTCTTACCCTCAAAGCCCTATACAGACAAAACTCATGTACACATGTTTTATTTCCAATTTAGGTGATGGTAGAATCTATCTCCATACAGCTGATATGATGCAAAAATTATCGCACACCAATGATGCTTTTAGATTCATGGGTGGGGATGGTCTTATAAATGTGTTGGTGAAAAACTTTATACTGAAAATGAGAGAATTAGGCTGAAGCCAAGGCATTACAGAAAGTATGCACGAGTTTTTAGTTCATGGTGGTCGAGGTCATGAGGTCATCCCAAGTAAATTTTGATTCTACTGTGTCTTATTTGCAAGGCATGGAGAAAAAGCAAGACTTTCGTCACATTTTTGGTGTATCTGCCCCTGGGTCTTTCTTTCTCCATTTCCGATTACTAGAGATTTCACACTGGAAGAGGATAGCATGACTGATCTGTACTGTGAGTATGGTTAGCCCGGCGGAGGGCGGGTGTTGGGAGAGGGAGAGAGAAGGGGAGAGAGAGCTGCAAGTAACCTATGTTGGAAATGGAAGAGATTCAACCTATTATAAAATTAGGAGGACCTGATGCTTATCCGCCTAGCTCATTGAAACAGACCTGGTCTATCACTGTTGGTAGTCTTCAAACTCGATAGCCCCACGAGATTTGAGAGTTACATCATCAATATTTTTAAGGAATAATTTATAACATGAGGTCAAGGCCCTTTCCTTCAGGAAAGACTACCCCAATAGAGCCAGACATAACAAGACCATTTCATGCCAGTTAGGAAAATTGAACCTTACATTGCTTTTAGTTTGACGGTCTAGTTTTAAGACATGATCTCGTGACCAATGTTTTATATCTGTCTCAATGGTTCCCTCTGATGTCCTGTGGTGGTAGCTCTTTTTTATTTCCCAAAATGGAAGCAGTAAAAGGGAGAGCCAAAAGAGGGGAGGAGGAGGATCAGGACTAAAATGGAATATTGAAAGCGGTTGGTGTATTGGTTGTGTTGCTTGTTTGTCTGTGATGTTATCCCTTTTCAGCACTTTCTGCTTGTTTGTTTGTGATAAATTTTGTTACCCCTTTTCAGCACAGTGATATTTCTACGAGACTAAGACCTCCTCCAGGCTACCGAAAACAGAATGTCGTTTTAAACATCTTTAAACACCCGCGAAGGTACATGGCACTAGCTGAAACTGACCCCGGAGCTTTTCCCGTCAAGAGACAAGCGCTCTTTCTGTTGGTCATTCTACCAAGGATGGTGAGGGCGTCAATAATGTTGAAAATGATGATATATATAGAAGTGGGGAGCTGAAAACCACACTTCTATCAATCTCCACCTGAAGGTGGCTGATTCAAGAGAATGTAAACCAATCATGAGATATTCTTGTATCCATGAGTGAGCCACCATTTTGGCCGCTCGTAAGAACATTATACCAGACAGAGGAAGAGGAAGTGCCAGGAATCAACCTCGTCAGTCTGTGGGTCAGAGCTCGCGTTGTCTCGCGAGATGGCGTGGTATTAAGGAGACTTCACACAAACATTTGCTAAAATCCCTCTCTCTAATCGCTTACATTAGATTCACTGCTTATTCAGGTGCGCATCGTGTGTCGCCCTCTTTTCTCGAGTAAATCTGGCGTTTGAAAAGATAGGAGCCTCGAATAAGAACTTGTAAGCATGATGATGTTAACACATGGATGTTGAGGGCGTAGACGAACTTTAGAAAAAAAAAAACAACTTAGATAATTTGCCTCGTAGACCAACACTTTTCTTCAAGCTTTTACAGCTCTTGTGGCTGAAGATGAATACGATCGAAGCTGTTTTTTTTAATAGCTCACCTCTTTTTAAAAGATCTTTGTTTTCTTTAAGCTTCATAATTCATTTCAAATTACCTTAGGGGATGAGGTATACATTGAGTGCATCTTTCCAGGAAATGCAGCCGTCATGCTGCGCTTCTGGCGTCTCGGAACCAACTAATGAGAATTTGAGAGACACCGCGAGAGTAGAACGCCCTTCTGTTTCAGCCGAGCCCTTTTGTTTATTTTGTTTTCATTATAATGCCGCTGATCTAAATATACACAACTTGACACTAGAGATGTGGATGTGGAGTGGATCAGTTATATTGGGTAGACGATGATGAAAGAAAAAAAAAGATATATATAGAGAGAGAGAGATAGAGAGAAGGAGTGTGAAAGAGAATGAGAGAAATCATGATCATGTAATGTGTAGACACTGCTGCTGAGGAAATTTTCGTATTCCTTTCACTTGATTTAGAAGGCCGGAGCAGGGGCGTACACTCCGCAAAGCGGGCCTGAAAACAGAAAGAATCACGATTTTAGAAGGGGGAGGGGGTGGCTACGGTAATTACACGTTGTTATGAGCGAAATTACATAAACCAACATCCAGAAAGCATTAAGAAACGTTACTATTTCCGGGTCTCTTCTCTATCTTGTGTACAAGGGCTTCCCTGCACTCCTAAAAACCCCTTGGTTTGCCTGATGGTTTTATTTCATCATCATGTTTTTTTAAGCCTTAAATGCTATGATTATAGCAACTGTGTTCTCCACGGGAATTTATACAATAGCAATCAGCCATTGTATTGTGTCGGAGCTCATTGATTTCCAATCAAATTAGAAGCTCTTCTGACTGATCGGAGCGTTAAAGAGATTATAGGTTACTGGGTTTGAAAGACGCGCGTGGTGAACCGTGGGTTTTTTCCAGGCATGTCATCGTTCTTCCTCTTCGCTTCTCACCTCTTCTTCCCTCATCTTCCGTCGTCCTTTGGGCATTCTCTCTCTCTCTCTCTCTCTCTTTCTCTATCTCTTCTCCTTTCCCCATTATTCAACCTTCAAGTCTCTCCACTCCTCGAGAGAGCTCCCGAGCCTGCTCCAACCGCAAACATTCGTGCTCGCCCAACCATGCGTTTCACGCGATGTTGTTGGGAAAATGCCGTAATGAAACCTCCACATCGAACACGAGATGAGCTTATTGTTGTTGATTATCTTCTTCTACTTCTTCTTTCCCTTCTTCTTCTTCTTCCCTACTTCTTCTTCTTCTTCTTCTTCTCCCTTTCCTTCTTTTTTCTGCCTCGCAGCTTTACTACTGTCATCATCATCATCATCATCATCATCATCATCATCACCATCACCACCATTTGGAACATGAAGAAAATTAAAACGTTTTGTTCGAACCAGCGAAGAATTAAGAAATGTGCTTTAATATTTAAAATTTAAAATGGACTTGTATAATGATATAAAATATTTACGAAGTTTCGAATCAAAGAGAAGATTCTTCATGAAGTTAAATACAGATGCCAAATGAAATGATTGGGTATGAAGAGATGTAAGATAAATCACCATCACCACCACCATCATCATCATCGTTATCATCATCATCATTGCCATTATCTTCGGCGTCCTCAACGTCACGGTCGTCGTCATCATTATCATCATCATCATCATTGTCAATGTCATCAACAGCAGCAGCCCTCTTCCTACAGAAAAGAAATGAAGGTTTAAATGTTTAGAAGACTAACTTATAATGACACACTGAAAATACAATCATGACAGCCATCCAACCAGTTATGTCAGATTGCAAAATCCATGGACCACATTAAAATATACGAAAAGACAGTGTTGATGATGGCCCTGGAACAATAGGCCAAGTGACCGGTTTAACCAAGATAACCTTTAAAAAGTTTAGCTGTATATAATATTGGTCTTTTGCCAAAAAGCTGGATGGAATGTGTAATCATAATATCGATTTCAAAGCTGATGTAATGGTGACTACCGTAAATCTTTTTCAAGAAAATTCATGGGCGACAACGTAACAATGACTAAAACGCGTTGTATAAACCCGACAATCAAATCATACACAAAGCTGAGGTAACAATATTAGGCCTCTTTAAACACATGTTTTGGCAAAGCCTCACATAACTGAGAACATTGCACGATATCTTATAACCGAAGTTTATATCTGGATTCTTCTTTAGACTCAAAGGCAGGGGCGTAGCGTAATGGTAGTCAAATAGTCAATGACTACCGCTTGGAAAAGAATGCTTCATACAATTCTTATAAAGAACAGATGAGTACCACAGTAGTACTGAAATAAGAAATTCCAGCTCTCATCGCCCTTTATGAATCAGCAGGTTAATAGTAGACTAAGAAAAAAAGACCTGCGCAAGCCACTCGAAATGTTTGACTATAAAGGTCAGCCCCTCGAGCCGTGCTTCGTGTACTCTACTGTCAAAAGAATGACACTTGCACCCTGATTGAGCCCCACGCGCAACTCAGCTGCTTAGTTGAGTCTAGTAGTCATTTTGGATTTTGACTAGGCTACGTACGTGAACTCGCATGCAGTTCCTCTTCTACTGTATTAGGCGCAAAAATCAGCATTTGCATCCAGACTGAGCCCCAGTTGTGCCCGCCAGCAGTGTTATAATTTCCATGCCTGTAGGCAAAAATCTAAATGACTACAGAACACAGACAAGGCACTGAAAAACGTCAGATGAGTGATTTCCCTTCATCCTTTCGCCTACTAGCTTCGAATGGGGTCAGGCGCGTTATTGTAAGCTAAGGCTTCAGTGTTATCTTGGTGCTTCTAACAGAGGCTAGATCTTGATTTAGATCAAGTGTAGATCCAGATCTAGATCTAGTATATGTCTAGAGCCTACATAATTTGAAAAGTTGTGTTTTCAACAGCATGCATTTAGTAAAGCCCCTCAGTAAACGAATTGTTTCGGAAGCAGCCAGCGTTTGTCTGCGCTGAGCACACGATTAACATCTTACAACGACTAAAAGACTCCACACGTTCAACTATGAGTCAAACACGAACAAGAAACGTAATGTTATTATTGCAAGCAAAGTTGATCGAGAAAGTGTCATTAAAATTCTTTTTTCCTTTTACGACACCATCCTTGATTATTTTACCACGCGAATGAAAAAGGCATCAATTTTTTCTACAAAGAGTAAACAAAAAGTCGCTGAATTTTGTTGTTGTTGTTGTTATTGAAGTTATTGTTGTTGTTGTTGTCCTGCTTTAGGCAGTAAAGCAAATCTTGCTCTATAATATTGTGTTTCTATGTTTCAAGCATGCAACCCTACCTCCCCTTAATGTAAATGTAGAGTGACCCTAATCAATGTGCAAATTTGACTACCTGGTTTTGATCCCCGCGCTACGCCCCTGCTCAAAGGTCAGCATAAACATTATCATCATTATCACCAATATCATAATCACCATCATCACTATCATCATCAACAAGAAAATAATATTTTTACCTACATTTGCACTTCCCTCGTTGGCTTCCTGCGAGAAAACATTGCTTACATCCAAAAGACACTATCTCAATGTAAGAAAAGCGACACAAAATGTGCCCTGTGGAACTCTGGAAATTCTCATTAATCGCGTTAGGGATCTGCTGAAGAGCTTCATAAAAACATCGAATGCAGGCTGGGAAAATCCCACTGGGATTTTCATGAAGTGTTAATGACATAATTTTATGGAGCTTAAAGACACTCGCTCCGATTATCGCTTCAGCGAATCTTTGTCCATGAAACCGGGTAGGGCGTTTGCAAGCTGGATGGCGTGATGCACGGTACATTAGATCCACATGAACTTTCTACATGTCCCATTTTCCCCTTTCCCTTTCCCTTTGCCCGTATTGGCCTGGATCATAGATTTACATCCACCGCCGCCTCGCTTCTTAGTTTCTCCAGTGGTGATAACTCATCTGTTTTAGCTTTCTTCAACAGGAGTTTTTTCCCCTTTCTCTGGCATTGGAAATTTTATAATGAACAATTTATACTGAATCAAAGCAACCAAATAAAATACACGTGTGTTCACGGCCCACATAACAGCTGTTCCAAAAGACATAGTTTATATAAAGTTTATTCATAAATAATATATAGGCTTGCAAATGTACACATGCCGAAATAAGTATTATAATTATGAAAGTAAATCCATGAGAAGATCATAGCTGGGTACAGCAGAATGGTGCAAAGGTCCTCTCAGCTCTAAAGTAGCCATATTTTGGTTGAGTGATATATGAGACATAAGTTGTCTTTCTAGTAGCACTGTAACATAAACAGTGCAGTCCGAGAGCCGAATTTCCAATCATCAGACTCTACAGTCGCTGGGTTGTTCGAGCAACTCATTAGTCTCTCTGCCACTTAGGAGGCTATCTTCTATTCCACCCTTTTATAAGCACACCACAATATTCCTCTTCCGCTTCCTCTACTCACCTTTTCGCACTCTTTCTATTCTGTCTTCCTCTCTCTTTCTTTGTCTCTCTATTCTTTCTTTCTTTCTTTTCGTTCTCCTTCTTTCTTTTTCTCTTTCCCTCTCTGTCTCATTGTGACCTAGTCTTCAGTTTCGAAACATGCAGCCCCGACTGTTATTCCGCTGCACCGAATCTGATTATCATGGCAATGCCCCATTCATGTGCTAATGTGTAACACCCGCCTCTCTCATCCATTCCACCTAGATTAACCCTTGTTATTCCATGCATTCACCCCGCATTGTTTTTCCCTGTTGTTGGCAATTTATTGCATTACCTTGCAATCAATAGGGTTTACCATATCCCATTCACCGTGCGCCACTTCTCTAGCCCTTGGACTCCTGAACCACCTTTTCCTTTTCCTTCTCCGTCACTGCGTTCACAATGACATCAGGATGAGTGTTACTAAGACCTGAGTCACAGGCATGACTTGTCCTGGATGTGTCATAATATGATACAGATGGGAGCATGGCATAGGTTGCCAGTAAGCGAAGTTTTATTATCCTGTGATTATGTTCACATAAACATGTATGTATGCAATTATATACATGCACGTGCATATATATATACATACATAGAAAGAAAAGTTACGTTCTCTGAAACAACAATGCTGAGATCAAGCAGAAATTGCAATGATGAGGTTTGCAAATGCGATTAACTGTCTTATCATAGGCGGAGCTAAAATGGCGTTCTCTTGGGCCTGCCAGTTTTACTCACTCAAACCTGTGACCAAAATGGGGGTACATTTACATCATCAATTTGTGTTATCTTTTAGTATTCCTCTAACAAGACCGAACACAGCTTAGTCCAAACCATAGTTATAAGCTTCTCACAAACAAGTTGTTCTTGTATAGATTAAATTGTGAAGTCATCGTGGGTCTTGTAAGAATCTTCCTACTCGCCTACTCTTGTGACAAAGACAAATATAAGGTGTTTCAAAAAATACAACAACAAAAAAACTATACAACCCTTTGTTTCTGAATAATCCTAAAAGGATCTTTGAGAAAATTTCCCAACATTTTAAATGAGTAACATTCGTCCGGGGGAATTTGATGTAAATATTGTCAACATTCGTTTGAACATAATGGCCATATGGTCATACAATCTGAACCTGTGAATATGACAGGGCATCAGAATAATGCTAAAATTTTAGAAAAATAAATTCAACCGCGGAAATTTTGCATGGTCTGAAGGAACGTAAACATGGTGTTTCAATTGTTTAAATTATTTTTATAACATAATGTAAATAAGGTAACTAATACAAAAATGAGAGGGTGGTAATCATAACACAGATTCTAATTGTCCTCCCTCTCTGTTGTAAGCATTCGTTAGCATGTATTCTGACCTCGTTTCCTACTGCTAAGTGTGGGGCACTTTCCACTGTAATTTGAACGACTTCCTCCAATGTGAAACCTCTCCAGACGTGCGGAAACCATTATCCCTCAATTATTCCTCGCACTTGAACTTTAGGGGAATAACACTGGCAAATGCAAGACCGAAATGTTCAAAATGTGTCCACTAATAGGCCTTGTTAGAAGGAAAGGGGATCATTGAAAGCAGAGCTTGTGCTGTAACTGTTAAATCCAGACATTTTTTAACTGATTGCACGCTTAAGATGTCTTTATTCAGAATTGTAATGGTAAAATTTTAAAATAATGCTTTGCCGTTCCTTAAGACCATGCGAGGCATCTGCCGTTTTTGTTTATGTATTTTTCTTAAATTTTAGTCTTATTTCTACACCCTGTCGTTTTCATTTTTTTCATAATTTTTCCACGGTCGCATAATTAAACAATTTTTGTGTCAAACGAATTCCGTTAAAATAAATTTTGCTCAGTTACAACGCTAAGAAATTTACCGAAGTAATGCGAGTTATTTGGAGGGGGGACAAGTTGCATAGTTGGTTTTTTTTTCTAATACTTGTACCTTCTATATCTAGTAATATTTTCCCTATGACAAAATTATGGATATTTGTCGCTCCTACGAAAAAGAACAATTCTGTCAGTCCATACTGAATATTTCCTTTTCACTAAATGGAAACAATACACAGCAGGCAGAAAAAAAATGACGACAGACATTATCATGACACTTCCCACATCCCACCTCATCCCAAAAAAGAACACTCCAGCCCCCATGTCCACACCCCCAAGACAAATTAATACCAGCAATACTCCAGCAACAATCTTCCCTTGATAGGAGCACGAAGACACTATTGGGAGGTTGATTCTGTCGTGTTTGCCATTAATTAGGAACAGACTGGGGAACGTGCGAAATCAAATGCCAGTGTGCATTAAGAGTTTTCCCTCTACACTGTAACCACGCTGGAATCAAAGCCACCAGTTATTCATTTAGTCCTCCTCCATCTCTTAAAAACAAAAACACAAAATAACTCACTCCTGAATTTGAAACTGTGGTTAGGGATACTTTGCCCACAGCCAAACCTTTGTCAGAAATGTAGCTGTACTTTACTATCCGGTTGAATCATTACGTTCGATATAATATTAGATAAAATGTTTGGCTTCGGCCTACCACCAATCAAAGCCCCCTGATCAGTCTTCGTCCGACTGGACGCTTATGTTATTATCTTCAAATCAGGGCATGTACAGATTTTGGTATCATTTCTCTTCAAACTTTAAGCCGGTTCTAACGACAGTATGAAAATATATATGTATGAGCTTTGGAAGTAAAGAATACAACCATTTTGTGCGGAAGTGCGCCTCTTCATGCTGCTAAAATGGTTGATTACAATCCCACGTTTTTTCTCCAAAGTTAATTTGTAATGAATACAATGCTCTATAGTCGACATAGACGATAAGTGCAGGAGACAGGTCAATGTGAATTTTATAGCGTGTTATGGGCGTTGTCAAAGGGGCCCATGCGAGGGAAAGAGGAAAGTGGGAATTCACTTTTCATGAATCAGTCACAATAGAAAAGCGTCCTTTTGAAGCATCTCATCTGACTGAGGGCTGTTATCTGATGTAGTCCTCTTTGTGGGATCAGATAAGTATCTATATTATATTATATAAAATACAAGATTTTTATTTACCCCGTAGACCAATTATTTTACAATGGGATAAAGTGTTATACATCTCATTTAAAACATTTTACATATAACTTCACAATATTACAAATGAGATCCAAAACAAAGCCACTGCTACTCGCCGCCATGCAGCCATGCAGCACTCTAGTGCCTCCCTCCAGTTTTAAAGCTAGGTACTCATTCATACCAGAGTCGAGTGGGGAAACAGGAACGAGGTGTTTTCTCAGGGACACTACAATGTAAACCATCCAGCCGAGGAATAGAAGTTACAAATCCAAACTTGACAGTCTTCAGGTTTTAAGGAACTATTCACAAAATCATACAGCCATGCTGCCCCTCCAAGCCCCGCAGGGTATTTATTTATTTATTTATTTATTTATTTATTTATTTATTTATTTATTTATTTATTTATTTTCAAGGACTGCCCATTCATATATTGCTAAACACATTCATGAGTTCGCACAACGTTTCATCCTCGGCATACCAGTTCTGAGCCAGAGAGAAAAGAGAATAAGACATTTATAGCCGAATGAGCATTATGCAAGACAGCGTACAAAGGAATTCATGCTAAGGCTGCTATTGCTTGCTAATTTAACTGATGAACATTATAGGGCAGGTTCTTGGCTCACAACACTGTATCCCCGGTGAGTCATTTGGCAAATGAGCTACGATATGATGAAATTCTGATACCTGCAGGCTGGTGAGAAAATGATGATTTGTCACCTTCATCGTTTAACAACTCACCGGGGACTTCTTATATACATATATAATATAAGATGGCTGTTTATGAATCAGCTTCAAACATTGGATGTAAATCATACACAAATTAGTATTGGAGCTTTTGTCAGAGCCTGACTTATTAATTCTTAATGAATGTTGGTTTCCATTTAATGCCCCCATGTGAACAGACATGTTACTTTGAAGTGTCATTATTTATATTTGCTCGTGTGTTATTGCTTCCTAAAATATGACAAACATGTTAAATGCATTGCAATGTTTGTTTATTTCTTATCTTTCGTTAATCATCATTGTCAGCTAAATACTGGGCCACAATTCACAACCCCAGGTCTTCATATTATGTTAATGTAGTATATTGTCGTAGATAAATTAGACCAGATCCAAATTTTGAAATCATTTTGTTTAAAACTGTAGGCCGGTTCTGAGGATACTTTCCGGATTCATGTGCGAACTCCAAAATTTAAGCACATTACAATTTTATGAGGATTTAGGTCTTTTCGCGTCAATAAAACGGCTGCACACGATCCTGTATTTATCCAGTCATGTAGAATATGACTCTATACGTCAACAAGGCTGATTATATAGAGTATGCTTTTGTAACTAGAAGAACACAGAGGGATCAACGATACAAAAAACAAAAACAAACATTATAACAGATTATATTTGCTTTAATGTGCCGAAGGAACCAATATTACATTATCACATTGTTACTGTCATGTTTTGTGGACAATAATAGCTGCATCAAATTCATGTAATTTCCGTAAACATTGTAACTAGTCGAGTGTGATAACGGCTGTTCTGAAAAACACCTTGCACGTCATGGGGTGTGATTCAGAGATGGAACACCTTTCTGAGTCACATTGGTGAGAAGAGAAAATAATGATCTGGACTCTGATACCGAACACGCAGCATGTAATGGATGTGTGACACTGCATTCGCTGTCCTCGAACTCTACGAGAGAACCTGGGCTGTGACTAACCTGCTACCATCCCTTTTGAACATTTTCCGGAGAAAACCAATACAGTTTTGTTTATTTGTCTGTTTACAGTGCGGAATGGAAATGAAATGGCTGCCAAAAAACAAAAAATAGTTAAGATATAATATGTTCCAACAACAACCACAACAAAAACTTAGACTAATAACTGCGCGGAAAGGTCATGCAAACAATTTAGACATTCAGGGAGAGACAATCCTAAAAAAAAACGTAGTGTAGACAAATTAGCCAGATGCAAAAGGTTATGCAGATGTCCTGGTTAGACTGCGGAGACAAGTAAAGCTCTTCCAAAGTCGAAATACGTAATCTTTTATTTAGCGTGGTGACAAACTTGGTTTATTGTTCCTATTCAACTGCAGTGCATTGGTGGTTAGATATTAAAAATGTATTTCAGTAAAATGTATATAGCTATTAAGTAATTAGAAGAAAAAGAATAAGTGTAAGGTCTGAATGATAACTAGTGAAAGTGAGTGGTATATATTGTTGTTAAATGTAAAATATACGAGAACGTTGTGAATGCACGTGAATGTAACAATGCATTGTGAACATGTGTGAAGTTAATAGTTGTAGTGCTTAAAATGTCCATGTGCTGTCCCGTTGCATACTGTACTTTGCCCATGTACCTCTATGTGGTCTGGGCTTATTCCTAATAAACTTGTAAAACTTGTATCGGTTCAGAAATGTGACTCACTTTTAAATAGGCTCTTTTCTGACACCAGTGCGTATTTCTTTCTCATGCCTCCATAGTTATGGATGGAAATTCCACCATACTTCAAAGAATCGTTTTGGCAGTCCAAAAGGCTATCACAGTACAAAGTTTCTGCTGTGACAACGCCATAATTACGAGTGTCCTACGCCTTTGAGGCAATCCTCAAAATAACACAAAGCTAGAGAAGAATGGATACCTAATTTGATTGATACTAGCATTTCTCCCCACGGTGTCCTCGGCTGCTGTTTTTATTACCAGTGGCTGATGAGTCGCTTTGTTCCGTGGGTATCGTTGCATCATTACCGGCAGACCGGCAGCTCTCTAGCCCGGATGAAATGAAATCAGTCAGGAAGTAACGTGACTGCGATGAGGCCGGGTTTGATAAACTCGTAAAAATTCCGTCTATTGTGGGTGGGGTGTGTCATGTTTTCTCTGCAACGATGACTGGCACCTAAATTGTGACTCAGCCACTCCTCTCATGCGTGCCCGAAGTCCTTGTCATTTGGGACCTAATGGAACGACAAGCAAATATTTAGTGATAAAAAAAAGGTCTGTAGTCAATGATTTCATTACAAGCGCCTGCCGTTCACTTTCCTTATTTATGTATACGATTTTATTCTCATTTGAGAGTTGAAGTTTTGAGTTGAAGCACTTTTATGGCACTCCGGCACTTTAACTTCTAATTGTCCATTGTTCCATTGCCTATGTAGTAACATTGCTGCCAATCATTTATAATATCACATTGATGATTTCCCTAATGTTTTGTACCAAAACCTGGTGGCAGAGGAGTATAAAGTATTTCCACCTCTCCAAACACCTGTCACATTCTTTGCGCTATCATCGCCAACACCCCGTTAAACCAAACTTATAAAGGCAACCATCGCTCTCTGTTAAAACAGTGCCACCTACAAGTACATGAAATCAAAGACAGAAAGCGTGCTGTTTGTTCCTATCAAGTGGGAAAAGAACGGTTAACTTAAAAAGCACTAGATTATTTTCGCATGCGTTGGAATCTTAACCTTGTTTCTTTATACTCGTTTTCTTGTACTTTTTGGGGGCTCGGTGTCAATGTTCCTTCTGTTGTTTTAAGGCGGTTCTCTCTCTCTCTCTTTCTGTCTCTTTATCTCTCGCTTTCACAAACACATACGCACATACACACACACACACAAACTCACACATACATATCTCTCTCTCTCTCACACACACACACACACACACACACACACACACACACACACACACACACACACTTCTTTCCTCTTTCCTTCTTCTCTCCCTTTGGACGATGATGCTCAAGGGCTACTATACATGTATAAATTTGCCAATGTCGACGCCTGTCATACAGTCATACGAATTTTTATCACTGATTTAAACTATATTCAATACATGTCACCCCTGGCATACTTTCCAACCACCCACACTACGCATGGTCTAGAGTTAGAGTTTATTTTTTTTTTCGGGAATCTTATCTTATGCCAGAGCTTCTTACAGCAGACAACGCCACATCGATACTCACTGTATCTTTTCTCCAAACCATCTCGTTCTCCCTTTTGCCTATTTGGTTTCTTTGTCATACAGAACGTTTGCACTATTCGAAAACTTGGTGGAGAAGGATGGTCCCTCTTCTCTAGTTTTAATGAGTTCCTTCCTTCTCCGTTGCAGCACTTGGATGGGGTTTTGGCCCGAAATGGATGAATCCTTGTCTTAGCCAATTTTGTTTTGGGATTTGTAGAACTGTTTTGTGCCTCTCCACTCATCTCTTTTGTTTTGGATGGAACCTGGCTTCCCTCATTACGGCACAGGGTGGTAGGTCTTCGTTCCATTGGAGATAGATCCCTTTACAGCCCAGAAAAATGCATTTATTTACATCCATCGCACGATCAATATAGCTTAATATTATTTCGCTGGGTCAAAGCAAAACAGCACAGGCAACAATGCCATTTAACAACCAAACGACACTAATGCCCTCGTCTAAGAAAGTACAGGTAACGAGTTTTTACTCTGAAACATTTCTGTAGAACAGGACACCCGACAGGTGGTTTCTGTTTTAACAAGGTGATGTATCCCAGCTTTTGCATACTGATCTAACGTGACGTCACTGTGGGTCTTTCGACAAGAGTCAACCGGGTACAGACAAAGCAATATTTACTACGTGGACTCTGTAAGGATTTAAATCCATTTTCTATGTTCGGATTTTAGTTTCCATCTAGTCATGTGCATCGTGTAGGTCATTTTGTGCCCCGGAATTTAACCATAAGTAAAATAAGATAACCTAGATAATCATGTTACGAGCTTGTAAGACCTTTCACCTTTTCTGACAAGTCCAAGCTGACAAAAGTTTCCTTTACGTTTGAATAACAATGGGAACAAAAGATGTTGACGAAAATATTTCCCAGTAGTCTGGATATAAATTTCACTCACCAAACTAGATTGTAGATTCTACCTTATTCCAGATCAGATTCTCACCCTGTGAGGAGACAGGGAATGTGAGTGACAAGCCAGTTTCAATGCCAATAATTGCTCCCGGAGTGTTCAGGAGAGATTTATGATCTCGAGTCGAAAGTAGATTTATAGACTTGACACCCTCTCTTACTCACATTATTATCCTTTAGATAATAACACACGCAGACTGATGCCAACATTTATCTCAAATCTTCTGACATAACTGCCAACCCCCAATTTCGACCTATCCATTCCCAAACCTTTCATCAGACTGTAAGCGCTCACGCTCACTGGCTGCTCATAACATGTGGCGCACCCAAGTGGTCAACGACAGAACTCGCTGAGCAGGAAAACTCTTTAAATAGAAGCAAATAGTATGAACATTGTCTCCAATTATCTCTTATTTACTTTTCATCTTGATCAAAAGCTGTTGAGAGTTAGGGAAATAGACTAGAAAGTCCAGCAACATGCAGGTCTAATCATAGAGGGAAGTCACTGCCGTTCGTAGGTCAACAATATTCACAGCCGGGGTTTTCAACCCTTTATGGTCGGTATACCCCTTGACGCCACCAGGCAATAGGCCTACTGAGGACCCCGTCTTGAAATCACTAATCTGGTCTTACCTTCAAATGAAGAATGGTCAGTCATTTCAGTACCTTGTATATTGTTGTTGTTGTTGTTGTTGGTGGTGGTGGTGGTGGTGGTGGTGGTGGTGGTGATGGTGGTAAGGCAGACGGCTCTTTGTGTACCTTCTGGAATTTGCATGGCGTACCTATGCGTATTCTCAAGGTTGGTGGAACCCCAGGTTTAGAGCAATATAAATATTGGAGGGCGTATAAGACAATGGCCACAGACCTTGCCACCCACTCTCTCAGAAAGTTTATGATTCGTGGTGCCCCATACTGGGCCTCCATAACGTCTCAAGGACGACACTTTGTTGAGTGACCCCTTCAATAACATCTGGGTTCATCACATGCTTTTCTCACTACCCTTTGTTACGCCTCTGTGAGAATATTCTTTACTGCCACACTGTATTCAGTGCCTGCATATTCTTAGCAAGCGAAATTTAATCTCAAAAGCACTGGCAAGTGTGGATAGGTCTAATGGAAAAGAAAGCAAAGGGTAACCCGGTGCAAAGTTAAATTCAAAATAGAAAACCACACAGGCACGCTCACACCTTCACAAACGCCAGCGCTTAAATAATGACTTCAAAATTGCCAGGCGGCAACCGCAAGTTATGCTGCGCACAGGTGCAACATACCAACAGCGGCAACTTGCAAATTAGTTTTTAGACGGGGTTTTCAGTGCAAAGTTAAAATCTAAGTAGAATACCACACCAGTGACTATCTTACATTTGTGTAAAACCAAACAATTTAGGCAGTAAATCAAATAGGAAGTTCTCTATTGCGGAGAGCGAAAGCAGATTTTCGGGAGATGCCCTCGTCAGACAAATGTTTCGGACCAATGTTTTTTGCACTGTAAAGGGTTTGAGCTGCGCTTAGGTCATGACTATAATATAATCCTCTGCTGCTGTGCTTTTTCTCAGATAGGTATAAGATAGGAACCTCTCTTCTGCGGAGAGCGATAGCAGATTGTCAGGAGATGCCCTCGTCAAAGACGTGTTTCGTACCATTACTTCTTGCACACTGTGAGGAGTCTGGGCCATACATTAGTTATGGCAATAATCTGTTTTCTGTTGCTGTTGTTTCTCCCTCTTTCTACGAGGAACAAGGAGAGTCAGAACTGACAACTTCCCTGCTGTTCTGCTCCAAAATGTTGCCCGGAAGCAAAGGCTATCAGCAGCATGTCAGAAAAATGTTTCAGAATTTTACTTCTTGACTCTGTAAGAAGTCTGGGCCACACAAAGCTAATGACAGCAATTTGGTGTTCAGTTGCTGCTGTCTTTCTCTTTCAAAAGCGACATGGAGAATCAGAACCGACAGTTTTTCGCTGCTCTGTTCCACAACGTTGCCAAAAAGCGAAGGCTCTCAGAAGCACCAGCAAAGGACACAGTGACATAGACTACGCCCTGTAAGTGCCGTCCTGTCACGACAGGACATGACTCACCTGGATATGACGGTTCCCATCCGAAGCTATTGCAGCAGACGCCGCTTAATCACAGTCCATAACATCAGATTTCAGTTGACAAAATGGTAGTTCAGTAGACAACGGTTAAAACGAATTACACGGGAGTAAACAACATGTGTTCGGCTTAAACAAAGTTTTGGTTTAGACAAAAAAGCCTCAGAAGAGGAAAATTAACACGGCCTCCTGTTTCCTTTCGTTTTAGCAGTACTTTCGGTCAACCGTTTTCATTCTAACTGTTGCCTACTGTATTACACATTAATCATTTCGTTTGTGTTCCTGTGGATAAGAGACTCTCTTCCTCGGAGAGCGAGATAACAGAGGATCTTCAGAGGAACACATCCTCTGTACATATACGTCGTATTCCATCGATATGTCAAACCCAATTAGTATCATTTTATTGAAAACGTTAGTCTCAATTGTTTCTGGGGACGGTATGCGAATTCATTAACGAGCTCAGTCTTTTGAGGAAACTCGCGACAACCTCATGCTAAATTGAAAAGGCTGCGCAGTTTACTGTTTCTCTCCAAACCTCGTTTAGCGTCATACAGTACATGTAGAAACGTCACAAGATGGCCACCAATCCTCTTTGCCACATCTTTTCTCTCGCTCCCAAAGAGTTGCTAGTAGCCAGTCGACTCTATTCCATACCTTTTCTTAAAGTAAAGATACAACTGACGTAAGCTCAAACATAGAGCACGAGACAAGAGAAAATAGATGAGGGGTATCATGCCCACAAGCTCAATTATTGTAATGTCAGCGTTAATTAAACAGCCTGTGATCTTAGAGGTCAGGCTCCTATATTGCCAGTGGCGTATGAACAGGGAAACTTAGAGGGGCACATGATGAGCACGGTGCTTGTTGATTAGGCACCCATTCTAAATCCATGATGATATTGAGATAAAGGGAAACAGGGAGCACAGACGCAATCTCCCCCACCCATCCACTAGCCGTCGTTCGCCTCTGCCAGACGTCCATTTTGCAGTAGTAAACTGCTGTCGCTATAGAGGCCGAATTACTCTTTGTCTGTGTCACGCAAGGTGTCAGGTTCAGCTGTCTTCTTCTTTGTTCTTCGTAATGGGCTGATCTCGGTCTCCGAATATAGTAGTGGCAGTAACAATAGTATCTGGTTGTTGTTGTTGTGGTGGTGGTGGTGGTGGTGGTGGTGGTGGTTGTAGTAGAAGTGCTGTTGCTGCTATGGCTACCGTCATCTCTGTCGCCGCTGTTCCTGCAGTTTTTCAGTTTAGCTGGCGGCAAGAATAATGAATTGAAAAACAAGACCTTAAGAGAAAGTTTACGAATGGACACTGGAAATAAACTAAAGTTAAGCTAGCCCTGTTTTCCTGAACTTCTGTCTTCACTCACGGATGACAAGGGTGTAAAAATTAGACTCAGTAATTCAAACTCACTTTCTCTAGATCTATTACTAATGACAGAAGTTTTAATGTGTCTTTACAGTCTTATCATTCACCTTTAATCCAACAAAATACAGCACACATTTCATCACAAACAAATCGGCCTATACTGTATAAATCCATCTAAGCGATTGATTTTTTTTTTATTTTGTTTGGTTTCGTTTTCCACATCAATTTCGCATGTTTTCAGTTCGAGAACCCCCAAAAAATCTCCGAGGTTTTCGCTTCCTTGCAAGGTCAGCAAACAGAGGCAATTGTTTTGTCTGATTTGTCTGAAAGAATTTGCAAAAATGTCACGCAATGCAGGATTATTGAACAGGGAGGGTCAGCGACACACAGATTTAGACGTGCGGTAACGTAGCCTGAGGCCGTAATTAGCCCACCATGTCGCCCCCTTCCTTGCAGTCTCTTTCCACTGAGGTATTATTTTGGGATGTATTCAAAACTGCAAACTTCTTCTGAGCCCAGGAACCCTTAACGCCCCTCCTCATTGCCCCGACCCCAGCACATATCCAGTTTGCAGGGATCCCGAGGGGTGGGAGTGGGTATAGAGGAATTGGGCTCATAACATGGTCGTCGCTAGGAAGCCTTGCATTACAACAAACTGCAAACTTCCTCCCCTTTCTCTTACACCCAGAAATGTCTTCATGGGATGAGCGAGGGGGCGTTATTCACATGGATCTTCCAGCAAGAGCCGGGACTGCGTTTGTTTGGTGATCGTGGATGCGCGAAAGAGGTGGTCCTTTTATTCTTGCGTGGTCTTAAGCTAAGAAAGTAAGTATCAGTCTCTAGGCAAGCCAAGATGGCTGCAAATGATGGGGAAGAGCCAGGAAATAATGCCCTGACTTGCGAGTGGTGTTTGCTATACTTATGCTTTTGTCCACTTCATTAGCATACACACCACCATTAATTCTTTCCACATCTGTCTTCGACACAAGTCTTGGGTAAAAAGTTCTATTACCAAATTTGAAGCCGAAGATGGTCGCCGCCATACTGCCGAGCTCTCACTTCCGGTCTACGCTTAAAATGCCGTTTTCTAGCAAATGTCTAAATCTAGTAGGTGCACACACATCCCTGCCAAGACTAATGCGCAGCGACCAAAAACGTACCCCTAAGTGATGCCATTTGTTGCTCTCCTCCAGGTCGGTGGCTACTTTGGTATTGAAGTCCCAAGATACGACGTCGTTATAGGCTCTTTGGTGTCAGTCGTCATGTTGGCTGTTACTCTATTACTGAGAGAATTCGATGGGAGTCAAAATTACTCTTAATTGGTCATTGGTTATTTCTCCAGGCATATCAGCCAAGGCCTGAAAGAATAATTTAAAGAAATGGGTGAAAAATCGTGTTTGGGTCAATCTACTGTAGCGCCCCCCCCCCCCCCCCCCCCNNNCCCCACATTCGAAGCCCTCCTATGTCAACTACTGCGCGCATGTGCCAAAGGTGGACAAGAGAGCAGGAAGTTATAACATCCACATCTCCTAGATTGTATAACGATACTGACACTAATATGTTTACATGCTGTATCTATTGCGGATATCGATGCCTTTGACATTTCATCTGACATCATTCTAAATGATGAATACGCACGTACGAGTATATGTTTGAACGTAATTCGTTTCATTTGGATAACTCTGATCGCCTCATTTGCAGCCTTACTTCTCTCTCTCTTTCTCTCTCTCTCTCTCTCTTTCTCTCTCTCTCACACACACACACACACACACACACACACACACACACACACACACACACACACACACACACACACACACACACTCTCTGGCTCTCTATTTCTCTCTCTCTGGCTCTTAGTCTCTCTATCTTTCTGCCTAGGAGTATTTCAGTATCCTTATTCTTAGCAAGGCACTGCGGGCATGTAATAAAATCAGAAGGGCAAAATACCTTGATAATATATCCCCACGATTGTGTTCATTGTCTTAAGATGTCTTTAGAGCTCGCGCACTACGATACCTATAAAGAATCTTGTATATGGGTGGATTTTCTGTATCGATATCTCCCATTTTTACCGGATCCATCCCTTAGTTTTTCATGGTGCTTTCATCTACCTGTATATCATTTGTTCAGAATAACCGAAAAAAATGTAAGAGGCTATCAAAAAGTGCGCTATCATGTACAGTATAGTCTAGTATTTTCATGTTCTGTAGACTAGCACCGTATCATAGAAGATGTGTGGTGAGTTTGGGCTGTAAAATGTGATTTTATTCTCTTGACAAATCAATCTGTACTCCCGCTTTGTCGCGTTGTTTCTGTTAAGTGCAAATTCTAATTCATCTGTAGCAAAAGTGCATTAGCACACACATCCTATTTCATTCACCCTTTCACATAAACACATCTCCACAAACACATACATAAACACTAGAAGTTGGAAATCTCCGTTCTCATGTTCAAATGATTTTATTGGCTATTCATGGCCCAAAGAATGGCGTTGTTTTTTCTTTATTTTGGGGCGAGGGGGTTGATTTAAAACGGTTCTCACTTGTCTGTTAAGCTGCCGCGGAGACTGAGTGGAAAAGGGCACTTCGATATCAAAACACGTTCGATGTCTCAACATTTCCATTCGTAAAAAGCCAGACTTGTTGAACTTTCTGACCCTCCCAAAGCGTCCAAACGTCACTGTATTCCCAACCCAATACTTCAGAGTCGACAAAATAAAATAAGGTATCACACTGTAATATTGCTGAATTTTGTATGGCACGTTCGCCAGGGTCACGCGATTGTTTGTTGCTAAAAATTGCAAGGACATGGCCTCTAGCCAGACAAGATTAGACTCTTGTTGTATCAGTGGCATACGTTATAAAGGATATTTTTTTTCTGGCTGGGGTGGTGGAGTGGGGCTCTTATACACTGTTGATGCACCAGTGAAAACACTCACGGGAGGAGCTTGGCTTCGTTGGGGGAGGGGAGGGCATCGATAATGAAGACGAGATTGCGCCACTGACATTTTGTGAGAAATCTCCTCCCTTAAAATATACAGCTGTAGGCACCTCTAGCCTTGGCAAACTCTGTGCCAAAATATACATAACTCCCGCTGATCAAGGCAAAGTTGTGAGGATTTAAGCAGGAAACAACGTTGTTCAATCCGCAACTAAATTCAATTAGAGACAGCTCCACATAAGCGTAATCCGCTTATCTAGTGTCTTCACTTATCACACCACTTTCAGACAGAAGAACAGTTCTCCTTCTTGTATTTAGGTCAGTGAATAATCGCAGCTCCTAAGATTTGATTGCAACATTTTCATGCTCCCAAGGAGTTTGGATTATGTGGAACCAAGCAAGTAATGAAGTGGAGATGCAAGAAGCAAGGTGCTGTCAAGTCACTTATCAAAAACATTGCAGCCATTAGGAATGTCGCTCTATTGGAATTTTAATGATAATGTCTTCCCGACTCAAGAATGAAGAGGAAAACTGAGAGAAATGCTCAGCTTTATCGTGTCACGCCTAGCACGTGATTTTACCAGGCGTAAAAGGAACAGGGGGATATATCTCTGTTTTTTGGGGGTTTTTTTTTTGGCTTGTGACTGAAAACATAAGTCTGTGGGCAATGGCAGAAATAGAATCTACAACATTTTCTCTCTTTGTAGGTGGTGCTGGTATCATCTTGATGAGGAAGAGAAAAGAACTGATCAAGTAAATGGATAGTAAACTGTACTATTGGCATCAGAGACTGTATAGCGTTAACTACCATTATCGACTCACCAGAAATTAGTGATACGTAAGGGAGTTCAGTCATTCTTTTACTCTTCGATATACTTGACCTGTACAGAGCATCAGGCCCTGCATTCGCACCTGAACATATACAATACACAGTATTACAATATACTTTTGTATACTTTTTCCTGACTGCAGGTTCCTTTACAGTATTCATTTACGTTTTAGCTCGACCGCCGGCTGGATTACATTACGTGGTCTATTTTAGCAAAACGCTTTTCATATTCGAAAATATGAGGGGTTTTTTGCTTCTTTTTCATAAGGGATAATATACAGTGATTATAAAAAGCGTGGCCGAAAGATTAGGGTGATGGATCATGGGTTCGAATCATATCCGTTATCATATCATAAATTAATATCTTGGAAAAAAATTTCCATTGACATTCTTAATAGTCCATTCGTCTGTAAACTGGGTGCCTGTATGCAATAAATGAAAAATAGTATGCGAATACTCGTGTCCTTCCCAGAAAGTTTAGAAAGTTATTGGGAGATTTGGCTTTCTGGACTGATAACGTAAAATCGCTTGAAATGACCTTACCTAGAAACCTCTAAACCATCCTATACCTTACGGTTGCGAAAACTTAATCCGATTTGCCTTTTTGGAGCCAATAATAAACTGAGCGAAATATAGCGTCTTATTTTCATCCAGTTAGGAGTTTGTAGTCTTAACTCCGGACCTGGCCCAGACACTATGGAAAGAAGATTTCATTGTTGTTTCTCTTAACGTAGTAGAAGAAAAAACACAAATAACAGTTGGGAATTCCAAGATAAGGCACCAACTGACATTCTTGGATTATTCAGTATCACTTCTTCTGGGTAGCTGCTGGATATTATTGGCTGCAAATGTCACTGGCATGTCAACTTTTAATACCAAAAACCGTAAGGAAAGAGACTGATATGTCACGAAAGGAGAGCCTGTAAGTCGGGGAAGACAATCGTGTCTTCTGTCTAGGAGAAGTTCATGACAAGGCCAGGCTTTTGAGGACAGTCTGGGTCGAAGACAATGGTGAATAGAGGGACACTGTGGTGGTGGGCGATATCTTGTGTCCAGCTTTTGATAACACTACGATAATTTAAACAATAATCGATTCCAATATCGGTATGTTGACTTCTGGTGTGACCCAGATTGTAAATATGCATAGTTTTCCTCTTTGTTGTGTGTGTACATTTAAACCTTCATTGCTATACTTCCTCCGTTAGCTTGTCTCTCCAAGCCCTTCATTTTCTACCCTCTCCCACTCTTTGTCTCTTTCCAAGAGTAGCTGGCCGGACTTAAAACTATGTGAATAACAAGAACAACAAAAATAATAAAAAGGCTAAATTTTATTCATCTTAGTATGGAGAGCTTCGTCTTGGATACTCGAACATTTCATTACTGTCAAAGCAACACACTTCACTGCAACACGCGGCACTTAATAAACACAACAGCTTACGCACTGTACTGCTTGCACACTACTCTGCTTGCCCTGTGCCTTATCACACTGCAGTGTACTTACCGCAGGGTACCTCTTCAGCAGAAAGGAGTCGGATAAAAGAATGCTTCTGATAATTTCATTGTCTAGTTCAGGGCACAGACGGGCAGTTCCAAATCCCCACGGGTTTCAGTCACATAGGTTATATCCGCTTCTGTCTCTTCCTGCCATTTACACGTAGGTTACCTTGTCAGATTTAGGAGCTGTATGTGAAACGATGTGGATTTGTATATCGCACTAAGAAATCCAGTCAGTCAGATATTTTGCACTTTGTGGCCGTCATGATGCTCTTTTCCAGCTTTCTGCCTTTCTGAGTCTCTCCCACTCTTCGTTTTGTTGTATTGTTTTATCTGCATTATTTATCTGCATATACGTTTAAAGCTAGTCTTCAAAAACAAAAAAAACCAAAAAAACCAGAGCAGGTAAATTGCCTGTGATAATAATCGCTCATGGCTTGTCAACCAGGTTGCATACATGACATGGATGTGCTAAAGATAGCCCTTTTTTTTTTGTTTAAGCGTTTCAAGGTGAGTTAATTCGTACGTTCTCTTCCTTTTGTCAGCACACTTCTTACCACCCAAAAAGTTTAAATAACTCTGCCCTTCCTTTGGAAAGGGGATTTTGTGTGTAGGGGTGAAGGTGGGANGGGGGGGGGGGGGGGGGGGGGAAGAACCACTTTACAAAACTGCCAAAGAAAGCAGCTTTGTTTTCATAGAGTTCATTACACTCACACTTCAGTGTGTACTATTCAGACGCAGGGCACCGGAAGCGGGGAGGAAACAATTGAAAACTGTATCCAAGTAGTGAGCCAAGCTACCTGGACTGCTCGTTACAGAATTTCCCTCTTTATAGATAAATGAGTTTACCATGTGATTACATGTGGACTTGAATGATTAAATGGTTTCACGTTGACCAATAGATGAAACGGTTTGGAGTTCGTTTTCTGCCATGGCCAGCATAAAAGTGCCTTGAAAAAGCGATTCCTCCTATTTCACATTGGCAGTCTCTGTAAAATGGGCACCTAGCTGGCGGCAAGGAGAGTTTTTGTCCGAATGCTAGTGACAAGCGTACATGGCAGTCCCACTGTATAGTACGCTCCATTACAGTTGGAGAATGGCACTGGGTGATCTGGTCTACTGGAAAATAATTAATAATAATGTTGGGTTGCATGACCGGATATTGTCTAAATAGAACATCTATAAAACAAAATCTAGAATAATGTTTATTTGAATCTTATTATTATAACAACATAACAGTTAAATGATAAACACAATAATGCTGACCTCTAAGTGTCTCTGTCAGCTGGACTCTCAGTAAATCTCTCATTCTATTTTTTAATTCCAGCCCTGGAGTTACACGGCCCCCATCCGAGCTTCCTGCCCACCCCCACCTTCTACACAGTGGAAGTAGGTCAAGTGGCCATCTTGGAGTGTGCAGTAGCTGATCTGGATGACAGGCGGGTAAGTAGAATTAGTGATGCTTTATACTTCGACGCATTGATGCAACACTCTCGTAACTGACTTTTAATTAAAATCAACTTTTCAACTGTTCATAATAGTTCTTTATATTCTCGACGTTATTATAAATTTCTGGCAAAGCTGGCCATTGGTCAGCTCCTGGCTTATTTTTTTTTTTCAGTGAGAATCAAGGTTCTGCCATGATTCCCTCTCTTATTCATTGCATCATAGCTTGGCGTTAACGGTTACATTCAAGAAAGTTGACAGTTTTGGCACCAGTAAAATAATTTCTATGCCGCAACTGAAAAGGGCCTCACCAGTGCTCAGGATATAATAGTACTTTACAGCGTCTATTCAGAATCCAGAAAATGTTGTACGAGATGTCACTGGACTTTGGAGCCGATCTAAGTTCAATGCAAACGGATGGATGTAATGAAGTTTTATCTCGACAAAATGTTCTGTACGCAGAACCAGATCCATTGCACTGAGCTGACCTTAGAGGTCTGATTCATTTTTTTTCCAGACAGGGAAAGCATTACTTTACAATAGTCTGTAGCGGTCTCTTGTAAATGAGACTTATATGTTTTCGTCACTTTATCTCTAAATCCTGGATATTCACCCTAGAGAATGCAACTTTTATCGGGGTAGACGAAGGCATGTTTTTTTTCCTCTGATATCTCCCATTTAAATGGAGATTGAAGAGACTAGCAAAAACCGGTGTCTGCCATGTAAGATGCTGGAATGAACTTTCAGGTGCACCATCAGTAGCAGGGTCTTCCGCAGTAAAGTGTCTCGGTCCACTGGCAGAATGTCAACTAGACTATTCATTAAGACCGATCTGTCACGTCCCCAAGCCCAGAATGTACGAAGGTCGAGTTATTCTCTTTCTTCTCAAAGCTGTCTTAGCCATCGTTAGTCAGTGTTCACTAATGTTTCCCATTGTCTTTGTAAATTTAAGGCATCGTCTATGTCAATGTCCTCTCTCCCATTTCTCTCTACTCCTCTCTCTCTCTCTCTCTCTCACACACACACACACACACACACACACACACACACACACACACACACACACACACACACACACACACACAC
>JAWQUT010000002.1:1534353-1552254 GCA_033807755.1 Ellobium chinense | reverse complement strand
AAAAAGACAAAAAGTTTCTTTATATAGTCTCATGGCAAATCATTCCTTTTTTCCCCAAGTCCATTTCTTTCTGCCAACATTCCTGACCACCTACAATTACTAGATTAGACTGCCACATTCCTCAACAACAAGGAAATGCTTTTTTCAAATAGATCTCGTTTATGTCAGACCAAGCTGTTCCAGGTGTCATGAAGCTTCTTAACTGTAAACCGAAGCAGCTTTCAGAGCATGAAATCTCGCCTATGTTGAGGTATAGTAGACTCCACTTAATGGCAATCTACATAATCGCAACTTTCGGTTAATTGCAATATTTGTTTTCACAAAACGTGCTGTACATTGATATGAAAAAGCCACCGAAAAATGGCAATTTCTTTTGATCGCAGTTAATTCCATACTCCCCCCAGATGTCGTAATAAAGCGGCTTGCTCTAGAGTGAATCGGAACTGTGTGCAGCCTTTTTATTGGCATGAAGAGACGCCATTCTCCCTAAACTTGTTACGACTGTTACGTTCTGCTATTTCTGAGCTCGTACATGAATTCAGCTATTATCATTGGAACTGGCCGGGAATTCTGAACAAAATGATGACAACTTTGCTTTTGGTCTAGTTTTGGAAAATATGTGGTCATAATATGTTAAAATGGGCGATTTATAGGGGGAACCTGTGTGTCTCCTTCCCCCAACCTCACACACACACAAACACGCAGACACAGACAAACACATACATACATATACAAATTTACCCACATTTACACGGACTCACACACACACACACACACACACACACACACACACACACACACACACGCGCGCGCGCACACACACACACACATGAATTTGCCAAAGGATTATTGAAAATGAAAAAAAAAAATAGAATGAAAACAGGACTTTTATTAATCCCTTAGACAAAATGTTTTACAATTCCATACAGTAATACAGTCATTCGTAATACATATGAATATAGAACAATAAACATTATACAGACACAATATTACAAATGACATTCATGACAAAATCATCATTAGTCGCCGCGGTGCAGTGCCATGGTCCCTCCAGCTCTAAAGCGAGGTACTCATTCATGTCTGGGTCGAGTGAGGAAATGAAGAGTGAAGTGTCTATCCCGAGGACATCACAATAATGAACCGCTCAGCCCTGGAACCCACATACCCAGACTTAATAGGTTTATAAGAATTACTCACAAAGACGCACAGCCATAAGTAACGATGACATCACCATCTAGCCATTTCACCAGAGGGTGTAGTATAAGTAATTAGTTAACAGTGCTGTAAGGAACAGTGTCACTTAGCAGTAGCAAACAAAGCTGCTCTTTCGACCAAGATCTTGTGCAGTGACAAAAATCAGTCTTGGCGGCCCTCATTCTCAGGGATGTCGTGCACTGTCTCTTTTGATCAATGTTTGTAGAAGATTAGAGATAGTGAAATACCCTACTAATGGTTAACCCTTAGTTTGCCTCAAGTCAGGTCTAGTTTCACACGCCCTAGTTGCTGAGAAAGAGAAAAAAAAATCAAGATAGATTAACCCTGACATCCTTTCCTTTTAGACAAAGCTATCAGCCTTGGCTTGTCTCTTAACAGATTAGTAATCTATAAAAGGAATCTTAACGATTGAATTATCTGTGGCTTCTTGTGTTAAGTTAAAAATCATTGATGACAACCAGGACAATTCCTGTTCCGGTCTATGTATCAGATTCTGATGCCGTAAAGTCTGACCATAAGAGTGTTTCGTAACTGTATATCAGTCAAGATTTGTGGCTCAGCTTTACAGGAAGGCCTCATACGTGTTAACGTAAAACGTCGTATTCCAAATGAACTAACTTCACAGAAAACAAGAATATTCTTTTGTTCTTTTTTTTTATTGTCATAAAGATAATTGAATATTTAATATCTCATAAAATTTTTACTTGCGAAGATTTCTGAATTTCCACATAAATTTGTGTACTGTCATCAAAACCGACCTCAACTTCTGAACAATTAAATAATACCACAACTTGCACAGTTTGACTCAGTTTGTGGAATAAGTCGTTTTCGGACAACACAGACGATCTACTTATAATATAATATAAAATGTCAAATAAACTGACAGAGCTATCATATTCGTGATTATAGCCTTCTGACAATCCAATAACTCCCCCCTTGCTGTGTAATGGCATGTTCTCAAAAGTATCAAACGGTTTATTCTAATACACCTTGGGTTTCACACTCCACTCACATAGAAAGCAACCCCCTCCCTCGCCCCCCCCCCCCCCNCCCAAACAAAAAAAATTGTAATAAGTCTGCAATAAGTTAAGTGCGCTCTGGGAAAAAAATTCAATCGAGCCATTCTGCTCCCTGGTTAAGTTTCCGATTGTCGCAAAAATGTAGTCCTGCGTAATGTTTTCGGAGGTGTGGTTTCGCGTGTGGAAGACGTCGCTTATCATCACGTCTTTAGTCGAAATGAGTGTACGCCGAGACAAAATAGATCCAAACCTTTGAGGTCTGGGCTGAATAAACAAGTGCTTTTAGGCTAGTGTGAACATCGTAAGTGAAGTCAGAAGTCTGGCTGTTCAGTATCACATCACATTAGACCTAACCTAGCAAAGAAGCTGTCATTTAAGAGATTTACCTTTGCCAAAAAGTCTGCTTAATGTTATTTTCATGGCAGTCTAGATACGTTGCGCTTAGGGGGAGGATGTAACTTAATGGAGTCCTTATCGTTTCCACTGCAAAGTGTTGAATCGCGTAGGTTTTATAGAGTGCGCACAATAGAACACCTTATGTTTCCTATTACAGAAATATTATTTTTACTGGAAAACATATAATATGTTAAAGTTAAGACTTGCCATTCCGATTAAGCGGAATAAACCATTAAATGAATTTTTTTTCTACCACTGAAAGTGTAGCGTGGGCTTTGTAAGGTGCTAATGACATCGTTTATTCATCACTTTGGCCCATCTATTCGGATTTTCTCTTTCTTTCCGTCAAAGCAACTAGGTCAACTTTTCTCTTCCACCATTAGTTTCCAAGAGATGAAGGGCAAGAGAGGAAAAGTAAGGCACACACGTAATAAACAGAAGAAAGGACGGAAATACTCTCTTTCTTTAGTAACATTAATTTGAGATCCCGGGGACAGGACGTCTTACAATGTCGATAGTGCTGCTTGATCTTGCCTGAGCACTGTCCGGTTTAATCAGAAGCCTCTCTTTGTTGAGTTGTCAATGTTTCTCGACTTTTATATCAAAAGATGTTTTATCCTGTTCTGCGTCTATGCTCCTAACCTCGCGTGGAGCTGTGCAGTGGCGTAATAAAATGTATCTAGCCAGGACCTGTAATGAAATTAACATTGCGCTTTATAAGCTTATCTTCAAGACGTAAGCACATACTGGATGGACGCAGAGACAAGGGAGATGGATTGGCATGGCCTACTTTAAGAATGGATCATACTGACCTTGACAACCTAAAGAGTGTTTAACTGATTAATAAGCATTGAAAGAGCGAATGCGATACAGAGTCTGTATTCTACATCTGATGGCAAGGACTTGCACAAGTATGGATCGAACTAGCGTGATGAAATTTTGAATATTCCCGGAGGCCTCTTCCTATTATTCACTTACTCTACTGACAATATGACATGCGTATTGACGTTAACACAAATGGCCTCCTTGTCTGGCAAATGGCGAGCACTTTAGTACAGTCTATAGCCAAGGCCTGCTTACATATTATAGGCGAAACAAGCTATTACAGCTAAGGATCACACAATGCGCACGCCGATTATAATCAGTGAAACAGATCAGGTCAGCCAACGTGATAAATACAATCGGTGAGTGAAAGGCTCCATGACATTATACACCACTGGTGGGGAACGTGAGGAGGTGTCCTGGCAAAAGAGACAAAGCAAGTTTTGTATTGTTTTTTAACGAAAAGCGCAAGTTAGCTCTGAAATATTGTAGGGAAAATGCTGTTGTATGGAGTGGAATTTGGCTTGTATACTAAGGACTTCTAATGCTACCTCAGTAAGCAGAATAAGCTAAACTTTCAAGTTGGTCTTAAAGTTTTTTGTCGTCAAGCCAATCAGATACAGTTGCTTGAAATAAATATGTAATTTGTGTTTGTTTTTTTTGTTGTTGTTTTTTTTTAATACCTCATTATTTGATTCTTAAAAGACACGTATATATCGCGAATGTTTTGAGTTTGTGGCGACCCACGGTCCTGTTTCGATACAAACCTTTGTGTCATTTTTGGTGTAACTTTTTAACAAGGGGTCCGACCTCCAGCTTATTTGGGACCCCACAAAGTCTAAATCGGTCTTTTATACCTGTAGCTCAGCATGAAAAGACATCATTATTTTTACTTTTTCGCCCCCTTACACAAGAAAAATACTGTTGTTTTTCCACAGAGAAGACCTTAAGTTCACTTTTTTCATAATGATACACCTATGAGCGGGTGCAGCGTGGTATCTTGCGGTGGATGCTTTAAAGGAAGAAAAAAAATATTAATCTCAATAACAATCATACACACCCGGAGGTCATTAAAATCAAAGATTTCTTCACAAGGTTTTTCATTTCTTTCTTTTTTTAAAAGATAAAAGTACCTTTAGATGAGTGTCTGTCTGTGCTTGAGAATGAACCGACGGGAACAGGCACCTTTGCAGACAGTTGTGTGGCGAGAGAGGTGCTCTAGAGATATGCGCAGAGAGAAAATGAATGAATGAATGAATGAATGAATGAATGAATGAATGAATGAAATGAATGAATGAATGAATGAATGAATGAATGAATGAATGAATGAATGAATGAATGAAGTCAGATGCGAACCTGCGAGTTTTGAATCTTTGCCGAACAGCTCGCCAACTGTTAGTGCCTACATCTAGGGAAGATTTTAATTTACACTTTGCACCCGTGCCTATATCTGTAAAGTGAGCATAACACATTTTCTCTGTTTCCTCGTCGCCATCAACCCCACAGCCCTACTTCTACCCAACCCAGTCACTCTCTGCCATCTCCTTCCAAGCTTTCCTTCAACCTGGTACACAGAACAGAATCCTTTGGCTATTGTACTCAATTTTTCTTGTCTTCTCTCTACAGAGCCATTCGATATTACACTGTCATCGATATTGTCTGTCATTTGTGTTGCCACTCCGGTCATGTGCTCTTCCCCTTCAGCGAAAGTGGATATTGAAGCATATTTTGTGGCGTAACGCCTATAATATTGCTGTTTAAACTAAGTAAACCAGGCATTTTAACTTTAATATCCTACTTTCCATGATTTTGCCCAACAATTGACAGAAAACAATTTTCCCTTACATAGGGGGAAATAGCCTTTCGTTAAATCACTTTACTCTATCATTGAGGGAAAATCTTTACGAGTGGCAACACTGTCTGTCATCGTCACTTCCTGAGTATTTCGCTATAAATGGCTCCACTTTGCGCCAGATCGTGATCAAAGGGAACTAGTCTTTTCTTTTTTTGTAAAATCAGAATTGGAAGTAAAGAGATTAACAAAGTGAGACGTGTCTATAAATCAGGATTAAAAGTAGAAGACGAACAACCACGCAACTTTCCGACACACACACACAAAAAAAAAAGAATTGAGAAAAAAAGTTGTCTAGATGTTGTCTGCAGTAACTAACAATGTCACGACCTGGCAACAATTCAGAGCTGAGAGCAGACAGACTCATCGTATTTGCGAATCATCCTATCCCCCTCCTCTTGCCCTCTTTTCATCCCTTCCTAATTCCTCCAACCCACTTCTAGAAAAAAAAAATTGGAATAAGATGGACTTACAACCCACAACCTGTCAGCATGGTCTCTGATTCCGTGCAGTCAGTTATTTGTGGGCCGGGAGCTGGTTTTTAGCTAAAGACCTACTCAGTCTTTCCCATGGTTCCATCTATTCCCAACGTGCTGTCCTTTCTTTCTTTCTTTCTTTCTTTCTTTCTTTCTTTCTTTCTTTCTTTCTTTCTTCCTTTTTTTCTTTCTTGCATTTCTCTTTCGAGTCTTCTTTCTTCTTATGTCCCTCTTCCTTTGTTGATTGAGAGAACAAGCTCCAGTTTTTCTTATTTGGCGTCTCAGCTGCCAGTGACGCCAACATGACATTGTATTTTCTTTATAGTCGGCTTAACGAATGCCGATATTACAGTCAAACAAAACGGAGTTAAGCTTTCGTTCAGATATTTAACGGAGATTTCGAATTTCAAACTGTTATCAGTTAGCAAGGAAATCTCAATCAAAGAGGAATCACCAACGAAGACTTCTATAACCAACAAATAGATCCTTTTCACAAGGACTTCTCGACTCTTCATGATTACACAGCACAGCTGCTATTTCACAAGGACTGAAAACAGGTATTCGGTATTCGACAGGTTTGTCAGAGAGCCTTCCAGCATTACGTAGAGCTGTCAGCAGCGCTTACCTCCCCTTAGTGGCTAGCTGCAGACAAGGTTGCTGAGTGCTGAGTCAAGTTTGCAGTATGACGCCGTATTCTTACCTTTCAAGTAGAGGCTACATAGAAATTTACGTTCAAGCAAAGCTGTCAGATGTTTGATACTTCCACCCACAGCCAGAAATACCAAGCTTTTGATGAATGGGGATGAGTGAAATGTTTTCCTTCAGCTTCCAAAGCCAGTGTGTGGCGTCGCAAGAATAGAAGATCCGAATTTGAATCGAATCAAAGATAGGTGTAGAGGTTAGCCAAACAAATTCGACTACAGTAATTTATTCTTTTAAGTGACAAAATCAACTTCCTTGCAGTTGCGTGGAGTTGTATGTTTCATGAGGGTGGAGTGTGTCGCCACATAAAAGTAACCGTAGTATATAGGAGGCTAAATACCTGCAACACTGCTATATTGCTAAGCTTAGGCCTGTATCTACTCAACCTTCTGTCACTCGTTGTTCTCCTTCCACCAGTCACAACGATTCCGTAGTCGGAGGCTTGTTAAACGTACAAAACTATTAAAAGTCAATCCATAGGGTTGGGCAGTATTCGAATATTGCTCGATGCCTGGGATTACAAGCGCTGTATTACAAGCCCATCCATTAGAACTGTGATACATCCTTCTCACGGCATAGACATACTGGATGCAAGTGTTGAAAGACGAGGCCTTGAGGGTAAGGAATGTGGCTAAATACAGCCACGAGTAATTGGATGACTGTCGAATGAGGCAGAACAGGTATGAAGACATGATAACTGATATTCATTTGATTCTTTGGAGTTCTTCCAGATAAATCTTTCAGCTGAATACTCAGAAATACCGAGTTGTAAAAGTCAGAAAAATGTCCAGTCTTTGCCAAGACCTCACTCAGCAGTGGGACGCTTTAGAGAAATCACTTCCGCTGTCTGCGCTAACCTCTAACCTCTGACTTCGCATACATCGATACGCTGAAGGAGAATCGCCGGCACCAATCACCCCGTTTTGGCCACCCAAAGACACTGTAAAGGCGCAATAACATGCTTCCATTAATTCTCTTTGATTTGCTGAGGAGCCCGCTCTCCAGATTCTCCGTCGGTCAATCAGTGGTCAATGGAGAGTCTGGGAGAAATGCTGAATTTCAGGAAAGGCGATCAAGCGGCTTTTGAGCTGATGAATGTGTTTATATATAATACTAAAGCAGCAGAAAGCAGTAGAAAGCAGGGGATATGTCTTTCAATAGATTTAGTTTGAACTAAAGTGTTTGCCACGTTGTTAGAGGATAAGACTAATAGAAAGAACATAAATACTAATCAAGCAATGTGCTGCCATTAACGCACAGGTCATCAAGTTTTCTTGCGGCAGATAAGATAGTCTCATCCATTCATCGCTTTTAATCACACGTTTTCGTTGATATCTCTCTCTCTTACAATCTCCAGATTCTAGAGGTGTTGCACACAGGTATTTGGTACATTTCCCCTTGTGATATCGTTGTTTCAAGATACTCACACACGATTTCTGGACGTTTTCATATAACTGTACACTAATATTGGCTCAAGGATTTGGTGGAATTTTGAATGTTCTACAATACCCCTGAGGTTGGAAGCTTTTTCCCTGGTTCCACCATCACCGCTCTAGCTAATGGTCACATGGGCTTGACGCCCCGTGTGGCTGTAAAGGATATATTCCACTGTATGTCAAGTTTTTGTCTCCTTTTTAATTCCCTCAGTAAATTGAAGTGTAAAGCATTATGTATCTGTGATCCTCGTGTCAACTCATTTTCTCATTTCCTTGAAACGCATTCATTTCTCTAACTCATTAGTTCCCGGAAATTTGGGATTCGTGGATCTTCCTCCATGGCATAGCCCGGTGTAAAGTGTCGCTGTTAAGCCGCCGTAATTGTTTCGCCGATGTGGACAATTCATCAGGCAGAGATCAGACTCCACAGCGGCACCATGTCCAGACGAAAATCCACGATGTTGAGAGGAAATGGGCAATCCTCTTCAATGTTTTTGTTTTATGGCCTCATCCAGTCGAGGTTTAGATCGAAAAGCTCATATTGAGGCGTCTGCTGACATTTTACCAGCTACATATATTTTCAAACAATGTCCTCATCTCTTGTGTTTACACGTTCTCTTTTTTTCAGTATTATATTGTGTTTGTCGCTTGTGTTTACACTTCCTCTTTTTCTTATTATATTGTATTTTCTAAAGTCATCAGTGTCGCTAGAAGGGGAAAAAGTGCGTAATAGAAGTTAAAAGAAATTAAAGAAATGGTTTGACCTTTCTATAACAATGTCCTCAGATTGAAAGAAGAACACAAGAAACGATTATTTAATCAGTTTTTAGTGCAGCATACAGCACAATGCCTCTTGTCACATTTGCGCACTCACCAGTTATGCCAAAACATACCACATTCACGGCAGCTCAGATTATGCCTTGTCAATCATAAAGTTCTCATGTCGTTGAAACTTGTCTCCCTTCTAGATAGGTCACACTGCACGGGAACCTGTTGGGCAGGACTCAAAGACCAAATTCAGTTCTTTTTTGTCCTGTGTCTTCAAGGACTCTGCTCAGTCATCAGCTCCTATCCTTTCTCCTTCCTCGTCACCCGAACTTAGTCTCCGAATAGGACGACCAGTCCAGGATAATTATATCACACAGAGCAAAAGAACCAACGCACTAGGTCAAAGATTTGAACGCAGAAAAGATACATTTCTTAAAGCATTTCCGAATAAGGCCAATGGAAATACGCTTTCGTGTCACTGGTGAGTTCTTTTGTTTTATTTGATAAGCAATCTCTAAGACATTTAATTTCCTTACTATCCTCGTCCTTACTCTTCCTATGTCTTGATTCTGGACGTCGTAAATTATCAGATACATGTCTTCCATTTCTGTGTGACCTTTTCCGGTGCTCAGACAAAATCGCGAAGATTAGACGCTGGGGCCATCCTACATTGTTCTCGTTTGCACTGAGAATGGAGAATCTAATCAGTTGTCCTGTGGGAGACAGGGATAGAAGGGAGCAGGGGCGTAGATCATCCATGTCTAGGATCATAACAGTCTCATTGCCACTCCGCCCCTTTCCTCCACAAAAATTGTCCATGACACCACTTTTGCCACTGCAGTTGGGTTTCGCAACCCCTTTTCTCATATAGATAACCCAAACTATCCCTTCAGATTACTCAACTCAATAAAGTGCTCTTGTCCCGAGTCCCTTACTTTTTATATAGAAAGTTACTCACCGACTCGATCACCTCACAAGCTTGAAAGTTTGAAGTTTTCCCATGGAATTCCAGTTTGTTGGGTGTTTTTGTATTAAAAAATAATTTTCATCAACTTTAACACTATTTACCATACTCGGCTTGGATTCGGTTCACTACCTCCTTGCATGCCAACCACTTCGTATAAAAGAGTTGAGGGGTTCTCAATTACGGACCTGCTTTTATTCCATTCTGGCACTCAGCAGATGGTTTTCTACATGGTTTCCACGTTCTTAACATCCACTTGGACAAATTCCAAGATTTGACACAAGAGGCATCTTGTATTATTTCCGTTTACATTGAGCTTGAAAAATAGCTATCCTCACGTGCACCCATTCAACGTGGAGTGCCATTAGGCAAGGGATTGGGTGATGAGGATGATAATCAAATCCGATTCATCGCTTTAAATTCAGGGAATGATTGTTTACATCTTTCTCACATTCGTGGAATCTGCATGGACAATTTTTTTTAACAATTGAATCGAGAGACATCTGCTCGTTAAAGACTTTGCTTGAGGATATCTACTTTCCAGAGGCGGAAGAAAGTGTAGCAATGTGCCCTTTGTTCCCCTGAGATCCAGTGAATGATAATTCTACTAGTGAGGTTTATATGTCTCGCATTCAAGCGGTGCCCACTTCATCATATTTTTCTGCTCAACAGGAAACGTCTCTCAAAACATTTTTAAACTCCCTGGACCACCATCCATTGCTGGTGCCATTATATAGGCGCTTGTCACTAGCATTCGGGCAAATCCTTCGTTGCCTACAGCAAGGTACCCCATTTCACAGATAAATGAACTGAGAGAAATGTGAATTAAATACTTCCTTACGACATTTGCAACGTTGCCATGGGAAAATCTTTCTCTGCTTCTGTGTACCATGGTCAGGCAGTCACACTACACTGGGGAACAGTGCCGTTCTCTGAAGTTCTACAAATAAATGTCCTTGATAGCTTAGTGGTAGCTGCCTCTTCCGGGAATAGAGCCCACGATCTTTTGCTCTTGACTCCCGCGGTGTGGCTATTTGGTCACGCTGCTTCTCAGCAGATACAAACTAACAAAATAAAATTCTATCTCGGAGGAATTAACGATTCAATAGATCTTTGTAAAATGCCAGCCCTCCCTTAGCCTTGCGTGGGTACTCTTTGTTCCATAATATATAATCAGACAATGTAAGTATGGGATAAACCCATGTAGAGCTGAATAGATCATCTCATTTATGCATGTACGGTCATCCTGACATCCCAACCCACGACTCCAATAATCATTACTTCTACTTTCTACTTCTCCATTGTCAGAGGAAAATAATTAGCTGATGTGCTTTTTTACGTTGGCTTTTAACGGCTGATGCAGCTTTTATATTTGGATACAAGATATGAAGACACAATCACATTACTATTTAGATTTACAATTCGCTTAAACCGATAGTGACCTTTGTTGGAGTTGGGAGCTTAAGAACAGTAAGAACAGTCCATCTCCAGTTTGTGATGTTTGCAGGTTGAAAGCGGTCGAAATTTGTAGATCTGGACTTCCCAATTTACTGGATTTCACTTGGAGCAGTTCTTTAAGAACATTAAAAAAATTGTTGATATTAAAAGGAAGGTGTGATTACGCTGGGCTGATAGCTGCCAATTTAACTACAAACAAAAAAAAAATCAGTTTCCAAAAATATTGGGAATAACTTGGACGAAACTAAAACGGTGATTAAACGGAATGCCAACGAAAGAAGAGGACAAATTTCTACATGGCTTCCGTTCGCTGAGGAAAACTTCGAAGATAAGACGCCGCGATTCTCGTATTAACCATTTGTTACGCTTCTTCTTAGAATACCCAGTTGGCCATCCACAAATACATGCCCTCCCCATTAATTCATTCTGTGAGGTGCTGGTCCTGTGTAGGGACGTAACTACCTGCCCACTTTCGTGGCTGTGCGAAAGCGAGATATGTGATCAAAAGGAAGGTGAGCTTGAGCCCAAGAATAGTAAGCAATATTACACAATTAACGCAGGTAAATGAGTTTGATAGTTTATATCGGGTTGGGGGAGAGGGGGTNGGGGAGGGGGGGAAGGGGCTATGCACAAACTTTTGCATTAGGGGAGGATAGAAAGGGTAGAAGGGGCCACGGTCCTCATCCTGGATCTCTACTTTGGTAAGTATCTGCTTGTCCTTCGCATTTATATGAGCTATCCGGACAAAGGCCGATGAGTGGAAGCCAAGGTTCTTTATAACCCAGCCGCCTGTATATATCGGACCATGGTCACTTCGACATGCGTCTTATAATATTCTCTGTGTATTCACAAGGGCCTACATCTATACTAATTTTCTCCTCTCTATAACCTCCCTCTCCACCCTATACCCCTTCCCTATAAAAAAAAAAAATTACATTATCCATAACAGTCGTCTCCTCCCCTAACCTCTCCTCCGCCCATTTCCTACAAAACAAATTGCAATATCGGTATCACTTCTCTCTTTCCCCTACCTCCCCATCCCTTCCTCCACCAAATGTCTATTCTAGAGGTTCTCAACCTTAGATAGATATACCCAATGACTCTACACGGCAGTCTTAATATCCCTTCAGACATAAGAGAATCCAGTAGAGTGAGATAGGATGACTCAGTAATTCGTTGTTTGTTGGTAATGTTTCTATTGTAGATAGATATGGATTATAATAGTATATAGACTATTCGTATTTCATAGGTAATAATATACAATGATATAAAAAACTCCTTGCGTGCATCATGTAACTGCCACTGTGTACCCTTTGGATCACCCCAAACTGGAAATCCCTGATCTACGCCAAACCTTTTCTTCTTGTAACCCCCTCCTTCCCCTTCTCCCTCTCTACCCAAATTGAAAACCCCTCCAACCCATTCGGTCCCTATCAGTCCGGAGGTTTTAGCGTGAGCGAAAATCGAATGAGCACGACCGATATGCATTACTTGCATGAGATGCCCCATCGGTTCTTTTTACTGTCTGATTGTCCCGGCACCGTCAAATTGACGCCGAGTGACTGGCGGAGGCTGGCAAAATAACTTCGTTAGGCCCCGGTTTTAAAGCCATGATACTGGGAGTCTGAATGAATACCATCGTATCTTCCACTCACTGTATTTGTGAGTTATCAGAAGTTACACTACGACCTTTGCTATTTGTTCCTGTGGAAGTTGTAGTACAGTTGGACAGAGCTGACTTTATGGCTCTTGTTTATTGTTGAGTCTCTTTTTCTCATCTGTGTGTGTGTGTGTGTGTGTGTGTGTGTGTGTGTGTGAGTGTGTGTGTGTGTGTGTGGGTGTAAGTGTCCGTATGTGTGTTTGTGTGTATGTCTCCGTGTGTGTCTGTCTGTGTGTGTCTGTGTGTGTGTGTGTATCTGTATGTGTGTGTATATGTGTGTGTGTGTGTGTGTGTGTGTGTGTGTGTGTGTGTGTGTGTGTGTTGTGTGCGCGCGTGTGTGTGTGTGCGTGCACGCGCGCGCACGCATGCGTATGAATAAATGCTGCAAGGATTGTTAAACATAACTGCCGTGAGACGTTCAAAATCAGAAAGAGACATATCGAGGAATTTTTGTAGAACGGTTGGAAAGATCTGACATTATGACTCTTGTTCTTTGTTCTTCTCGCAATTGTATATATGATAAACTAATGCGATGTACAAGTCTGTTATCCAAGCTAATATCCGCTCATGAGACTTCATATTATTACTATCCTAGCAGGACAGTTCATTCAAGAACTTTTTCAACTGCCTGTGGAGCATACAGTGCCGCTGGCATTTACAGGTGCTTATCGCCAGCATTCTAACAACAACTTTCACTACTTTTAGCCAGGTACCCGTTTGATAGACGGGTGGGCTGAGGAAATTGTGAATTTAATACTTTTCCAAGGCACTTCCAACAGGACTGTGGTCAAGAATAACTCACGACCTTTAGATCTAAAGTCCATTGCCGCGAACTCGCGATCTTTAGATCTTAGGTCCATTGCCATAATAATATGGCCAGATGCTGCACGGGTTATTAAACACAGGTGCCATGAGACAATCAAAATCAATATCTAACATATCGAGGAATCTCGCTGACTGTTGAGATTTAAAATATTTCACTTTCATTGGCTGACATCGGCCTCTTATTTTCAGGTTTATTTATACAAAAGATGACAGTCCAATTACAGGACCCCAAGTCAAATATTAGTAATACTGTCTGTTCCAACTGTTTGCTGTGCGCACTGGGTGCACATGATGGCCGGTAACAACAGATGAAAATCAATTTCGTTGACTCAGACATTCAGCAGATCTGCTTTGGTTTCGCTAGGCTTGAAACAGGTCTGCGTTTGCTTAGTCCTTGCAGTCTGACAAATGGGAAGCCACACCCCTTCCTTAGCAAAGACAGTATCGGTCTCCAGGCAAGCTAAAATGGCTGGGACTAACGCGGAAGAGACAGAAAACAGTGCACTCATTTGCCAGTGGTGTTCGCTATACTTATATTATATCTTTGCCTCATTCATTAGCATAAAAACCACGTGTCACATTTTCCTGAGATACAATGTTGTTCCGCTAATAAATTTGAAACCGTAGATGGTTGCCTCCATGTTGCCAAGCTTTTTCTTCCGGTTTTGATAAAGACGTCACATTTCTAATAAACCTGTAGTAGGTGTGCACCCTTCCTTACTGTGATTGGCGCACACCAGCCAAAAACACGCCCTTAGCAAAGGACTGCTCACAGAATACAAGGGCGGCCCCTTTGACGACGGCACAGGGACCATCACAAACATAGCGCAGAATCTGACATGTCGATGAAACTTACAACCTAGTCTCACCTTCTGCCAAGTAGGCAAATACGAGGCAGTAATACCGCGTTGAGCAGGGACAACCCGAACTATTATGTAAACCTGATATACATTTTTTATCAGCTAGAGCCAGGACCATTTTGTTTGTCACACGAACCCACAGATCCAGTGATAACAACCAGACAACAGCCCTTGAAAGTGTCTTGACGCTGCTGACCGCAGATTATTGATGCATACATTATACATCTGGCTGTTTGTGTCTCGATCTCTGGAGCAAATATTATTCTTTGCATCATTCAAACAGTGAAATGCATCGACATTGCCGGTCTTGTTATCTTGTTATCCGACTTGTTATCTCCGTTAAAACATTGGTTTGTTTTTTGTCAAAGTAGTCTCAAGATTACCAAGGAACCCACACTCAAGATGACTTTCATTGTCTAGCGACATCACCATCAAACCAGTGATTGGTCCGGATTCCCTTAGGTGTTTCAAACCCCTGCAGCCCTGTGTTCAATAACACAGTAGGTTATTTGGAGATGGCATGAGCAGACTAGAGCGTTGAAAGCATCGAAGCACAAGGGAGCGAAAGTAAGACGTTTATGTAATACATACATTCTCCATGCTTCCCTTGGTTTCATGACAACGCCACAACAATCTTCCAGTTTAGAAGTTTTGGTTCATTGAGTCCTGACTTAAGTAACATATCTATCAGAGATCACATGTCATAGAGGATGATTGAATGAGAAGGCCAGTTGCAATCCATTTATCCTAGATGCATCTTAGCTGACGTTACGAGCCTACCCGAGCCACCGAAACCTCTAGATTCAGATATCATTTTTTCCGACATCGATGATGGTAATGGGAGTAAACTTTAAATAAATAAGTCATCATTGACATATTATTTTTACTAGATTTTTTTTCTTTCTTAACATTTGCATTATCTTTGAGAAGAGTGGTAATATTTTATTCAGGCAATCAATAAATAAATAAGAAGTTGAATAAACGAAAATCTAATTTGTTTCACGAATGGGTTACGGTAATTTGTTTTGTACACAAAACATGACATGTCTCCAGGGTTTATGTAACCATGTTATCCATATGAACACATGAAACGAAATAAATCCCCGATATTTATGTCTTGTTGACTTTAGCTCATGACACCGTATTTTTTTTTAATCTTTGCGAAAGCTTAGTCATACAGTAGATCTCTTTACATGCATCACGCCTTTTCTTTTCTTAATCTTGGAGCAATAGCTTAAAGTCACCGAATACAGTTTTTGTCGAATGAGATAAATCAGTCATCTGTATTCATTTTGGGCCAGATGTGTGTTTGGAGATTCTGCTGAATTCTTTAGACATCAAAATGGTAGGACCTGTTCTTCTCCCTTTTTTCTTTTTTTGTATGTTCTAATGTGGAAAGAAGTACTCTCTGTGAAGAGTTTCCTGGCGAGAATTCACAAGTACATTACGAGAGGCGAAATGCATGTCTCCTGGCCTACATTCAAGACTTGCATATGGTGTAACCCATCTGCCACCATCTCTGTATCATCAAGAATCTTTTCTCTCTCCACATAGTTCTTCTTAAGTGTTTCTAGGTGACATCCTCTTTCATGCCTTCGCGTAAATGCTTCTAATTTCCAATATCTGACATTTAAAAGGTGTTGACTTAATGTCTTCATTTTTGTAATTCAATCACAAAAAAATAATAGCCTAAAATAATTATATTTCAACTCTTTTGTCCATAGGTGATATGGAGAAAGGCATCAGACCCAAACCCTCTGACCGTGGGACGGGAGTCCTTCTATAACACTGACCGCATCGTGATAGAGCATCATCCAGAGGAGAACAAGTGGAACTTGATCATTCGACAGGTGCGACTGACAGACACCGGCGTGTATGAGTGTCAGGTCAGCTCAAAACTGCGGCACTTGCGGCATCATGTGCTGCTCACTGTCAAAGGTAAGACACTGGAGGAAAGGCCGTCATTATCAGCAGCAGCAACAGCAGCATCATGATATATCCTTATTCGGAATAGTTTACGGATTGAATTTTTACACTTAGTGGTGTATTTAATAAAGCGTTTTGAGGTTTACTGCTTGGTAAACAGTATTATAAATATATTTACGTCATCATCATCACCATCATCATCATCATCACCATCATCATCATCATTTAAGATACAGTTTTTAAAAAGTATAATGTTCTGTCCATACCAGGGAAGAATTATGAAATATATTTTATTATTTAAAATTTAAACCGCACTGATATCGATATGATATTATGAAATACTTACCAATTTTCGCATCTAAAAATGATCCTTCATCGGGTCGATTACAAATCATCATCATCATCACCTCCATAATCATCATCATCAAAATCATCAGCATAACAATAATAACGAAGTTCATAAGTCTTAAACCTGGACCTTTATCACATTATTTGTACTTAATAGGTTAGTTCACTCAGTAACTTTATAAACTTCCTGTGGAGCATACAGTCCTCTCGTCATATTACAGATGCTCATCACTAATTTCTGACAAGAACGTTCACCGCCTTTAGTCAGATACCAGTTGTTCTTGGGTGAGGATTAAGGATAAGGTTTGGCAGTTAGGAGCTATATTATTCTGGAAAAGACAAGGTTCCCAGATATTGTTCAAAGAATCTCTGAAAGCTGCTTTCTCTTGCGTAAATCTGGTCTTGGCACTAGCTCCACAAAACAGAATCCCAGAAAAGAGAGTCCCAGAATTATACCGAATCTATATGGGATACTTTGTAAATTGAAGTGACGTGATTATGACAGATAAGTGGAAAAACACTGTTTACAGGGAGCAGATAGTCAAGGTTGGGTATAATTCAGAGGTTTCCGGCCTGGGGACACCCTAGGGGTTCGCAGTGGTAGTTCCGAATAGCAACTTGGCTATATTTTTTTTTAAAAATGGTACGCATAGAATTCCTTAGCGTACAAACGCCCGCCTATTTATGTTTTCTGTTTCTTTGGATCTCTCGAACTCTGGAGCTGTAACTGTATGATTTACATTCTTCAATTTCAGAAAAAGAAACCCACACCACGCCTGTGCCAAGACCTGGTAAGTTTAACAATAAGCCCTGGATAACTGAAAACTAGAGCATTAATGATGGGATCCCTTACCATCGTAAGAATTACATTAGCGCATCAATGCTGGATGCACCCATAGTAACGTTCAATATGCAGACTTAGTGTAATTCTTAGGGTGGTAAAAGATCCCATCCCGGATGTTCTGATATAATGAGATGCTATCGATGCTGCATGATCGCAGTTCCTCGGGGGCGTGGAAAATACAGTGTAGTTGCGATTCAATGAAATGGCGTTTGTCCCCAGCCTGTTTTTCGCCACAAACTCCCCTTAACTGCTGATTATCCGATTCTGTTCGAAGAATGTTCCTCTGTTACTTCTTAAGCCCGACCTGACCTCCTTCCATAGCCCCCCCCC
>JAWQUT010000002.1:1473449-1513657 GCA_033807755.1 Ellobium chinense | reverse complement strand
AAAAAAAAAAAATCAGTGAAACTACGCCACATTAAAAAAGACTAGATCTAAATTTCGTCGAAGCCTTATTTCAACATAACTGCAGCTGTGTTTATATCTCGTCTGTATTGACGAATGCCGGGTTCCTCTACATGAATGAAATTCGGAGAAATCCAGGATTGTGTGCAACCTGTTGCTGGAATGAAGAGAACTAATTCCCACAAATATTGTTACAGTCTTATTTTTTTTGTCTTTTTGAGCTTGTATATGAATTCCAATGCGGTCATCGAGACCGGCCTAAAAGTTCTGAGCAGTGTGATATCAGAATTTGCACTTTACCTCCTTTGTGGAATGCGATTCTATACGTCATTGAGTAAACTGAGAAACCTGCGCATTAACGATGGGGTCTCTCACCATCATAAGGATTGCATTAACTCTGCATGTGAACGCTACTAAGGATGCATTCAGAACCGATGCACAAATGTATTTCTTAAGATAGTAAGAGATACCATCGTTCATCCGCGAGCTCTCACTTATCTTCTTGACGTCCATATTTATAAAGGGCATGTTCTGCCATATTGCATGGACACCAGATTTCGGTGAAAATTCAATACGCCTCATCTCTTTTACAGGAAATTTGTGTCTATAACGGCACGTACCATTGTCAGTATATTGGAGATCAAAGACGCCCAGTTGGAGGACAGCGGCGTCTATGTCTGTCGGACCTCCAACTTGCAGATAGAGAGCATGAGGGTCACGGTGCTCAACGGTGAGTGTCTTTTTGCTAGAAAATGTCATTCCTCCCATCTCTCCAAACATGCTAATGGCGGTTCTTAGAACGGAGAACATTTATATCAAAAGCGTAATGGAGATGATACAGTAACTGCTGCATTAGATGCCTGGTTTCATTGACATGTTAGGCAACAGTTGGTGGATCATTTGATATCAACTGCATATAAAAGAGAAATGGGAGTGGGGGAAGGGGATGGNCAGTCGCAGTCGTTAGGGATTATGTCACATTTTATATTATTCGGTGCTTTCGACTTTTTTTCTTTTTTTGATGTCGCATAACGGCAATGTAAGTTACTACATCATGTCTATCTAGATATGCTAGATGTTCGCTGCGTTGACATTTGAAAAATATCTTAAAACATCGGGCTTGCTACTCTGTAAGTCTGTTAATCATACCATGCACCCTCCNCCCCCCCCCCCCCAAAAAAAAGTAGTAATATAAGAGCGACTTTACTTAATGAAAGGATTAAGGGAATATTGCAACATTGAAAAAGCTGCATTTATGCAAAGGGTGAGATCAAGAGGTGTTGTTTTTAGTTTGGCCCTATTTTTACTTAAAACAAAAAAAAAATGTGATTAAGTGAAATCAAGGATTGAACCAATTACAGTTTAGCGAAGTTTTTTGTGTGTGTTTGCACACTGTCAGGGTCAAGTGAACATTTCTGTTTACATTCGTAATTTGAACATCACGTCAGTTCCTAGCCAATGAGAAGTCAACAATGCAAATCTCCAGGCATCTCGCGGCCTGTCCCGAGATCAGCGCTACGGCGGGCAGGATAATATTCGTTTCGTAAAGATCCTCTGACACGTTTTGCGTGATACTGACATTGTGTAAATATACATGGGGGTTCTGGGAAAGTAAACGAACATTTTTTTTCCTTCTTTAACTCCGTCAGATTACCCAGCAAATCCATTTTTCAATTCCCTCTTGAATTTGTTGATCAGAGCTTGTGTTGCTGCCAGTCTGCCCTTTTCGGAAGCCCTCGCTCGGGCTCGTCACTCGTCAGATCCCAGCCACTCAGAGGGCAACCTCAAGCCCCGTGGGTTTCTGGGAAAGGAAAGAGTTCATCAGATGTTTGCGTTGGGATGGGGCAGGGGGCATACAGTGGCGTAGACATCGAAGTTTGAAATCCCCTCCCCCTTTCCAATTGAAGTAATTGTCCTTTTGGAGTTCCCCCCCCCCCTCCAAAGGAGCCAATTCTGAAATATTATCATTGTATGCGTACCCCGTTGTTGAGCAACCAATGCGCTTCCTCACATACCTCCCATCCTCACCAACCTTGGGCTACGCCATAGTTGTGAGGGGCAACATTTGAAGGGTGGATTGGATAGTGCCCGCCTGCTGAGACATCAACACTGGGAACAATTTCAGAAGAGATATTACGTTTGATTCCTTGTAATTGAAATGGGGTACTGGAATCGGTTTCCTTCCTTCTCACGCCTAGAACTGGCATGTAATCCTGTGTGGAAGAGAAACGGTATTTGCAATACATAAAGAATCATTATAATATTAGTGATAATATGAACTAGTTGCATCATTATAATATTAGTGATAATATGAACTTATTGTGAAATTCACATCTGTTTCTACAGCATAACTTCCAATATAACCGTAACACCAGAAAATGCTATATGCGTTTGTCTAAATGTGCCGTAACGGCCTGCAAGCGATACGAGCTGAAAATAAAAGCTCTCTAATGCTGGAATACTCGCATGGCTCCCAGCAGGTTCCGGATCGTAACATAGGGTAATGCCAATTGCGTGTGCTACTTCTGCCATAACGGCTCGGTGGAGATCCGAGGTTCAAAACAAAAGGACCTGGTCTCTATTGTTGCTAAAGTCAGTTGGCTCCTGGCAGATTTTGCTGATACGATACCTATTTCAGTGAAATGGAGTCAGTGCACTTCCAGACTTCTCACTTCTGCGTGACTTAGTCTCCATCGAGGAGAAAACTCCGCATGAGATATTGGCAACTTAAAGGCATCCGTAGCGACAAGATATTTTTTATATCCGGAAGCTCTGTCATGCGCATGCCCCATAGTTCACGTCTCACAGAATTTACGTTACGGGTGAGGATTTAAATGTGGAACCGTGCGTGATTTACGATTGCGCGATGTGGCGTTGAATGTTAATGAGTTGAAATGAAAATAAGTGCTAGAGCATCGTCAACATTCGGGAAATTTGCCGGAAATATTCAAATTTCCCGATCGAGTGAATGTGGAAATTTGCTCGTTTACATTGCCTTTTACTCATGTATAAGAAATAAGGAAAGAAATTTATGGGTTAGGGAAGTCTGTCATGGCAGATCGTTCGTGAATTTTTGAAAGATAGCAGTGGTGTGAAGTGGTGGCGTGGCTGTCTTTCCTCCCCATTAAGTGCAAGAGAAAGGATAAAGGTTCGAATCTCACCTTATCCTAACTATTATTAATTGTCCTCTATATTTACCCAGTACATTTTCCTTATCGTCTCTAACATCCTCTTTTATTTTTCTCACTGCCCTCTTATAGACAAATGTAATTTATACTGAAGGAAAGATAATAACACTAGATATATGCATAACTCAATGCTGAGATCATACAAATTCTTTGAATTTTGTAGTTCTCTCTCTCTCTCTCTCTCTCTCTCTCTCTCTCTCTCTCTCTCTCTCTTTCTCTCTCTTTCAACGTCTCTCAGCNAGAAGAAGAAGAAGAAGAAGAAGAAGAAGACTATCGAAGACGAAAAGACATTTAAAAAAAACAAAACCGAAGAGAACGAGGGGAAAAAAGCAAAAGGCGCCAAGTTGTATGCGTGACATTCCCACCAAGATGAAGGATCTCGCGTTTCCCCCGTGCGCGAACGGGACTTGGCCTCTTGATTAATAAAACAGATAGCTCGTACCCCTTGCTGGGATTTCTATCTCGCACTCTCGCAGATTTCCACTAGTGCGGGCCGATACCTCAAGTTTTACGTATAGTAGAGTAAGTTAGGATAAAACCGTGCAAATGAATGAGGAAAGCACCAAATTTTGTACACACGATGGGAATGTCAATATAAACAAAATCTGATATAGAACCACATCGACCAATGTAAAGTGTGTATTTATGGACCTCATATAAATCACTATATAATCCATATAAAAATCAGGGGACATAACCGAGGAAATAAAAATTTCCTTCACTGTAATTAGTAATGATATCACTCATTCAAACGGCTACAGCAGCGTAAATTATAGAGGTAAATTTATAAAATTTGGCATAATACAAGATAAATGGTTAAGGAAAGCAAATATATAAATATACATGATAACATTTAAAAGTGAAAACGTCATTTGTTACATTTATTCCCTTTAGCCCCTCTTTTTCCCTTTGTCCATGCATACGTTTCCCTATTTATACCACCTCTCAGTCTATACCCTCCTTCTCTCTCTTATTCCCCCATCTCTCTCCCTCTTTTCCCATCTCTTTCACTCTCTCCTCCCTCTCTTTCTATCTCTTATCCCATCCTTCTCCATCACTTCAATTTTCATTCATTCTTTTACCTTTCTTTGTTGTATGTTTCCTGCATGCTTTGGGTTCCACAATCAAAAGGCATTCACTTCATGCACGGCAGCTCCCACCACACTTGCAAAGATCTGTACATGGTAATGAAGCACGCAGACACCGACATCGTGAACCTTTGCAGCCATTTTTGCACAGACATTTCACGAGTTCTTTGCAGGCCTTGGATGCTTCCGCAATGTCAGTCCAGAAGGGACAAAGCTTTCCATCATCTTTTTTCCAACCCCAGTCCAATGGAGAAGGCAAAGCTGCGTCGTTGTTAATACATAAAGCCCAAACGTGACCAGCCTGATATGCTGCTCGTTTCATATGCTGATAGAGCGCTTGTGACGTAGGAGGTATTCTATCAATTGCACGTCCTTTCTGTGCAAAGAGAATTTTTCTGGCCATGTTAACATCTACGCAGCCGCATGACTTGTCGTACATTTGAACAGTGAAATGTTCTAGCACTTGGCGCTGTTGGTCTGAGATCTCAGTTGGTGCACTAGATAATGCACAAAAGACATTTGTCACCTCTGGAAATTGCATCCACGTACTCCACGCTTTCCTCTTTCCCACTCCATGAAATGTTGACACCGTGTCACATCCCGTGAAGGCATGGAAATAAAGCAAGCTGTCTGTTTTAGATGGGCCCAGTGATCTTGTTATTTCATGTGTGGGTAGATATCTGAAGCCTTTTCCTGTCCCAAAAGCAATCCAGAGTTCTTCGGCTTGTATTTTTGAGAAGAGTGCTGTAGCCAAAATAACAACATCTGTATCCACTGATCGGATTGTAATATTTTTGTGGCCTTTTCTGACTGCTTCTGCTGCATGCAACATCATCCTACTGTCAGCCTCCTCTTGATGGCATGGAGAAATATCATTGGATATCAGAGTATTACTGACAACACCAGGACCGCATGTGGACACGACAGTCCTGTCATCCACGCTCTCTACAAAGACTTTCGCAAGCAGACGGAATAGCTCTGTTTTATTTTGATCATTCCGCAAAAACTCCCTCCAGTTTCTTGGTACCATCATATCCAGGGCAACTTTCCTTATCCCAGCAAGACCTCGTTTTGACCTGGCAGTTGTTTTCAAGCTGTACTGGTGATATTCGTCGAACACCAGGTCCAAACGACTCGACGCAGTAGAAAATCCTATCAGCCTTTTAACGAAAACCTGAGCATATTCCTTGAAAGTGATAAGCCCACCAGGATTTGTCATTTGAACCATAGCTGCTCCGTCGAAGATGATGCATGAAGATGGTGGCGCGGATGCAACGTCTTCATGTTGGACTTCGGCCATAAGACATGGCACAAGCTGTGATTTGTTTTCACTAGTGCGTAACTGTCCACCACTGGACAGTGCTGGAGGATGCGTCGTATTTTCGTGTGCAAAAAACTCATCAAGATCGCCTCCTCTTCTCTGACATGCTATGTATAACTGTGAAAACAGACCACATGTATCTTTTAGCTCTTTGAATGTTGCTTTTTTGATGCTTGGTTTTTTACCACCATCAGATGACATTAGTTTTACTTTGCTCTTCTTGAGGGGATCTGTCACCATGACGGTTTTTTTGTGAAACCGTTGGTCAATAAACTCATCACAAAGCATTTTCCCGGCCGCTTCGAGCCCCCTTAGGCTCTGGTGAATTCCTTCTCCAGCTATTTCACCTGTTTCTAGATTGCAGATGGCATCTCCACTGACTTCCAGAAATGGATTCCCAACTGTGGTGAAGACGTCAACTAACTTCCTCACGTCCTTTGAAAACATTTTTTGTTTTGCGAGACTATCATCTGCATGGCGGTCATTCTCTTTTTCAACATGCCCCGGCAACCGTGATTCAAACTCGCTCATCATGGAGGCAAAATGTGGAACAGCGAGCATCCATCTCTGTAACGTGGTTGGGGTCTCCATTAAACTGATGACATTTAAGGAGCCCTTTAAAGTTTCATTATTTTGTTCATGAGCTTGGTCAATGCTCATGGCAGAGAAAGGTCGTCTTGATTTTCTTACGGAGAAATGTCCAACAGTGAATTGTTCGTAGACCTCAGGAGCAGTGATTGGAAGCGCTGTCATGTCTCTGATATGAACAGGGAGCCACCGTGCATAATTCGTTTTGTTGAGGGCAAAGAGGAATGGCAAAAATTCTCTAAGAGTTTCCACATAGCTGCCAAAGTTACCAGCTCTGAACGACTTGATTAGATAAAATGTTATTACTTCTAATCGCTGAACCAGATTCCAAAAAAAGAACTGATGTGAAGTTGCTGCTCTGCGTTTGCACCATTCTTCTATGGTGATTTGTTCATCGCTTTCCTCCATCGAGGATACAAACGCTTCATATTTGAGGACTTCCAAGCATGCAGCTGTCAGCTGATGTGCGTATCTTGTTCGTTTTATATGGCATGCTTTGAGAAACGAATCTGCTGTGCCAGCACCACATATTCCGGCCTTCGACAAAGCAAAAGTCCACCCTGTGCCACCCAAAAGCGTTCCCAGGCTTTTGAAAAATTCCATCTCAATGTGCAAGCCTCCCATTAGTATAACAAATTTGTCCTCTCCATACAGTTCAGGCCACTTCCATTGGATCTGCTTTGCAAGTGCAAATAAAGGTTGGTCAGCAACAAGTACTGGTTTCTGTCTTGGGTTTAGAAAATGTATTGTCTGTTGCAAGTTGTCCATGACATGTCTGATGGTTGTCATTTTGTTGGCAGCATTCTCTAAAAGAGGTAAGATTGTATTAATTGATGGCGGATGGATTGTATTTGTGCCATGCAGTTGTGAATGATAGGCTGGCCATGTTGGAACTTCTGTTTCGGGATCTGATGACGCAATTGCTTGCAACCATTGCATCTCCTCACTTAAGGACGATTCAAAGTTTGGCCTGTCGCCATTAAAATCGATGTGGCAGCAAAGATGGGGCAAAGCAGGCTTGCTTCCAAACGGAATTTCTGATTCTACCGTGATGAAATCTTTCAAGACAGTGGGTTCATCGTCACCCTTTGAGGCTATTTGTAATGCAGGGCGTTGGCGACCGTCTTCATCATGCTGTGGATGCTGAAACAGAGATATCCCGGTGCCATGGAATGATGTCTTAGAAGATGTTGAAGTTGGGTTGTAATCGATGTTGTCGACAGCTGCAGAGGTGAAAATGTCGTGTTTGAGTTTGACGGGACACACCACACCATCCTCTTCAAACCGCCTTTCTACTGCAGCAGCAATATCGGCAGAAACTGACAGGACCCTGTTATATGAGACACTCAGACCCAGTGAAAATAGTGTATCAATTATCTTTCTTGACCTCGTGTTGCTGTAAAGGAAGACTCCAAGATAGAGGGGAAGGGGTGTTTCACGTGCAGCCAAAATTCTTTTTGATGTAGTTTCTCTTCCCTTTCTCTGCACGTAATTGGTAACCACTAACTGCGAAAGGGTCAGACTTTCTTGATAGCGTTTTGAAAGGCTATCCACAGAAGAAGATCCTACCAAAAGCATCTTCATCAGAGTAAGCAAAGACTTTGGAACTGCACTCTCCTGACATCCAAGACTTAGATCTGTAGTAGGAATATCAAAATTATCCAAATCTTTTCTTATGAGCTTAGCTGCATGCCACATAGAAACTGCCGCATCATCGGCTGTCTCACGACGGCTCTTTCCAAGCAAGGCAGAGATATTTTTATTAAATGATAAGAGAGTTTCTCTCCCAGATGCATAAGAGTCCAAATCTGGTATGACACGCAGCAGCCTGTCCTTGAACCTTGAGGGGTGTACGTATTCCTCATTCAGCCCTCTCCTTGCACACTCCTGTTTGTACATTCTAATAAGATCCGATAGCTTGTGTACAACATCTATGTTTTCTTCAAGAAAAGAGACAATTTCTGCAAAGACTATGCTTGACTCGATATTCGGATTTTCATCATTGTCAGGGGTTATCGTCTGCTCTTGCTGACGTGTCCTATTGAAGTAGCGTGTGTAGCATAATTTGTGATAGTGTGCCTCTTGTGCAATCAAATCACCGTCAGCAAGAAAAGTCATCAAGTCGACGTCTTGCAGCAAACTGGCCATGGTTCTTATTTTTGAATCAATTTCCTTCGTACAAACTGCGTGCAATGTGCCATTTTCAGCATTGTTGCAAAATATGCATGTTACTCTATTGTGCTCCAGTTTGTTTTGTGACAGCTGTCTGTTGCTTTGTCTTCTTGTTTGTGATGATGGCGTAGAAATATCATCCGATGCAGTGCTACATGAGGGACCTGACGTAAACTGCAGATCTAGTTCTTTTTTCTTTTCCAGTCTTCTCAGTTTAGTGGCAGTGAATTTTGAGCGACAAGACTTGTGCCAACATGCCCTGTTTTCCGCTAAATGCTCTACAATATCAGTCGTTTCAGTGACAATATGTGAAAAATCAAATTGTTCATCCGCTTTGGCAATACTATTAAAAGCGTTCAAATGTTCAATGAATGTAACATAGCCTTGCCCTTTGTCATGTCGTTTTGAATTTGCCGGACATTCCAGTTTTTCTCCTTTGTCCTCCTGACAAATTACACATTTACTCCAATCTTGAGGAAGTCGGCGTTTCGCCATTTCATCTACAGGAAAAATAGCAAGGGATGCCATGACTATCACAGCTTGAATGTATTATTTCAACTCTTCATATAAGAAGAAGATATAATGTTCTACACCTCATTGGTGTACATTTCTTTCACATTTTTTTTTGCTAGTGTATGTTCGTCTTGGTGTTGTATAATTCTTTATACTTTTACCTCAGTCGATTAACTTTCATATTAAATTACAATGTAAAGCCTTATTATCATAAATTTTGTGATATAGATATATAATTGCATACCCTATGTGCTAGATAAATAAATAAATAAATAAATAAATACTTACCAAAAATGTTCCACAATGTATTAATTTGCTGAGAATTGCTTGCACCAGTAACACGGACGAAGTAGTCAAGAACAAGAAACAAAGTCGACTGGTTGAAGGAACAAATTTCGGGGATCACCGTTTGCGTGTGTAATTGACACACCGGTGCATCTCGGCGGTTGTCTCAACGTGGGAGGCCATAAAGGCTATCGGAATGCCAAATAGAGTGATTTATAGTTCCGTACCCTTTAATCTGTTGGCTCGGGATGGTTGGTCTGGTGCGATGCGATCATACCAATAGCCTGTTAATTAAGTGGAGTTGGATTCGGTGTATGTGGATATTTTGCACCCAGATTATAATTTTCACAACTTTAAAGGCCCATTTCTCAGCTTCTAGACAACTGAGAGAGTGGTTCTATATCGCATTTTGAAGCTTGAAACATTCCCCATCAACTGTGGAAGTTTCATGCTTTCCTCATTAATTTGCACGATTCGAGGTTTTTGTGCGCCTAACTGACTCTACTAAAACCCTTCGGGAAAAGCAAAAGATTCCTTCCTTGTCCGCTTTCTCTGCTCGACGCCTCTCTCCCCTTTCTGGGCGTTGGTAATTTATAGACCATCCCCTAACGAAGGGCTTGTGAAAGATGGCGTGGGAAAATATTGGGAGGAGGGGAAGGTGTGGAAGGCTGAAACAACAAAATTAGAAAAGATTGTATAGACTAACTGACTTGATGCTGGTAGGTAATATCGTGCCAAAGGAAGCATACGTGAACATAATATTAATAGGCCAACTAGGCCGCGTGCCGGAAAATGCAGCTTCAGCCATTTCAGCATTGCTGGTGCTCAGCTTTCCTCAGGTTTCAAATCCTTCTTAATTTACATGATCCCTGTAGTGTCGGATTAACCGTTTGTGGGAGGATTCGATGGCTAGAACATCTGTGCCCAGCACTTAGAAATATGATTAGCAACAGGTAGAACTTTACAATAGGGATCCCAGTCGCTGGCTGGGACGTCAAAATAGGTTATGATAGAGACCTGATAGAACTTCTTTAAAACATGAAATGTTATAAAGTATTATATGTGACTTATTTGTCTTGAAGGGATATACAAGCTCGATATCCAGATAGTCATTCACTCCTGAGTCAATGAGGAAATAGGAATAAAATGCCTTCCCACGGATACCAAATTGTACATCACCCGACCAGAGAATCGAACCCACAAACGTCTCGTAGTCGTACGCAATCTTCAATTTCTGAAAACCACTCACAAATCTTGCGGCCTCGCTGTCTCCTTTGTTAGTAATTGACTGTTATAATATGAAGAAGGTATTGCTTCTCGGAGAACAGATTCTGACCTTAACAGAAGATCCTTACCAAGTAGGTACGGTATTGGACATCATAATTTTCTTTCCTATTTATTGGCGACAACTTGTTTCAAGACAAAAATGTCACTATTTCAGATCGCCTCGGGCCACAATGCTATTTCAACGTAATCAGAAGGGCTGAAATGTTCAAATGTGCAAAGATCATTTTAACAATATTTTGACCCGAAATTGGCCAGTCTCGCCCTCTCTCCTCTCCCTGGGCCCCTTTTTACTTTGTGTACAGACGGGGAAAAAAAACAAGAAAAGAAAGAGAATAAGAGGAGATTGCACTAGTCTCTGTCAAGCTGCAATTCTAGATTTCCTACTTCTGTCGTTTTTTGACAAAACCCTTCATTCCTTTGACCACATATTCAATTTCTGTAAGTGCATTCGCCAATACCAGCGGTCGTCCGCATCACATAAGCAGGGGTGTAAAGCACATAATACGTAAATCATGTCTTTTCAAGCACACAAATCACGGGTTGAATGTTACCAATGGTTTACTGAAAGCTAGGATCAATACTTAGAATCTACATCATTCCGTTGCGAAAGGAGCGCCCGCATCACCACCCGCTAGGAGGAAGGCAAAGTAATATACAAAGATCTATCGGTCTCTCCCTAGAGACTCGTTTTCGTTTCATCTCCGCCATACTTGTGGATTCTTCCTCTCGTAAACAGATCAAAGTTGTTAGCCGAGTCTGCGGATAGATTCGCGAGTGTTGATAAGGAGGGGAGGTGTTGGGATTCAGTAAAAAATCCTTTATTTCGTCTGGACGTCACCTATAGATCCCCACATTATGACTCCCACTACTTGCATTATTATTTGACCGCTTTACTGCAATATTTTGTAAAAGTCTCAGTTGAGAGTGTTGCTGTACGCTGTCGACTGTACTATATTGATGACCCATTAACATACACTGTGTCCCCTCACCAGCTCCCCCCCCCCTCATTCCTGACATTAAGTACTCATTTACCACGCCTCTGAAACCTTTCATTTCAAGTTCGAATATCTTACGGACCATTGTCGCAGAGGTAGGGTGCATTATGGCATTTTCTGTTGTTATGATCATACTGCACGTTGCACACCTAAATTAGATGTGACTTTCACAACTAGTTTGTGACGGTAAGTAAAATGATCGTATGCACATGCCTATCATCGCCATAACGGCTCGTGAGAGATCCAAACTTTAAAATAAAAGCTCTCTAATGCCACGCGACTATTCTGCCCTAACATAACGCGAGAAGAAGATCAGCTGTATTTTGACAAATATGATCGCGTATTTAGAGAGAATTTTCGACATTCCCATGACAATCGTCTGTACTCTAAAAGGACTTAATAGGAGATAACAGAAAGGTATCTATTTACAAACTGTCCTGCTGTGCAGTATACGGAAATACTGGATTACAAGTAGTCCACAAGATCAAATAATGAGGTTGTTCTAAACAGAGATACATTGCAGAATAGTGACGTGTTCAAAGAAAACGCTCAATATTCATCACAAGGAAACTTCTTTCAGGTCACTAAAAGTAGGTAAATTAAACATGGCAGTTACCAAATTGAGTAGTCTAGGTCACTGTCATCGTACAACGTTTTTTCGACTGTTTAGTTCCTATTAACAACAACCGGGCAAAAGTCTACTCTGGAACAAAAGACCAATGTCGATTTTTGAGGCAAGTTACAACTAGAGTATAGTACACTTTTTATTATAGCCTAGCGTTATTGTAATCCCGTTCATGACCCCGAAGTAATATCGTTTCCTCCCTATTCAAAAGTGGCGAGTAAGATGGAGATGCGATTTGCCCCGATCCCTGTCAGGAGAGAATTGGCATTTCCGAGAATAACTCTCTAGGACAGCCTCTCTCCCTTGACCTTACTTGGACACACGAAGTTTGGTCTTCTTTGTTCGGTCAGTGAATAAACTTGTGATTTATTTTAATCCTATTTTATTCTCATCCCAAATGAAATAAGCTCTGGGTCATCCAGGCACGATGTTTCGTTATGTTGCGATTGCACTGAAACCGTGACAGGGCCGTCCGTAAAAGAGCGTACGCGTTATTCTAGCCGAGATCGTTGAAAATAATCATAGAGTGTTAGCAAGTACTGTATATATATAAAATCTACCTAAATCTTTCATGAAAAGTAATTTAAATGTTTATTGCAATATAGACTTCACAGATTTTCGCAGGAAAATCCTGCTTTGTCAGGCCAAAAACAGTAATGAGTGTTACATAAACATCGTCAGTAAGACATTGTTGTATCTTCACTTTCTATTTTCCCCACTAATTTCATTATGGTTTTTATCGTCATCCATGTCGTCATTATTATAATCACGCCACAATCACCATCACCTGGACCGTCATCAACACATTATCATTATCTTAATCATCATCATCATTGTTGTTCTTGTGACGACATTGTGTACATAATAATATATGGATTTGTCGACACAGTATAACTGAATATCTTTCTCTTTTTTAATCCTCAGCCGATTCCTTCAACGTCAAAAGAGGTAAAACCTTTCACATTTCGTATTTGCGTAGTCTGTAATTACAGCGACATTTCCCAGGGGAAAAAGAGACTAATCTATTGTTACATTTCCGACTGATGTAAATGGTTGGCCCTCAATACTTATATTACAGCCAAAATAAGGGCAATCTTATTTTAACATACAATAGGAAAGATCTGCCATGAAATTTGTTTGAAAATAGAAGTAGCCTTTGGTGTTTATGTGGTATGTATCAGTTAAGGTGAGTCCTTAAAAGAGTTTTCATTGCTAAAGGATCTTTACTTGATAAGTTAATTTTCCACTCGAGAAGGTCTCAAAGTTGTGAAAACCAATATTATTATATTAGAAAAGAGAAAAATCACTGCTGTTCTCGGCAAGAAAATTGACCTTGTGTAACTTGATGGAATGTCAAGTCTGTGATAAGAATGATGGAGTCGTGCGAACGATATTAAATTTAATAGAAGGTACAGCAACCAATTCATCAACTACTGCTGACACTATAAAGGTATGTTGTGAGTGGCATGTGATGCAGTGACCAAAAAGGGGTAGCATGTAGGGTTAGGTGTAGCCGAGGGTGAAAGTTTTCTATTTTACATTTTAGGTACCATTGCAGGGAACAGCGACAAGGCAACGAACAGGAGAGGTGACGGCAATGCTGGGCACGCTTCCAGACATCATAACAGTGCGCATGCCCAAGTGACTATTCTTCATCGCCATCTTCTGGTTTCGGTGATCATGGTGATAATCTTGTCAGGTTATTGGCTCTTTCCCAGCTGAATTGAGCCCGGCAGTATCTGCAGCAACATTTTTACTAATCAGGTTTCCATTAGTTATCGTACATGCTTTGAATTTGGCCCAGGCAATGTTAATGACTGTGAAATCCACTGCTATGCTTTACTCTTGTGCTTACTCCCCGGCCCAAGCTGTTTTATTTTCATTAGCAATAGCACCCTTCCTTCGAATGGGATGGAAATGTCTACCACTAACAGTTAATGTCTCATGTGGGGCAAACTAACTGCAGACAACAAAGCGTCGAGCGATGTCTGACCCGTGAATTCTAATTAAGGGGAGTAACTTTTTGTTTCTGCTAATTCATAGCAACAGTTGGCGGCTATACGAACTTTTACAAAGAAGAATTAAGTTTATAACATACAAAGCCTCTCCCAAAGAAAAGTTAAGGCAGCCACACAACTCGCTATCGACGAAACAGAACAGCTAAGACGATAAAATATTAACAGTATCTTTACTCTTTTACTGTTGTTATTAATATATTTGTTTTTACTTCCATGTTATCATAGAATGGACAGTTGACTGGCCAGTAACTCAGCCGAATTCAAAGTCTGTAACTGTATTCATCCTTCATCATCGCCATTGTGAAGCATTACAGTGTTGTGTACAGAATGCGAATCTGATAGTCAGAGCATTGTGTACTTTAATGTATTTTGATGGTACATGAATGTGTGAATTTTATATATATTATATATATATTGACATTAAAAAAAAAACAAACCAACATTCCATTCACTTTGATTACAATGGAGAGTAGGGGTTACTTAAAGGCAGATAATAACGCGTCGTTATAAAGTTAAAGATGAATAACTCATGACCACTCCTCAGCACTATCACTACTATCAGTGGAATTCAACAGAGTCTGGTGTGCTGTCGTGGTCGGGGTTGGGAAGAGGGGGAAGTGGAGGGAAAAGATAAGTAGTTAGAGCCCAACATAGGTGCGATTCTTCCATCGTCTTATGTGAAAACTGGAGACACGCACAAGAAGAAACTTTCAAAAACAGGATGTGCACTAACAAGACAGTTAATATTCGCGAATCACTTTAGGCAGCGCAAGGGACAAAAATGAAATCCTTGTGAGTAGACAAGTTCTCAAGGAAATCCGCTGACAATGAAACTCATGTTCCTCAGAAATAACTCTCAAGAGTCTTCTTCAGACGTCGTTGTTCATTTGATTTCCAGATTGCAAGGGTTGTCTCACGTCTGTTCTCAACAGGACAGCTCGTTTGATTGCGTACCTCTAAACATAGAGACTGCACAACAAGCAGTGGCGTTGTCACGTAGACGGGGCAATCGGCTTCAGGGGCGGGGNGGGGGGGGGGGGGGGAAGAGAGAGGAATTCATCGGGTTCATTAACGTTGTTGTATTTTAACATGATTTATTAATCGGTGCAAGTTTCAGATGTTAGTTTCATGATATACTGTAGATTGTGAGCTTGGATACAAATGCAGCTGCGATACTGATATGGAAGATAAAGAAGTAAGACGGGGGGCAATGAGGCAAGATATTAAGCCTAAGATGCTGATGCTTAATGTTGAGGATTAAGGAAATGGAAAGATGAAAGAGAAGATTAAAAAGTACGATCTAATGACATGACATTATGTTGTTTTTATTACTTCTCAAAAGCTTTTTCTAGCAGCGCCGGTGGTGGATGGGCCTGAGGGTAGATGTAACGGGGCTACAATGCATACTGTGGAACATTTTTTTTATTATTTATAGCAGTCAATTATAGTTTGCATTCATAACGTACTGCGTGCTTTCAACTGTGAGATGAACGTTTTACTTTATCATGGTTGTCTACATATCGTCACTTCATTTCACGAAGTGTCGTGTGTCCGCTTAGTATAAACCTGGGGTTCTCCTAAGGTGTGCCTAGGATAGGGTTAAAGGGAAAGCTAGGGTTAAGCAGAGCAACGTTAGGAAAGAAAGCGGATCCTAAGATGTTCCCAAAGGTGTTTTCTTTCCCCTAACTTTGACACTAGCAATTACCATATTAACCTCGGAAAACGTCCAGGACCATACTAAAAAGATATATGACCTTTGTGAACTAGGGTGACAACTTTTACCGAGGCGAGCCAGCTTGTAACGTATTTCATCACTTTTGCCGGGTTTCATGAAAAATTCTCTTATCACACTACAGGAAACCAAATGATTAGGTGAGCTTGTAGAAGCTGGTGACAAGTCACACTGGACCAAGCTGTGCTCCGTGAATCGTGAGATAGACAACCTTGATCAAATCATGTTTCGTAGGTGACAGAATTTGCTTGCCACGCCTTTTATCAATGTTTGCATCCACACTAGTTTTTGACAACACTATTCAATATGCTCTCCGCATTCTGTCACAGGTTACATGATTTAAATGGCTAAGCTTGCGAGGTTTAATAAGGATGGTTTTTGTATTTCGCCACATGATGATGAAGATACTGTTATCTCTCATTGTTTAAGTTCAACACTGCCGTTTTGAGCAGTTAATGCTTACTTGTAATATATGTGTACTATTTTCACTTTGGGCACACACTGTATAAAATGCACGGCAGGCATATTATGACTTGTTCACTGTTTTAAATTAAAGTAACTTCACTGGAAATCATAAACTGGCTTGTGTTCCTTATTACAATTTTGCGATTAGCCTCCCATAATAATCAGCTTTGGTAATTAAGATCTATCATGATGTTAGTACGCATATGAGATGCAGCATGATATATATGATATATTGTGCTTTGTGTGTATAGAGAGCGAGAGAGAGAAAGACAGAAAAAGAGAGAGAGAAAAAGCAAGCACAGCTGTAATTATATGCATACTCTTAAATGTGCCGCACATTCTGTAGCTCTGAACTGTGACAGGTTTCTTCTAAATCTACGTGTACTTTGCATAGAAAGTTATGTGCAGTATTGTCTGCAGAGTGTAACACTTTACATTTTCTGTTTCAAGTTCTCACTTGAAGATATCGCCGCTGATTTGTATGTGTATGAATCGGATGACTCAAAAAAAAAAAAAATTACTCAATTTCAAAGTATGATCATTTCCAAAGTAAAGTCGTATGCCCCTGAAATTTTACACTCATAAGTATATGGATATTGTGTGCTAGTGCTGCAAAGTTCAATTATCTAAGTGATATGATTATGTCATACTGAGAAACTAAAAAACACATCGCCCTGACAATTTACATTTTGATTTTTTGTTTTGTTTTGTTTTGTTTTTTAGCCGTGACAACCGTTAGGCAAGAAAGTTGTAGCAGTAACAGATTGTATTCGATCCCAGATTTTATTATTCTCAAAGTTATTGGACTTTGAATTATGTAAGGGATTTTTTTTTCGGCCATCCGATATTTAGGTGTGTACGCATTGCAAACTTCCCGTTTCTCAGTGACAAATATGACCTCGTAATATTTTTTAAAAGGACTTCCAAAACAACAAAATCGCCTATTTCAATGTTTCAGTTTCCATATGTTAGTGACCAAAACGCATCAACACTGGTTTAGCTTTCATTGTGATCATGTTCTGTTACCTCTGATTCCATAGTTTGGAAGTGAACAAGTTTTTGTAGCGTCAACTTGACAATTTATGTTTTTTCTATATAATTTCTCTATTATGTGACTGATTTTATGATAAATAAATGTTGTACAGATGATGATGCTTGATTCATGAAAAAGCCCATTTTTTTTATATACAGTCATCAAATGATTGGTTATGTGCAATGAACAAATTTCCATAGATTGTGAATATATGAAGTTACTTTGTAATTCTTTGATCACTACTTGCACTGTACTTTAGGGCATTTTGATAAGAATTCACGATGTAAAATTCAAGTATATATTGTTTCATGAATAAGTTGTGTAATACACCAACCTTGTATAGTTATGCATTGTATTCTATGTCACACGATGTGTAAATTATTTGAAGTGCATGTAGATTTATTTTGTACTTTCAGCGATGGTAAATAATGTGCAGTATAATAATATGCTTCATACTGGAGGCTTTGCCAAAATTTAATTTGTTCAGTATAATGTAAATTTCTTTCAGACCCTCGATGACATGAGACAGAAATGAACCCTTTGCATGTCTGTTATTATGTGGGCTACATTTGTATGACTTCTAAGCAAAAGAACAGATACCAAAGTTATCAAAATACGGCTGCACGAGAAGAACGATCCCGTTTTCGGATGATACAAACTGATTCAGATTTCGGCAAAATCTCACTCATGAAAGACAAGTTATGGCAATTTCTTTGCTGTTTTTCTTCACTTGATAACTACTCTTTGGAAATCATCTCCCATGAAAAATCTTATTCCTCAAAGTTGTTTTGTTTTTTTAATATTTTGACCGGGGGGAGGGAGGAGGGGAAGAAGGGGGAAAAGAGAGTTAGGGTTTCAGACCATTTTTGTGCAAACTGATTCCAGTCGCCTTTTTCTTCTTTTGCTTATATTTTCTCCCGGATTCTTTCTGTGCAGCCTTTGGAGACGAGACCTGTGTCACAAAATATCTTTAAAATACAAGACTCTTTTTGTTCATCAACTAATGACAGGATACCATCTTTCGAAAATAGAATTTGCTTGTCAGGTCACAAAATTTTTAAAGGGGTGGGTATTTCCTAGCGCTGCGAGCAGGAAAAAAAAAAAGTAATGATGGGCAGCAGAAGAGTATCAAAAACTCAGTAGTGTATCGTGGTTAAAAAGTTGAGAGTTAAGCTCAATGAACTGCATTAAATTATTAACAGTCTCAAGATTTAGCACATACTGCATATTCTTCACTTTGGCTAACTGTTAACTATACTGTTGACAGCCGCCCAGTTCGTTTGTACTTTGAGATTTATAAAGAGACAGCCATGGTCGCGCCGAACAGACTTGTACAATAAAATATCGTGATAGGTCTAGTGCGGCATCAGAGGTCACGATGTGTTTTTTACGGCGTTCTGGTGTGACCGAAACAAATAGGAATGTGTGGAAACCTGCGGTGCTTTTTGGTTACTGAGGGCCCCACAGGTATCTTAGTGCTCAAGGGTAAGCTATTAATGCGCGTGTTTGGTGAAATCCTGCTCACGCAGGTAGACGACGCATGGCGCGTGAACCATCAACAGAAAAAAAAAGGGGGGTTGTTTGCTCACTGTAGGCTTAACTGGATGGGATGTCTGATGCTGTTTCACTAGGTTTGCCTATCACTTTGCAGGTGCAAATTTTAAAGACTGTGGCTTTAAATTCGATGGTGGCGAATGAAAGAGTGAGGGAAGTAAGAAGGAAAGAGAGAGAGAGAGCGAGAGTGAGAGAGAGAGAGAACTATATTATTCTTTGCCGTTTACGAATGATTAAGTCTTACAGACTGTGTTTGTTTGTTTTTATGTATACATTTATTTTTCAAAATGTGTTGAACACAAACACGGCCCCTACTCGTGTACCCGCTCTTGACATATGTTTATATATGAAGTGTCAAGACCAGGCCGCATAATGTTGTATGCTGTATCTTTAACATCTGCTCTGTGTTGGAAACACAGATAAATGACACTTAGATTTGTTTGGAGTTTATTTCGAACTTTCGAAGTTTGAAGTTTATTTTTGCCACATGGCCGCTGGTTTTTGTTGGTTTTTTTGTAACAGAAACAGCGTGTGTGACTTAGATCTAGGTCTAGATCTATTTTCAACCCTATTTTTATCACAACACTGAGATATATAATATACATAGGTTCATTAAATTCTCTCTCTTATATATCTGCACTTCAAGTATACCCTTAAATAAATATCATAAGTAATAAGACAGACAGCTTAGTTCAGGAGGCAAATTTCTGAGGGTATTTTTTTTCCAATTCTCTCTTGTCCACGAGTTCTCCTCTCTGTGTCACTAAGTCAATTCCACAAAATACTGGTTTTTCTCTTTTTTTTTTTATTTTAATAAATTCTGTATTCCAGCTAAGCTAGGGGTCTGGCGAAATTCATATTTCCAGAACGCTTTGTCAGAATATCGTGTTTCTTGATGCTTTCAGAAAATTTAGTGCAGTATAGTCTCATAATACATTTGAACACGTTTGTTACGAAATTCACAGGCCGCTCCAGAACGTTCTGTATTAAGCATATTGCATAATATCCATATGATTGTTCTAAGCCAGCCTTTGTTGTTTTCTTTGACTTGGAAGGTAAAACAGAATAGCGCTAATTCTGCAGCGTTCTCATAACAAACGTGTCCAAGTGTACTGTCTTCTTTGCATTGCGCAGTCGTATCGTTCTCGCTAATGTCATTATCATTATCGTCGTTCTTGTTGCTAAGGTTCTTTAGATGAGGTCATTTTATTTAATGAGGCTTTTTTGTTGCTTTTNAGTGCAGTATAGCCTCATAATACATTTGAACACGTTTATTACGAAATTCACAGGCCGCTCCAGAACGTTCTGTATTAAGCATATTGCATAATATCCATATGATTGTTCTAAGCCAGCCTTTATTGTTTTCTTTGACTTGGAAGGTATTTCAGAATAGCGCTAATTCTGCAGCGTTCTCATAACAAACGTGTCCAAGTGTACTGTCTTCTTTGCATTGCGCAGTCGTATCGTTCTCGCTAATGCCATTATCATTATCATCGTTGTTGTTGCTAAGGTTCTTTAGATGAGGTCATTCTATTTAATCAGGCTTTTTTTTTTTTTTTTTGCTTTTATTCTTTTTTTTGTGTGTGAGTACCTCATGATAGATTATATGTATAAAATAAATCGGCCTGTGGTTTCAAATTAATAATGGTATGTACTACGTTCAATGTGAAAGCTATTTTGTACATTTGTAATGAAGAAACTGGTGTTGAATTGATTCGACAGTATGTAGACGATTAATTGTAGGCCTAATAAGTGTCAATGATATTTTTAAAATACCTCAATTTGTGTTTATTATCGCCTTGTCATTTGTTTTTTATTATGAAAATTATTATTATTCTCTCAAACACGCTTATTACGGGAAATTCACGGGACCCTTCTAACCGTGTTGTGCCAAGTATATTTCGCAATATCATTAAAACTGATCCAGCTCAACTGCAGTGTATTATTTTGGAGCTTTGCTAATTTTCTTTGGTATAACGCTAGTTTCGTAAAAAGGGTTATCGTAATAAGCGTGGACGAGTGTATTTATTTTGTGTGCAAGGTTACACGGGATTCGTTCGTTGTGTTAGCAGAGTACGCTATAAACTTTCTATGTAGATCATACAAGACTAAGGAGCAATGCACACCAGTGGCAACAGTGTGCTTCGTCCCTTAGTTCTGTAAGTCAGGTAGGCTATAACTTTGTCCAGCGAGTGTCTGATAAGCTCATGCAAGCTAGTCTACGTCTAAATCGAGGCTGACTAGCGCAATGCGGTTCGGACGCATATTGTACCTGATGACACGGTGTTGGTTTTTATTTTTTGGTTCTTTTGTTTTTTTCTACTTGCCTATAGTCACACATGGCATACCATCAGTGGTGTAGATGTCTTACCGCCATCTTCAGTTCACCGTGTATGACACATGTATCAAAGATAAACATCACTGTGGTCGCAAATTAATAAACTCTTCTGACTGTGTCAGTACCTTCTTGTCAGCGTTAATTATGTATCAAAGATATTTATGTTGTATCCATATGGAGCATCAATCCATCTATCCATCCATCTATCCATCCTTCCATCCATCCATCCATCCATCCATCCATCCATCCATCCATCCGTCCATCCATCTATCCATCAGTATGTCTGCCCGTCCATGTCCACATTCAACAATGTCCATCCTCTCTTCTTCCTCCCTTCATCCGTCTCTCCATCCATCCATCCATCCATCCATCCATCCATCCATCCATCCATCCATCCATCCATCTTTTCCTCCTCCATTCATCCGTTTCAAGCTGTTTCAGAGTTTGTCCACCCTCCCAACTCTCTCCCTTCCTCATTCTGACACTGACTCACTGGATGCTTTAAAACCAACTCTTCTTCCCCCATTCCTCTGCCATGTCCTGTTTTGTTTGGTGTTTTTTTTTCTACTTCCCTCACTTCATCCCCTTCCAAATTCATTCCAAAAAGGCTATAAGCAGAGACATACTGACCTAACAAAAGTGTTATGAACGCAGTCCCAGTGTGAGCTGTCTGAGCTTTTTACGAGTCACGCACCTGCCATTCAGCAAGGAACAGTGCAAAGGAGAGCCATGACGCTAGTGCTTGCTTACGCCAAGTTTTTATTGTTTTTCTGACCGAAGACGTCACCGAGAAGATCCACCCTCGCGATCAGGCAGCACTTTTGTTGTGAATTAATTTAGATTTAGCAATCTTACAGGCAGAGACTTAGCAATCTTACAGGCAGCTCGATGGGAATGATGGTGACTAGATCGTGCAAAGGCGTGTTCAAGACCATAAAGGACCCTGTGATGGGAATGGACTAGAGCAGGTAAAACAAGGGATCCCACACACGAAGGAACATTCTGTCACCTCAGTGTATAAATGTCCTATAACCATTTGGTATAATCTAGGACTCTCCCCTGTGTGCTTTGAGTAGGGTTAAGAGTGGAGTCAAGATTAGAAAAATGGTAATGGAAGAGAGAGGATGGATATTGTTCAAGGACTCTTCTCTGCCTGAAACACTCAGCCAAATGGGAGAGTCTTGGGATTTTACTCGTATACGACACATGTAAACTGATGACGACAAGTCTAAAGGTAGCAGGAGCCAAATTGTAAAAGCCTCTTTGAGCCATTTAATAAGAATTTCTCCTCGAACCACAGGCACGTTCTGAGAAGGCCGAGGCTAGTCTGCAGGTCTGGTGCCACCACTGTGCTCAAATTATATTATACTGTTTACAGCTGTTGAGCTTCATTTAGATTGTTCACTATTTTAGAATAGAAGAAAAGGGGTTAAAAATGTGGCCATCTTTATCAGATCACAGGCCCGCTCAAATGGAATCCGCCGAAGGCATTGGGAAAGACTGCCTGCAACAATTATTTTTTTGACAAATTCAAGACTGAATTTCGCCACTTTTGCGGTTTGGTTTCATGTTATACGACTATTTCTATAATCCAAAGGACAGATTTTATACTCTGCTACTATTGACTCTGATAGTCCACATTTTAATTTTTTTTTTTTTTACCAATTAGGCTCCTGCAACCAAAGAAGTATAAATTCACACTGTCAAGCATGATAATCTATACCCTAAAGATGCGCACTATAGAATGCACTGAAGCATCCTATGGTCCTCAGGTGTAAAACCACCCGCTTTTCTGGAAAGACTTCGTACCTTTGATTTAAACTAGACCTCTGAATTGTTGAAAGTCATTTGCCCATACTTCGAACTGACACTTCCTCCATTTTACCAGAGATACTGTATATTAAAGGCAGGTTACAAGGAGTAAGAAAAGGTTGACGTCATTCGCCCTATCTTTTTATTGAAAGAGTGTGTGAACTTGGAAATGAAAATAAGATTAATACTGACCTCTCAGGGAGATGTTTTACAGTGCCATACAATAATATTAGACACCTCATTCTTAATATATACACAAGGAATAGTTTACATCATTCATGACAATATGAATACATAATATTGCACATGAAAAACACAGGACAGTTATTAATAGTCCTCATTGTTCAGCGCTCTGTCCTTTCTATGTCCGCCTAGTACTCATTTACTGTATATCTGAGTGAACTGAGGACAGGGACTTACGTGTCTTTCCTAAGGACACAACAACGTAAATCGCCCAACTCATAGCCGAACCCATAACTCTTTGATTTGATTCTCTTCTGACTGTGAAGACGATTCACACACAGTCAGCTGGCCCCAAAACTACGGAGGAAGACACAAGATGACGTCACTGTAGTTCAGTCTTTGCTAATAATTCTTTTCTTCATAATCAAGGTGGTTAGGATGGTGCTAATTTTGTTGTTGTTATGTTGCTGCTGCTGCTGCTGTTATTGTTGTGATGGTGGCAGCGGTGGTAGCGGTGGCACGGGTGATGGTGGTTGTGCTGGTAGTGGTCAAAGTGGTGATATTGACAGTGATTGCGGTAGCAATGTTGCTGCTGATGATGCTGATGCCGCTGCAGATAGCGAATATGGCAGTTCTTGTCATGGTAGACAATAAGTGAAGTTTCATAGTGGTGGATGTGCTGATATGGCTGACAGAGATGAAGTACTGGCAGCGGTTATTGTTGTTAAGAATGATGTAAATTACGCCTACGTTATAAATACACTTTGACTGACCCATGGCCTAAAAACTAAAGACTTAAATCTTGATATGACTACAGGATAAATGCAGTTTATGCTATTGACAAATTACCGATGATCGAGCCGGATGGTGAAGAAGTAGAGAAAGGTGTAAGTAGAAGGGCTGCTGAAGGTAACTTCCAGTACTGTCGAAGAGAAGTAATCAGGTTTAAAGCAGGCTACCAACCATTAGCATGAGTTATCTACCGTCAAGGGATGACATTTTACGTTTAGGCTTTTTGTTGTTTACTTGATTGTTAAATCCCTAAAGACAGTGGTTAGTAGTGTTAATGCAGTAGTCATTGTGGTGACTGTTACCTAACTGGGTCTGATGGCCGAGGCTTCGAAATTAAAAAGTTTTTAGAGGATGGTGCAATGTATTTTTGGAGTGATAATTTTGACCATACACCGCTTGATGTCGTAATGTCTAAGATGTTATGTTTAACATTTAATTTGTGACATAATAATATGATTTGTGCTGTAACTGACTAAATTTATCCTTGACAATCAGGAAGATGTAATAAAAATCATGCACAGGATATATTAAATGAAAAATTATTGAATATAAATTCCAGTTTTACGACTCTTTCAAAACGGAAGTGACCTTTATTCTCGTGACCGCTCCAGGAAATGGTGTATGAGAGAGAAAAACAAGTGTGTTGAACTTGTGATGTGTCATCGATGAACGACCACAGTCACGGGACATCAACACAGGTGATTTTGATACAGACCATTGGTGTTGTGAGATACAGTAAAAGTACTTAATATGATGAACATGAGTTCAGATGTTGGTGGTGATACACAACATTTTACCTTCAGTGAAGGTGTAAACAATACTGGCACTGTCAGTAGTGCCAATACAGGTCAGACGACAGTGCCGAATCCACAATCAGCTGTTGAGTCTTATCAAGTCAATAACGAGGTGCATGTTACCTTTGCACCACAAACTCAGAATCATAGCTATAGAACAGATAGATCAGACAGTCACAGTGGTCACAGACCACCACGATCTCCTACAAGAGGAAGTGGACAAGGAACTAAAGAAAATTCACCATTGCTGGGTCCAAAATCAGACTTTGAACATTCTGGTGCATGGAATTCATTTCCAGATGATCCACAGTTTGAAGAGATTGTATTGCAAGCAGAACTAGCTATTGAGGCAAGTGTATTTCCAGAGAGGATTTACCAGGGTTCAAGTGGAAGTTATTTTGTCAAGAATGAAGATGGGGTAAGTACCATTTTATAACTCAGTGTAGCGAGCAAGTGTCGATCAGTATTGGCATGTAGTGAAGAGGCACTGAATACAATAGCTTCTCCTTAGAAACGCCACNCTTCCCTGAAATATATGGAGCAATTTCCTATCAGCTGGTGTTATTAATTTAGTCTAAAGCTTAAGTCTTGTTTAGGTAATGACTGTGTGTGCTGTCAGGTCTGTCATAGATGTGAGGAGCCCAAGTCATGTTTGATTCCCAGGATGTTTTCTTCATAGCTCTGGAAGCATAGTATTTGTTTATAAGTCAAGACTCCCTCCATGTTAAAAAACCTGGTAAAAGAAGCACCTATTCCCTCTATGTTTTTCCTTTCAAACACATGCATTTGGAAAATCCTCCCACACTGAGTGTAACATTTGTGATGGGAGGAATTCCATATGTGTGCCAGAAAGATTTCCTCATGCAACACACCGAACCAGCAACATACCCTAACCCTAACTCTACTCTAACCCTAACCCTAACCCTAACCCTGACACTGGGTTAGGGTTAGGGTATGTTGCTGGTTTGATGTGTTGCATGAGGAAATCTTTCTGGCACACATATGGAATTCCTCCCATCACAAATGTTACACTCAGTGTGGGAGGATTTTCCAAATGCATGTGTTTGAAAGGAAAAACATAGAGGGAATAGGTGCTTCTTTTACCAGGTTTTTTAACATGGAGGGAGTCTTGACTTATAAACAAATACTATGCTTCCAGAGCTATGAAGAAAACATCCTGGGAATCAAACATGACTTGGGCTCCTCACATCTATGACAGACCTGACAGCACACACAGTCATTACCTAAACAAGACTTAAGCTTTAGACTAAATTAATAACACCAGCTGATAGGAAATTGCTCCATATATTTCAGGGAAGCTTTAAAACTACCAGAAACACACAGCCCTAATTGACACAGATGAGAAAATGTCTGCCAAATATCAAAACAACATTCTTTTCGTTCACTGCAGTTTCAGTATTTGGGTTTCAGGAATGTAGATATGCAATACATCTTGACATTTTGGAATTATTGTAAGTCCTAAACTTCTCTAGGTATCTGAGAGATTCTTCTTTTCAGTATATTGCCATTTGCTACTAGTATGGAAGTCTTCTCAAAAGTTGACATGATGCTCATGACTTACAACATAGCTCATTAACTCTTTGTAAACTTTTGCATTGCCAGATCTGTTGGTGCAAAGGCACAACCACATGTTATGTGTTGATTTTAATTTCTTTCATGTACTGTTGAGCTCAGCAAAATTTACAATTTGTAATTCATCGGTTTGTGCAACTGTAAGTCATTCAGAAAGTTTGAGAAATGTGATAATGCAAAAACATAAGGTAGGCATTGAGTTGATTTGTTCAGTATTGTGTCAGTAAATTTGGTTTTGAGGAATAGCACAGCCTCCATCTAAATCTAATGTTGCTTCACACCTTAAGGTATTGTTTTCCATGAATGAGTTCCTGTCATTTTTTTTTCAGTGCCTTTTGTCTCAGTGAAACAGCATGATCTTTTTCTTCAGCATAGCTACTGCACCTTATGCAATAATTGAGTATTAGTGAATACCTGTTCTTATTTTCTTTTGGGAGGACTTCCATGGTTGGGGCCAAAGTTTGGGCAGTAGCTGCCAACATATGATAGAATTGTAAATGATTCAGTTGGACATTCACTGTGATACATATATATAAATTCTGATGATGAAGTCATAAAATATCTCGTTATCTGTTTTCTTCATGGACTTTTAAAAGTATTTGTTACTGATTTTTTGCCACTTTCAACATGCTAGACAAACTTTCAAGATTTGTTTTCTGTTTGACACAACCTCAGAAATTATAGAAATTCACAATCCTCTGACTGAGAGTCTGATGTACCCATGAAGACCATACCTGTTGCTGGATGAAATGGAAGGGAAGTGAATTTTTAATCAGTAAATTTCTGAGAGCTGAATCACACATTAGAAGAATGTAAGCACAAAACTGAAAATAAAACTTTAAAATGTACCAATGAATAAATACATATTATTTACTCAATGGCTGTATTAACAAAATTTTCATCTACAACCTACTAAAGATCAAGAGTATTATCTTTTTATATAGCACTGGCCCCCTTTTTAATTGTTTTTCACCAAATTTTACACCAGTGGATGATGACTAAGTTGTGAAAATGTGTGCTTGCTAAATGCTTCATCAGCTAGCAGTTACTGACAAAGAGGAAAAAGAAGAAAATTATGTACAAACTTGTTTCTTCTGGAAACACTAGGGCAGTGCTGGGGAGATTGTTATAGGTTTCTAATATTTGGTTGCTGTGCAGAAAAACTTACTTTTTATTGGATGTAAGGGTTTTTTCCTCGCTTACATAGCTAGAGTTTGGTGATTTCTCACAATTTCTGTGAAATTGAGGTTTCCCTGAATATGTAACGTAATTGTCATCAGACAATGAAATCATCTTCCTTGGAAGGAGGAAGCAAATTAAAATGAAGACTAGGGTATTACCAAGCCAGGTATTGAATGTGAAATGCACTGATTGGAGAAATTGCGGGCAAGTGAATTTTTAATAATTTTTAGAGCAGAGTTGCTTTAAGGGCCCATGCTTCTGATTGGAAAGCGAGAAATGCCTTCAAGCATTATTACAGTGTATCTTTGTACTTCAATGGCTTGTTGAGTCTATGGAAAGGGATACAGACCGTAAATGAGTCTAAAGTTTTTCATGCAGTCACATTAAACCTGTACCACAGCACTGTTTCAACTGTTATGGGATATTTTTGGTCAGATACCATGTACTTGTGTGTGAGAAGAACCAAAGTTCAGCTCTACAATTCTGAAAAAAAACTCTTTTGTTTGAACTAATGATAATGCAGAGATACAGAGAGTGACCCTGTTAGAGCATACAGGAAATGGGCTTATCATCAGGCTAATCCCCACTACAGCTGGGCTTTAACTTGATAGGTTTAAGATCCATAGTTTAGACTCTTAGGCTGTACTGTATGTTATGCCTGTTAACAATGTACACAACACACTCATCAACGGTAATGTTTGTTTAGTTTATTTATGTTGATAATACTAGTGATAAATTTGTTTGATTGGTTGATTAGCATCTGATTCATGCTGTGTTCAGTAGATTGCATGTATCAGTGTATTTGTCAACTTTAAACAGACAAAGTGATCCAGCAACATACTGCAGTTATCAACTGTTATGTCAAGCTGCTGGTATTGTAGTACTTTACTGTTAAGGGCTGCCAAATGTGATATTATAACAGAAACGAGAAAAGTTGTAACTGATACCCAGAAAAAAAAAGTTGGAAACATTTGAAGTGCTCCTGGCGTAGTCTCTTCTAATGTCTAGCAAGCTGATTGGATAAAGAAAGAGTAACAAAGAGTACTTTTTTCAAAGATCAATTGCATTATATTTATATACAAACAAAACAAACAAAGGACAGAATGAGATCGGAGAATTTTTTGTGTTTTTTTTTTTTTTCAAATCAACACTTCAGTTGCATGCAGATTTCAGGAAAGGCTCTTTAGTTTAATATAATGAAGTAAAGTGGTTTGTTAATGTCATCGGATATTTGCCATGATCAGTTCTTTGCATGTGCTTGGTACAACAGTAAGCAACAGAAGTGAAAGGATCATGAAGATTTGATTTTAACTGCACCAGTTGATTTTACTGAACATCACTTTCACCATATGTAGGTGTTGTTGCAATATGTGAAGATCAAAGCTATGGATTTGATTGTGTAGAGGTTGATGAACTCTTTGACCACAAGATATGTTTACCTCATATTCTGCACTCCCTCTTTCCCCTCCTCCCTGTCCCCTTCCACTCCTGGCATCACCTGACTTTAAATTCAGCAATTATTACAGAAGAGTAAAAGTATGATACGCCCTATTTTCAGGGTGTAATGAGGTAACACGTTGAAGGGGTCACACAACTGAGTCATTTCAAACTCCTAGATTACAATTAAGTAGTGACTGTACCTCATGATTTGGATACCAACTGTACTTCACATAGCAGTTTTTAAACACATCTCCGTGGCCATAATAATGCAACTCTGCCTTCCATGTTCACTCGTCCTCTCCTTTCTCTGTGGGTAATACTCCGGTTATTTCCCTTGTCTCTTGGAATTATGTCCTTGATGCTTAGGTTTGGAGCATTTCGCACCCGAAAATGCCGAACAGGAAAGAAGCATTTTTATATTTAAATGAAACGCTCATAAAACTTAATTTTTGGAATATCGTGATCCTGTCTTTAGTTTTATTTCTTAGGGACGATGAAGGAAGTAAATCACTCTTGCACAGATAGTAATATGCGCATTCTGACCTGGGTAATAAATCTGTGTCAGCACCAGCTGTAATGAAAATCCTTGCACTCAAGCCTTTGACCTTTGACTCTTCATGCGACAAGATACAGAAAAGTGCACACACTTCCTGTCACTGTGTCGTTATCTTAGTGACTAATTCATGAAGTCAGGTGCTACACACTGTGTCGCTGCCAGCTGTTGCAAGCCGCATAAACAGGTGTCGCATACAGGCGTGTTTTCAGATCGATTTGTTGTACCCAGCGTGTAGACAGTAGTGATGGATCTAGCCGTTGTAGTCCTGTGAATATTTTCTAGGGCTCTGCATCAGTGGAAATGATCAACAGAGTCGCGGATATTTTCAATCCAATTGCTAAAGCTAGAGTAATGCTTTCCATTCAGTTCGGGGTATGACGTGGCTGTAATTTTCTCTATGGTGAATGAGTGTACTCAAATGATTCTAGACAGTGACTTAGATAGGTGTATCGACTTAAAGATATCATGGTTTTCTGGTTCAGTTTTACAGTTTGAGGACTAAATAAATAGTCAAACATAGCATGATACTGGAAATTAATGCAGTCGAACCTCAAATTAATACTCTTTAGTATAGGCCGTTTTAGGGGCAACAAACTTTATGAAGACGAAGAGGCCTACTTTCAGAAAAAAAAAGAAAGAAAGTAAAAGGCCCAGTCCATGTCAGTATGTTAATTACCTAGATTGGCAGTGAAAATGGAAAAACAAAACAACTAAACTACATAAGCATATTTCCAAATTTTGTCTTTTGTAACTTTAGCGAACTCACCACCATATAACCATACTGTTTTTTTTCTGCCTTATTCTCTCTCAAAGTGCTATATTCCTCTGAAGGATATCCTGCTGTTTATGTTCTTATTACTATATTAGCATCCACACTGTGAAGTAACACTGTATCAGAGTCAGAGGTTTATCATGTGTGCAGTAACTGCATGCCATGCAGAGGACGTGAGGAAACTGTTATTATCATAATTTTTAAACCACTCATCAGATAAAGTTTCAAACACATCTTTATTGCTGGCGGCAGTCCTCACACATCTCTCTGCAAGAACAGAAGCTATCATTACTTGAAAATAATGCCATTTGGTCTCAGACATGCTTTTATAACTGAAGGAGGATAATTCTGTGAAAATGACAGTTTATTTGCTTACACAAATTTTTGTGATAGTTTGAGACAGGAGGAAAACAGAATTCTAGTGATCTAGTTTATGTGTTGGAAGTACCCTGGTATTATGATATTATGATCTTATTTTGAAGTGTTTTAGATTATGTTCAGAAATAATCTTCATAACATTTATTAATTTGCTAAGTGTTCTAGGCATAAAAAAGTACATGGTTAGGTTAAAAAATAGCACAGTGCCTGTGTTTTAAAGTTTAAAAGTTTTGAAATTTGCTTAAGTTGTTAACTAATGATCCTGATTTGATATTGGGTGATTTCACAGGATTGTTTCTGAATATTCTTGTGAAAAGTGGCATTATTGTAGAGCACCTTCAAACATACAACATAATCATCTGGTGACTAATATGCTAATGATTTGTGACACCAAGAACTGTCATTTTAGTGTCTGTTGTGTTAGCTGAAGGCTCCTAGGTGCTTCAGACTATGGCCAGATGTTACATATGATAGTAAATTAAGAAAATGACCTCAGAAAAGTCAGACAAGATCAAGATTATCCAGAAGCAAGAATCAAATGGATCTACAAGTGAGCCGGTGTCTTCAGCCAACAGTTCAACCACACAGACTCTTGGTGCCCGGACACACAGTGTTGGAGATTACGAGGCAATAAGTGGCCCGATCAGTTACAACAACTTCCCCAAAGATCCAGAATTTGCTGCATTGGTCAGGGAGGTGGAACTGGCATTAGACTGTGGTGTGAAGCCCAAACTAAGTGTGAAAGGAACCAGTGGTTGTTACTTCGTCAAAGATAAGAACGAGGTATAAATTATAAGATGGCTAGCTCTTTAGAGAGTCATATTCACAATGAAGTCAATTTTTTATTGAGATGTTGACTCTTTAAACAGTCAAGCTTTATTCAGACTTTGAGTCTCAATAAAGTCAGGCTTTAAGAATGGTCATGGTTGTGAACTTAGTTGAGACCAAATAATTTATAGTCAACCACAGCCTTTTTGTATTTGTTTGATATAATATCACATGAGCAGTCTCTTACTGTCTTAAGCCCATTTCCTTCTAATGTGTGTGTATACTATTATTGTATAGTTCAATTTCTGTTTGACCATGCCCAGCCCAAATTTTTATGGGTTGAAAAAAGCGTGTGTGTAGCTTGTCAGTTAATCTTTGTGTTGTTTTGTGTTATGAAGTACCATATAATTAGAAGTGTAAACCTGTGTGCATTAGGTTGTCTGAAATAGTAGCTAGAGTGAGTCCATTGTGGCAGTGACACACAACCACTTGTCAGCCAGTGAGCACGCACCTACCTGCCAATAAGTATGTAAAGGGGACCTACAGTTTTAATTTTTTTGGTTATGTTTTTGTGACTTCCTCTTTTATTATCTTCATGATTGTATAGTCAGCATACCATATGACAGTGTTTTTCAAGCCATGGGTCATGACAAAGAGAGCATTAGAATTAGAAAGAGATGGTTTGGTGAAAAGAGGATATTACAGTGGCCACTTTACATGTTTAGCTGGATCCAAATAGGTGTTAGAATAAGATCAAAGAGCAGACACGGCTTATGGTTTTGTTTAAGAACTAATTCTATGGACCTGTTTGGCTGAGTCAGATTATCAAACTATGGGATAATGGGATGCAGTGTGTGTTTGTTCTTTGTTGGCCATCTTCATGTAGTTCATGCTGTGATAAACATCAGAGACAAATGGCAGCGTGGGTAAGGGTTGTGCGTTTTTTATATCGCATTCGTCCACCAGGCCCCCAGCACATCCAAGCCCTTTGGTTAATCAGCTAGAGCTGAACCTACCTCTCTATTACAGTATTATTTTGTGTCTCTCCGCTCCATAAAGTCACAACTTTATTGTGAGTCAAAGTCTCAGTGAAGTCAGACTTTATTGAGACTGAGTCTCAGTAGACACTTCGTTACAAGATATTTGCCCTTATCCCATTTGCCATGTATAATGTTCATAAGCATCCTAACCTTTTGGTCCAAACAATACATGTAAGTCCAGAAAGAATATCCTGAGTCATATCCTACATACCCTTACATCTTATTTCCTATGCAATTAACTGTGCCTGTGATTATGAACAGGGGCACGTGGTGCTATATGGCTGTGATCATGCTGACATGCTGTAAAACCCTAACTCACGCAGAACCATGGATAGGGTTACAAGCTCATAGTAACTGGGTGACATAGCACTTGGAAAAGAAGAAAAGGACATTGTCATTTGGGAAGGGGTTATTGTGGTCAGTTACAGATACAATGTTCAGTGACCACTTAAGGGTATGAAACTAATCATGCCCATGTTGTATTGGAACTGAGATTCTTGAGAGCAGAAAGCTGTGTTGAGTCAGCATTTTTTATGGCCTAATGGAAGGTCATATGGGGTTGCCTTAAGCAAAGTTTGCAGCTAATGTGGAAAAATTTTCACGTGTAAACTGTGATGACATATTGTCATATGTCATATTGTGGATGTACAAGGTCATATTCCTTACCCAAATTTTGATGTTATTTGGTACAGAGCTTTAAGCTGAACCTGATGATGTGTGAAAATCTACCAGTGCTATTAGACTAGACTCACTTTGGGAGGGAGAGGATTTAAAGCAATTTGCAGTCAGTATATTTCAGTACAGTCAGAAGAGTGATAGGTTGGCAGTGAAAAAATGCTTAATTGTAACTTTTTTCACTCTTCGATTAAGTGGGTTCAGTTTTGTAGTGGATATTGATTTGATCAGTGTTGGGATCTCACCATGGTAACTATCACCACCCCTGTTCAACATGTTTCCCACTCAATAACATTTTTAATACCACTTTATCTGCATTCAGTAACTAACATCTGCCACATCAAGGGACCATTACGTTTCAGGAGACGTGGTTCTGTTAACTTTTCCACTCTCAACCTGTCACTCTTCTTACTTTTATAAGTGGATGATCAGATGTTTTTCTGCTTACACTGATGCATTTCTTGAATGAAATTTTAATGAAAGGATGGGAATGTCTTTTATTTATTATTCTTTGAAGAGTGATAAGTGATGAGGTGCCATCAGAAAGGTTTTTTGGCCCATTACTTCCTATGGGATTGGTCTGCACCTGGATCCTTAATTCATTTTGTTATCAGTAGAGAATGGGAGCCAGTGGCTTTCACTGTTCTGCTTCACAAATTTGCCACACTGCTTGGTCAGGGGACCAATTTGTGAAATCGCATCTTTGTCTCTCTACCCCATAATCCTGAGGGATATTCCACTGCTCTGTCCATTTCAGGCTTCTGTAACAATGACATATTTTTTTTGTCCCATTTCAGAAAACAATAGGGGTTTTTAAGCCAAAAGATGAGGAGCCATATGGACATCTCAACCCTAAATGGACTAAATGGATGCACAAGTTGTGCTGTCCATGTTGTTTTGGGAGAAGTTGTCTTGTTCCCAATCAGGGCTACTTATCAGAGGCAGGGGCTAGTCTAGTAGATCAGAAGTTGGGCCTCACTGTTGTCCCTAAAACCAAGGTAAGCAAGAATCATAAACATGAGGCAAACCACACATGGACACACAAGCTCTGCCAGTAGCCATTACAATTACATCACTGCTCTTATCAAGATAAAAATATCTTTTCTCTGTCTAGTCCTGTGCCCTATTTGTTTTACAAAAGCTACATTCCCACCCTATATTTAGTGGCTTCAGGTTAACGTACTGTTAACTTTCTCACATTTATCTGTTTCATGCCAATAGAGTGCAGTAATGAAGTTTCAAAGCTGTGAAGGTGGATGATATAATCAAAACTGTGAAGGTGGATGATATAACAAGATGCTGTAGTAGGTTTTCCTCTAAGTAAACATGTAATCAGAGGAACTGAAAGTGAATCATCTTGCTAGTGATGTGGTCACAGAGATTGCATACCGTTTTACATTATGATTGGTTTGAATATGTCATTGAAAGTTTGAAAGCGAGCAACACTGTCATTGAGATCTGCAAATCATTAAAAGTTACTCGATAAATTGTTTGTGTCTGGTAATGGGTCTATCCATTGACACTAATGGTCTGCCTTGCCTGCTAGAATATGGAGGGGGAGAAGAAGTTAATGAGCAGAAATACTGTGAAGAAGGAGGGCAGAGAAAATATGATAAGGAAAAAGTAACAGAGATCTAATCCTGAAGTATTTTTCTCATTTAAGCTGGAACATTATGACAAGTGGGATCATAAAGGAAAAAGTAACACATCTAACTGTGAAACTCTCCTCAATCATACTATGCTAATCTATGGACCATCATGTTATGGACGGATATTAAATGAGTGACAGTATTTGTTTCGGGTATGCATAAGAAGCTATATTAAATATTTATAACACAGATGGGTGTCACTTTCAATTCACAATTTAGAAAATTTGCAATGGGCTGAGCAGAATGTTAAATATGAAAATCAGAATCTGTGATAATATTAATTAATGTATGTATAATAATAATTGTTTGATTTGTTCACAGGTAGTACGTTTAGCCAGTGAAACTTTCAACTATAGTGCAATAGACAGAGCAAAGGCAAGAACCAAGCGCAATATCTACAACAGAGTGCCAATTGTGGGAAAGCATTTCAACAGAATAGGTTTGCCTCCAAAGGTAACTTCAAATGGTTGGGACAGAATCTAAAACTATTATTTAACAGTCCAGAGCAAAACAGCATGATGTTGCTTTTGAAGAGTGGAAAGTGCTCAAGAAGACAAGCGCAGAGAGAAACTGAAAGAAGGAAAGAAAGTGATGTGGTTCACTTTCTTTCCTTCTTTCATTTTCTCTCTGCAATTGTCTTCTTGAGCACTTTCCACTTTATGCTACTTGTTTTCTATTACTTAGTGCTCCATTTCAACCTTGTATTATGCTTTTGAAGAGGGGTTTTGTTAAGAGATGTAACAGCTTCACTCTAGTGTGTGGTAGATTGACAATGATTGTGTGTTTGTAATCACCCACATTGTATTTTCTATGTCAGTCTGTTGTTGAAGCTGACCAGAAAAGAAACTGTCACTGCCCGCATGTAGGATGAAAATGTTTCTGTGCTTCACTAGACTGTATTGTAATTCAAGTTGACCCACTTCATTCACTGGTTATGCAGTGCAGAGGCGGAGGCAACATGTTGCATTCTGTATTAGATATGATGAAGGGGTGAAAAAATTTTAAAATATTGAGGCATTTATAAGATCTGGGACTGATATTCAAATTTATGCACCTTTGTGTGCTGGTTGTTGTTTGTCATGAAAACCAAAGCATTCATTAGTAGCAGGGGGACGCTAATGTATTCTGCAGTTGAAATTGTAATATTGTATACAGTTTGTGTTTTGATATAGGAGAGCTTCTTGTAACTTATATGAAAAACAAACATTAACAGCAAGTGTTTTGCTTACTGAAAACGTGCCAAGCTAACATTACCATTTGGTATGCTACACTGTGAAAATATTGTCCAAAAAGTCATATTCTTAATTTTACCATGTCACTGCTAGTGGAAGAGGACTGAACAAATGATGTAGAAAAGGTCACTTTGAAATGATAGTAATTACCTGCCAGGAAGTGTTTTGTTCTTTATTTTAACATATATTTCCCATATATACTGTATTTTGTCGGTGCTAACTGAAGGGCCTTCCAAAATTCATAGCAGTGAATGTTTCTAAGATTTCAAGGGCATGAAACCCCTCCAGCCAGGATAACTTTTAGATCTGTTTCACTCATCCAGTTGTGACACAGTTGTCAATTTACTTCCTGTATAAATAACAACTGCAGTAACATCCAATTATGAAGTGAGATTTCTTTTCTGTCTTATGCTGGGATTTTCTGATCTTTGTTACGCATGAAGGATGCATACCTTCTTCCAATGCACGGAGTGTTGTTTTTTTAAATAAGAAGGAATGAACAAACAACTAAATTACCTAACTAAATCAAGCACTTTTGTGGGAGCTAATCTGGTCATATATAAAAGAACTATATCTTTTTTGTCTTTCAGACCGGTTCATTTCAGTTGTTTGTCACTGGTTATAAGGATGCCGATTTCTGGTTACGGCGGTTTGACAACGAAGCCTTGCCTGAGTCTACTGCTAAACAATTTCAGCATTTATTTGAACGTGTTGTTTGTTTGGATTACATCATCAGAAACACAGGTGAGTCGTGCACTTGGCTCAGATTTGGGGTGATTGTGATGAGCTGTAGATGCACTTTACATGTAAATTAGACTAATGCAAAAGTTTGGTTGCATTTTATTATATTTTTGGCTGTCTTTGGGCTGTAATATTGATTCCATTGGTTCATGTGAAACAGCTCACTACTCTTTCCTGTTGTCAGGCTGTTAAGTGCATTTGTCTGGCGGTAGATGAAGAAGGAAAGAGTAGTGGGCTGTTTCACATGAACCAATGGAATCAATATTACAGCCCAAAGACAGCCAAAAACTGTTGTTTGTCACTGGTTATAAGGATGCCGATTTCTGGTTACGGCAGTTTGATCAACTGACTATAGATATATCTTTATCTGCCATTTATGTTGCAGCTCTGTTCTTCCTTGTAAAATCTGTTTGAGACTGAGTTGATGATATTGAACAAAGCCAGATTATAAGAGCTTCTTGAATGTTTGTTGGTTTTTGATGTCTTCTCTGCTAACATGCATATAATAACCTGTTTCAGATCGAGGTAATGACAACTGGTTGATAAAATATGAACCAGCTTCAGCGAAGCCTCCTCCCAGTAGCTCCAGTCAGGCAGAAATCGAGGTTTGTTGGACCGGATGACACAGTTTTCTTTCTTTCTAAGTCTTCAGCAAAAAACTATTATCCTTATACCAGTGTTACGACATACTGGTGGCTGTTTTTTGTTGGTTTTTGTTTTTTTTTCAAATTTTAAGATCACAGCTCAGCATCTCTGAGGACTCCTTGAAGTGTACTTTCTCTTCCCAAGCCTTTAGACATGCACATCTTTGGAGAAGCACAGGATTTTGATGCAAATCTCCCTAGCCTTTGTGTAAACAATCAACCAGTTGCTGACCTTGGGAAGGGCAGGTTTTATTGATTAATGAGAAGTGTCAAATTAGATATTGAGTATTATTATTACAGCCTCATCTGTTGCCTGGCCCTTGAAAAATCACTAAAAAGTTGCATGAAAAAGTTATCTCACAGAACAGTTAACTGTGAAACTCAATAGTATGTTGTAATTTTTTTTTTTTCTCTGTGAGGATGGCAAGCAGCCAGTAGAATGTTTTCTTCTGTCTTCTTTTAATTAAGTAAGAATAGTCTTCTTTTCCTCATTCCTTCCCAAATGACATTATATGAAGTACACGTTGTTTCCTCAGAAAAACTCAAAAAAAAATTATCATTTGAATCAGAATGAGGCTGTCTTCTTTTGCAGTTATGTATAATTATGTGTTTAATTAATGTTTGTTGGCTGTTTAAGAGATCACTATATGTGGAGATCTAACGTGAATTGCACCTTAAGAATTAGAGATTTCAGACTAAGGAATATAATTTACACAAATTCATACAAAACCACAAAGTAGTCAGAGAATAATTTTATAATAGAGTGAATGGCATGACTGTATATGACATATAATGTACAATTGTTCTTAAATAATAATTTTCTCACAATTTTCCTCTCAATTATTTTAACAGGATAGTGAGTGGAGCATGGTGGAAAACCCTGAGATCTCAGTAGCTGCCATAGACAATGGGTTGGCCTTTCCTTTTAAACATCCTGATGAGTGGAGAGCTTGTGAGTGTCTTTGGCTTTGAATTTGAAATAGGTTGCTTCCTTTAGTTACATAGTAATGGTACATAATTTTTGTAGGCCTTACAACTCTCTAAATCATGCTGTCAAATAACTGAATATGTTCTCAGTAGACTGTATAGTTCTTTGAAGTCACACAGTCATGGGATAGTCTCTCTTGGCTTTGTAGTTCTTTTAAGTCATGTATTCATGAGACTGAATTTGTATGTGTGTAGGGCTTAACAGTTCTTGTAAGGCCCAGCATGGCACCTGGGCATGAAATTTGTATGTTTTTACAGTAGAGCTGCAGCTTGACCTTAAGGTAATTGATTAAGTATCCCAATGATAAAATCTGGTGGGTTTTTTTCTTCAGTGTTATCAGCCAACACCTTTGACATTAGCAGATTTGTGCAATAAAGAGAACTTATAGGAGGACAGTAGAAGAAACAAAAAAAGAAGTTTCATGTTCGAATTTCACATCCCGAAGTCTGCAAAGTAATAAAACAGTTTTAAAGATCAAAGCAAAAGATGTACTAAGTTCATAGATTTCCTGTAGATGAACGAATGTTGTAGCTGATTTTCACTCCAAACTAGGTAATATCATGAAAATTATAGATGAATTACAAACTTCTTGTTTGTATTATTACACTTGCTTCCACATTTGTGCACCAAAAAATTTAAAGAATTGGTTGAAAACAGGCAAAATTTTAGTTATTTTTGTCTTGGGAAACATTTTAGGAAATTCATATTTAACAGTAAAATTTGCAGTATTGTGACCACAACAACAGTAAAACCAAAACATAAAGTTAATTTATACGATTTCAGTATACTTGGAATGCTGAAACCACTCAAAATGTATTCAGGAATGGTTTACAAATCTTAAGTTTGAAAACTAGTTTACAATCCGAGGTTGGGAATTTATACTTTTTAGGTTCTCAGAAACTATGCATGACCTTAAATCAGGTGATCATAGCACTGAATCTGTCTTTTTCGTTGTTGACAGTTTTTACAGATTGAAATTGTATGCAATATTGCCTTTTACATCTTGAAAATGTGAATTTTCTATTTTTGTCTGTTCCCAGATCCTTACCACTGGGCATGGTTACCTCAGGCCAAGGTGCCATTTTCCTCAGAAATCCAGGAACTTCTAGTGCCTCAACTCTCAGACATGAACTTTGTTCAAGATTTGTGTGATGACCTTTATGATTTGTTTAAAGTAGGTTGGAAATATTTGCTTGGCTGAATGAACATAACATATTTCTTACCATTTTGATAGTTTGTAAATTTTGGTAGGCTGTCTTAATAGATTGGAAATTGGTGTAGCTGCCCAAATGAGGTACTTTTTAACTCTACAGAAGTGATCAAGAAATCATAGAAGGGCATCTTAGGGTCATATGTATTGAACTAGAGTTTTGGGTATTTAAAGGTTTGATCTATTTATTGTCACTTTTCAAACTAAACATGTTGTAAAGATTGGAAAAACCTTTAAAATTGACTTTGAATCGAGCATCAGGGATAATCTTGCCGAAAATCTGAGCGTTCTGAAAGTTTTCATAATGTCATTTTCTCATAGAGATCTGACCAGTCTGCAAAAATGTACTACATTAATAGATTACCCTAGTTGTTGGCAGATTTGGGCTATATCTAAGCTGAAACTAACAGTGTTTTACTCAAAACCGAGGTTGTGTCAGTACCTGTCTTTGAAAGACCATATTCGGCTTACCTGTTGGTGATATCAGTATCTCAGTATTGCCAGCATGCCAGATGTGCCTCAGTTTTGTGGTTTTGGTG
>JAWQUT010000002.1:1451345-1473437 GCA_033807755.1 Ellobium chinense | reverse complement strand
GGGGGACACACCTGAATGCAAGATTCGAAAATGTAAATTCCATATCAGCTTTACACTTGCATCGCATGTGGGAAACACTCAATTTGGTCATCATTGGATTGGAAATATATTTACGAGGCTCAGTATTATAAATTTGTTATCAACTTATTTAATTTTTTTCTACTCGGTATAATAGAAAGGGGCTTGCACTAAGCCATTAAGTTCTTTGGTAAAGGCTGAAATGATAATTTAGTAAACATGTTACAGCAGAGTTTTGCAGTGGAAACACATATTCATCACATTATGCATGAACTTTGCACATAAAGAACATCTTCTGACAAGGCTTATACTTTTCATTGACAGAATGACAAAGGCTTTGATCGACACACCTTTGAGAAACAGATGTCTGTGATGAGGGGGCAGGTAAGCAGTATAGAGAGGTTAATGTTTTTCTTTAGGACTGAACATCCTTTAAGTAGGTACCGTAAACTGATTTTTCAAACTAAGCATATCTCATTCTTTTGCTTTTAACTGAAAAGTACTAATGATTCTGAGAATTTTGATACCAAATTCAAGGCTGTATCTTAAGTTTTAAGAAAGTTACACAAATTTAAAATGTCGAGAAATTTGTCTTGTCACGTAGTTCGCTTGGTGCCCAACTTTGAAGGTGTGTATTTCATAAAATATTCCACTCACACTCCCATAACTTCTTAAACACACAGTCTGTGACATATTTAACAAACTCAGTTTTTTTCAAGGATGTCATAATATAATAAAACTGAAATTTATTAATGTAAACATGGCTCCTGGCCACATTTTGCACATTTTATCAGGGGAGACAAAAACGAATTTCTCCGTTTTTCAAAACATCATAAGTCATTAACAAATTCACTTACACAAATCATAATTATATCAAACTGAAGGACAATCAAAGCTCTATCTATATATTCCATTTGCAAACAAAAATAATGCATAAATATCCTGCACTAAATCAGCAAATAAACCGTGTATGACGTAATTGCTGATTTTACGAGTTTTGCAAGTCTATTTCAGGACATAAAATCTGCTCCAAATTTAAAAATAAGTTGTGGTTTACAAATCAAGATTATCCAAATAATGTATGGTTTTAGTAAAATTCATTCATAATAACCATAGTAAATGGGGATACAGGATATAAATTTCACTGAAAATTATCATTTGTTAAACTATTCCAATGCACGATCAAAATGCTAAATGGAACAGTTCATTTTGGAGGAGGGAAAAGGGTCATCTACTTGCCACCGCAATTCTTAATTCATTATTAGATCTAAATCTAGTGCTTCCAAACATTCCTTTGATGAAATGATTAGCATCTCAAACAAAGCATTTTCATGAAGAATGAAACAAATTACATCCGCACCCGAATTCCGATCATAATAGTAGCACCCATTCCCCAAAATGACCCATTCCTAGCGATTCCATGGGGTCACAGCACATCCGCTGGTCGCGTCCGCCATGTTTTAGCCTTCTTGCAAGGCTTGTGGTTGTATGCGTTTGTTTTGATTCCGCGAAGCTGAGCGACGTGTCAAATTTCGGCTTTATTTTCGCATTCCTCATGAACATTGAATGAGCTTTCAAACTATGTCAAAATCAACCCTGAATTCCTTTAAATTATAGTGATTTTTCAATATTTTTTCAAATTTGTTAGTTTATTGCCGTTTTGCAGATTTGAAACCACACATATCTTATACCAACGTAAACAGCATTCATTTCTGCATACATTAGGCTCGTTCCTTGCCCCATTGACGAAATCGCCCATGAGTGTGAAGGCCTTGAATGAGGTCGGAGTCTCACGACGGCAATTTCATTGCCGTGAATCTGCATGACGGTGATAGTTTTCCCACCTCAACATACCTTACCCAATAACAGATACAGTAAAAATAACTTTGCCATCATGACGAGCTTTGAATGAACTTTCTGTTGATATATAATTCATCTAAGTTTATTTAAGAATGTAAGTAGAAAACAATGTGTGAAAATCACATAAATTGCAATTATATCTATGGCGGGCCACCTGTAGCGGGAGTTTGCGCTACCTACTCTAAGTATTAATTTTACATTGAAAAGTACTTAGACTGTCCAGCTTTATGGAATAGGAATGCTCCCCCAGCTCAGCTGAAGTAATATTGATTGCTGATGTAACAAATCAGATACTTTGTTAGGGAAGAGGATTTGCCAGTTGCAGTATCCATTCTCAGTGTTTTTGCCCAATACATTTAACAGTATTTTTATATATCATGCAGAGAGATAAAAATCTAAATGAGGCAGGTGATTTCATAACCACAAAAGAAATATTCCATCGTAATCATAACCCACACATTTGGTGGATGATTCACCTCATAATGGGACATAGCAAAGTCTGTAAACTATAAGGAAGAAGCTGCATGGCTGAGTTTCCAGCCTTTGCTGTTTACACAGAGAATTCAGTAGTAAAAATTGTTTGCTGCTGTTTATTTCCACTGAGTTGGCACTCATAACTGCTAGGAATATATGCAGATTATTCAGTTATGCTAATGACGTTATGAATACTAGCAGATGAAATTATTGATTTTTATTGGTCTGAGCATGACATAAGTGGCTGACATAATGTGGTATGTTCACTGAGCTACCTGTGCTATTTGTATCATTCATAGGTGAACTTCTAGATCAATACGTGTATGAGTGTTGGGTGATAGCCACCGGGGTTCTCTCTACTGACTTTATCCATTCACATTGGGTGAAAGCTGGTAACAGCAAGGGGCTGGTTGCTCAGTATCAGTATCAATTGGTCACAAAAAGTTGGCTATGGAAGACACATTTTGGGTTTTCTAGTAATATTCCATTGTCATTTATTCCTAGCCAGCAATGAGATTTTGATTCTTCTTGAACACTTTCATAAAAATGCATTGTCATTTATTGTTAGCAATTTGCCATGTTTTTTATCTACACTTCACCTACCTGTACTATTGTCCACAGAGCAATTTTTTTTTTTACATGAGTTAAGCAAATGTGGAAATGAAGGTTGTTGGTTTTTTTTCCCCCTTATGCACCACATGGATGAAAAGTGATAACCTTTATCTGTATATTCAGGCAAAAACAAAGCTACTGGCTACTGAACTCCATAGTTTAACCTATGGATTATATAGGCCTACAGTCATTCAGCAAAAACACTTTGACCTCTTGGTTGAGTAAGTTTATTCGCATTTGTCTTATTTTCGACATTCTCAGATCCTGAATTTGACTCAAGCCTTGAAAGATGGCCGATCCCCTGTCCAGCTTGTGCAGATGCCAGTGGTGACAGTGGAACGCAACAAGTCAGCCATTGGCAGGACACGAGCCGACAGTGAGATTTTTACCCAGAGTTTTTCCCACAGGGCCCCCTTCTTCTCGTGGTGCTGAGTTATATGTGGATGGAATGCTCAACTCTGCTTATTGTGATTTGGGCCAGTGCTCATATTTGTTGTTCAGAACATACAGGCATTGGAAAGACTGGAAGACCTGTAGGACTATCACAAGAAGTTCTGAGATTTTCTTGCCTCGGTGCAATAAACCTGTATGTTTATAAGCAAAATGAAGTAGATACAGGGTCTTTGTACAGAGGCGATAACATTTAAAAGCTTGGAATAGTGAAATATGCCATTTCAATGGAAATGTCCAAAATTCTGCAAGTTTCTGCCCTCCAGAAAAATGTACCAGCAATGGATATTTGATTTATTTGCTATACATACAGTTCTACATTGCAACACCACAACTCTAAACTTGCTGTGAGAAGTTCAGTTTTTTTTTTATTTTTCATGCTCAGGTGGCATCTTTGAACAGTAGAAAATCATGCATTCTCCTGAGGAAGTCCTGAAAAACCTAAAATAATAAACCATGAAACATATAAATAGGCAGCATTTCAAAGATATTTGAGCAACCAACACAGTCATGTATAGATAATTCAAACAGTGCAGCCAGAAGCAGCAGGATAGCTGAAACTGGCAAACAGTGAAACTATAGCAGAAGACAAGATGATGAAGGTGTATAAATTCTTATATGTATTAACACAGCAATTACATTTGCAGCCTGTAGATAACTCATGGATCCCTGCATGTGTTTTGCATTATCATAAATCCCATGACAACAGCAGTCATACTGCCATGTTCTGTGCCAAGTTTCAAAGAGATTCTTTCACTCTGGTCCATAAAAGTTCCCATGCCCTTACATAATATTGATTATCTCTAAACTTTGTGACCTTGCCTAGACATTTTATGTAGGCCAATATTATTGCTTTGTGCATAAGGGAAATATTTTTTGTTTCTCTATCAGAGCAGGTTCTCATTTCAGTTTTGGTTTCATCTTGTCAGCCAGTCCTACCTTCTTCATGGTTTGAACATGTTTACTATCAGATACTGTATATCTTTGTCCACTCGATTTCATCAGTCATACATTCTTCTGTTGCCTGGGTAATCTTGAACAGAGCATCAGAATTTAATGCTCACACAATTACAGGACACAGCAAACTTGTACCATGGTACATCTGAGGACTTTGTAATTTCCTGTTTCTTATAAAGAAAGGTAAACTTTGTTGTTTAGTATATTTTTTTACCTTAATTATCACCCAAACCATCATATTTTGCAGTTTTCATTTAATTTGAAAACACACACTGCTGTCACCACAAAATTATAACATGAAAGCTAGTCAGCATAGCATGCCTAAGAATTAAACAATAATAACTTGCGTGCAGATAGTGAGAAGTTAGAGCATGGGAACTTTTACACATCCAATTATTCAAGGCCATTATTGTATGGGAGTTTACTTCTACAGCTATGGTATAGATATGAGCACTGGTGCCCACCTTGGCTTGCCCATGCTGAAGAATGCCATAATCCATTGTTGTACAAGAATTGTTTTTCAGATTTAAATTGTTTGCTGTCAGGTATGGGTGTGAGCCTGATCTTAGTGCAGAGGGGATGTGGGATAGTGTTAATGTATGAATGGCCTGACATTCGTGCTGACAGCTTTATGTACAATGAGTGTTCATAGTAATTTGGTGACTTCCAGATATCGGTTTCACATGGAAAAATAATTGCATTTATCATGTTTCATGTTTGTCTTGACAATCTGTTTATGTGGTCATCATTTAACCTCTAGTGTCAAAGACTGATATTTATTTATTCATATTTATGCAGTTTCATAGTTTTGCCATACCAACACTCATCTGTACATTAATAGTTGCATTGGAGATGCAGTGGATCTCTGATACAATGGGACAATCAGGAATAGATGTTTTTCACTGTTCTGAGGTCTTATTGAGAGCGAAGTGTTGATACTGGTAACTTCAGGCTGATATGTGGTAGTTTAGAAGGCTGGGGAGGGGTGTATATGCTGCCTATTTCCTTGGCAAATTACACTAAGCATTCATACAGTTTACAAAGTCAAATTTTATCAATCATCACTTCTCCCAAGAGCTGGAAATTCATAACCCTTGTTCTAGGTGAAAGTTTGGAGCATTACTGCTGTGCTAAATTAGTGTTAATGGCTTATCTTTAGAGGAACAAAAGTCCAGGGATTTAAAGATATATGTCATTGTAAGCAAGGTCCTACTGTAAGTGAGGTCCACTGTAGCATCATAGGCCTAGGACATTAGAGAGCTGTCTTTTAAAAATAACCTTGCTAGTCTCTAACTTTCAATGAGTATGAAAGGGGTGGTGAATTTGGTAATGCACCTGACATATGAGTTTTATTTCCTTTAAACAAAGGTCATAAATCAGAGCTCTTTACTTGTGATTGGTAATGGCTGCTGTATTTATTACTTACTAAATCTGTTTAGTTAAACCTTGGTGTAAATGATCAGTGGCACATGGTCCCTTTTTGTTCTTAAGCACAACTTGATTGTGGGTTATCAAAAGCAGCTGGCAGGTTTGCTGCATTGAAGTATTGTACATATATCAATATATATGACAATCGATGCATGTTTAGGGGAGTTTCCTCTCTAACCTGCAGTAATACTGGCATGGCACTAAAGGGTGCATTTGCACATGGTGCGACTATCCCTCCCGTCAATCAGTGTCCTTCATTTCAGGGGCATATCAGATTCTCGATTTCGTTTACAAGATTTGCCGGACCTCCGGGGTTGAATTCCTGCCACTAACCATCAGCAGAGGCCCTTGGGAGACATGTATGATTTTGCCCCTGAATCATGTATTAATCTAACTTGTGACTTAAAGCATTTTTACACTGCCTGACATGTCTCCATGTCTATCTGTTTGACTTCTTTCACTGGCAATATTTAAGGACACCCTTGCCTAGAGCTCAGTTTAGGACTAGGGGTAGGATTAGAAGGCAGAAAGCACACATGAAATAATAATTTAGGGACCAAGCAAAGTTTGCAGTTTTTTCCCAAATTTATACCCAACTGTAAACCAAGCTCTGGACGATTGTCTAATGAATTTGCTGCAGTTTCAGATTCAACAAGAGTTCAGTAGTGCCATCTGTAGAAAGGCAACCCGCTGTTGCCAGTCACACTTTTGTCACCCCTGATGTCAATATGATTTATCTGGATTTTTAGAAAATTCCTCAGGGTTTTTCACGGACAAGATTTTAGTGCCATTCAATGTAGCCATACTGTAAAATCCTGATATCATAGCCCCTATTTTGAGCCAGTCATCTGGTAGCCTTGGACAAGTCTACTTATTGGCCTTGTGTTATTCAATAGTATGGCAAATTTCATCCATAGATAATGCAGCCTTACCCACAGAATAAAAAAAAAACTATAGAAGCATGGTGATGTAAATGAAAGAGACCCCCTCTTCCCCACCCCTGCAACCCATATCTCAGTCTCAGTGTAACTGCATGTTGCTGCCTTTTGAGAATGCAAGTCTCCTATCAGTAATGGCATTTTGTGACATCTGGGAAATAGCTATTAGCACTTCTGTTCGCTTTTTATTCTGTGGCCAAGTCCACTTGATCGCAAAGCGATCATATATTATCAGGGGTTTCAAGTACTTCAGAATATACTTGACTTGAATGGCCTTTAATGCCAAGGGATTTTCTGTTTACTTTTCTATCCCTTTTCATATGAAACTAGTGCTTGCTGAAAAAGCTTATCCTTACAATGGCAATCTGGTCTTCCCACCTGCTCTGTCAGGCTTCAGGTAGATGTCGTAGTGTAGTATCGTAGAACTTGAATTAAGCATTGGTGAATCTGAGTGCTAGAAAAGACTTTACATTGGCAGTGGTATATCACAGTACAGTTGGCTTTGTTTACTCACAGTTTTGTATTAGCATAAAACAAAATTCTAGTAAGGAGGAGTGTTTTTGTCTTCAATTTTTGTTGGCAACACAGTCAGAACAATGAATGGAAATCACAAACATTTCATGTTCTTGTGTCTTAATCTTGATGCCAACAAAGGTCTAATATTTAAGAAAATATTATGATTGACTCAAATGTGCTGTTTTAAGCAGATTGTGATCAAGTGAAGTCAAACTGTATTATGGACACTAGAGGTTAAAGAGCAAACATGTTGCATGTGTGAGTGCCTTTTTGGGTATTGAATGTGATAATGAAAGATAGCTGGGTGAAGTGTTCTCGGATGAAAGAGTGATGTTTTGTTTTGTTTAATTAGCTCTAAGTGGTTTTCATCTTGAAGCCACTACACAGATATTTGCAATACATTCTGAAGATTGAGACTCGGGGAAACAGTTACACTACTTTCAAGATATTTCAATTTTCCATTTCACTGAAAGATTATTTAATTTTGGGGCATAACTTTTCTTCCATTAAATTGCTTTAAATTTCCCATGGAGCAGTGGTCTCTTTAGTCTCAACTTAAAATTGGGCCAGTTTTGCTTCTCTTTTAAGTAGCAGTTCATTTAGGTAGATTTATAGTCCTGATTTTCTCCTCTGTATTTACACTAAGGCTGCAAGATACACATCTGTGTGAACTGTGATCCTTCATTGAAAAGTAGTTAAAGCAAAAAGTGTGACAGGTTTCTGAATAATGAGAGATTAATCTTTTGTTGTGAAGGTCTTCACCCACTCTTACCAAAGAAAATGCTTTTGAAGTTCAGATTTCATTTCAGAGGAGTGATTAAAAATCCTTGCCAGCAAACACTTTATTTGGGATCCTTAAAGAACTCATTTCACACCATCATATGGAAATGGGCTAACCCATTGGGCTTTATAAGGATAATAAAGTCATTCTTATCTTCTTATCTTATCTTATCTTAACCCAGGGGTTTTATCAGACAGTGGGCCAGGTTTGTAATATGGTCACCTTGTGTGGGCTGTGTTCCTAACATGAGTGCATGTTTCAGCTTGAGTTGTAATGCTCAGCAATTTAAGGCCCTCAATATTCAATTGTCATTTCACAGGCTACAGTTTGCACCCATGGCCAGGGTGGGCCATACTCAGCCCATGGCCTAGTACTTAGTAGTTAAACACCCCTGGGGCAACTCAGTTGTCTTAAAAACAATAGCTGCTTATGCTTAGGGGAAGATGAGAGTATGAAATGCAAAACAATTGTTTTATTCTTGCATAGTAATATTAATGTATCTCTCAGGGCTTACATTTTAAGTGTGAAAAAGTTTACACCAAGTCCTAAGTTGACACACAATTCATAAATTACAAATATATTACAAATGTGAAGAGAAATATTATGGCATACAACCTTTGTGTTAGCAAAAAGACCAAATTCTTGATAAAATATTTATGATCCTACCCATTTGTCTTTTTTCCTTGACCCAGACATGAATATTAGTAGTGTCATCAGTTCTGGCTCAAAATTCAGAATAGAAAATATACAGTAAGAAACTTACTATTGAATACAATCCCTTTCATTGTTTTCTTACTGAATAGCCCTAGATGTTTTGTCTCTTGGATAAATCATTATGGATTACTCTCATTTTTTAAAGTTAAGCCTTCTACATTAAGAGCTTGATTCAAAGGATGAATGTGTTATCAGGGTTTCCCTATTGTGGCTGCAGATCTAATGCAGCTGGCTCCATTCATTCTGAAAATGCTTATTCACAGCTACCCGGTACCGCTTCATCACACCAATACTTAGGTAATAAGATACTCTTGTTTTCTGAAGAAAAATTAATGAATAATTGCAATGCCTTTTAATCACAACATTTTGCATGCTTCTGATGTGTTTCAGTTAAGTGAAGTTGAGTGTACATGAAATATTGGTGTTCATAAAGCCTTCTTGTGAGAGCTGATGACTTGACATCCCAGTATTCATCATTTGCATGTTTGAAGAGTGAGAAAGTTTGATAGAGATTGATTGCTTTACAAGTTCCAATTTCATCATGATCTCTGTGAGTAACTGAATCGATAGGGAAATTATTTTAATGGGTCATGGTATCTATTTTCAGTTGTGCGAGGTGCCATGTGCTTTCAGAACTTTCTCTGTCCTGCTATATATTGTTATAAACCTGTCACACCTCTGAACATTCTCAGAACTTAAACCACTGCACATCGTCAGTGCAAGTTTCTAAACATGTAAAGGCTGATTGGGGAGATTTTACAAGAGAAATTAAGACTTTTTGGGCGGGAGGGGGCGGGGGTGGCTTTGCAGTGAGTTACATTCAAAACATGTATTAAAAGTTGGTTATCCTAATACTGATAATAGTTAGTAGATATAATTTTTGTTTTAAATGTGATGTTATATATGCCTCAGTGAGGATTTCCGTGATTAGAAACTGAGATTTCTGAAACTTCTAAACAAAGGCTGTGCTCAGATCTTGGCACAAAGCAAAACATGATAAACACATTTGGAATTCCATGTCTAGAAGATTGAATTGACTTTAAGGTTCAACCAGGATCGCTGACAAATTCTCAACAATAATAACTCTAGTATACATCATATGATAGTATTCTTCATTGCTGATGGCCCAAATATTTATGAGGGACATGAGGACCTTATTACAGCGTATGTGGTCAAAAAAAAATGTTACAGAGGCTGGACTTGTATGTCTAGATACTTGCAGCAACAATATGAAGTTTACTTGCATTGTCCTTTGGTGTTTTATGTTTAAAATGTCAGACTTTGGAAGAGGTTCGGGAAGGTTATGAAAAATTAGTTGGCCTGGGGGGGAATTTTTTCTTCATATTGTGGGTGGAAGAGTTGATGCGAGATTTTTTTTTTTCTTCAAATTGGTGTATATTTGTGTTTGTGTCCAAGGTCTTTTAACCATGTTCAGTGGAAAAGTCAATAACGGTAAAAGATGTGATATTTTTTTCAGTGGATTTATTATGCAATGCTGCCTGTCGCCCATAAATTATGTTTTTCCATAAATGCCTTCACATTGTATACTTACATTTGACCCTTACATTTTTACCTCTGAATTTTCCATTTTTGTGTGTTGTTGCACCAGTCTTTGTTTTCCTCTACAACAGAATAACAGAATGTAATCTTGTATGAGGGCAGGAAAGTGGCACAAAGTGATTGTTTGATGAGCAGGTGTCATTCTGGTCCTTTCCTTCCATGCAATGACAAAACATTGTGTAGTCATAATTTGGTTTGTTCATTTTACAGTGTTTTCAATGCATGGCAGAGTTGACTGCTGACCAGTTTAATGCCTATTTGTATGCCTGTCACTTGATTCAATCCAGCAGGCAAAGGCAGGTAAGGACATCACTCACAGTAACCACAGTGATTGATTAGATTGTACGTTTATCATCAGGTCTTTCCCCAAAAAACCGAAGAATGTTATGGACCACCAACACCTCTTTAACCATCAAGAATTATTAACTTTGTTGTCCTCATGTCGGAGTAAAATATCGTCAGTCTTCACTTGGACTGCCCAAGTTCAAATATGACGTATAGTCGGCCTGGCCATTTGTATGCAAAGACCATCGATATGGAGATCAAAGTTGTTCTTTGTGTTGTTTTGTTTTTCTATTGGTCAGTTATTACAATGCATAAAAAGGATGTGAAAAGTCCCTACAGTAAAATTAAAATGTCCTCAATCTTTATTTTGAAAACTTTGAATGAATCCTGTATAGGAGCCTGCTAATGCTCATCAGTTTCAATGGCTGCTACATTCTTGTGTCCTGGTGGCGGGCTGTTTCTGGTGATAGTGAGGATCTAAACAACATGGAGATTAAACCATTGTAGATATTTTCAGCTACAAATAATTAACGATCTTAAACTTTGACTTTCTGGAGTTGGTCACAAGAGCTCACTAACATATGGATGTGACATGATACCCCTTTGACACACATCATCAGATGCTTGGGGGGNGGGGGGGGGGGGAACAACAAAGAATTTTCTCCCTTCCAGGACAGATAATAATGTGAGGTCAATCAGATACAAAACAGCCCCTGTCCCCTTTCCTTCTTGTCCAGTAACTTTGTTGGGGTCTCTGTCCTAATTCTGCCTTCTCATGACCAGTAAGTGCAACTGTGGGCTATTTTGAGCAAATGGCTTTTTCTGTCAGGTTTGTGCACACCACTGAGAGTCTGTTGTGTTATGGTTTTGCAAGACAGGTTTTCAGACCCCTCTAAAAAAAATTCATACCTTTGACATCTCATTTGTCAGGTGGTTTTTTTTTTAACTCTTTAAAAATGTTTGCCAATCACATTGGAGTTGCTCCTTGAACAGTTTTCTTATTTATCGGGAGGGGNGGGGGGGGGGGGGGGGGTGTCACCTAAAATCTTGACCAGGGGAAAAAAAAACAACTGATCACATGTGTTCAGTTTTCTTTTATTTTGCACAGGATGCACCAGAGATTTCTTCTCTCTCATATTTGGGAAAAAGCTGATAGGGCATGCTAGAAATTTCTGTTTAATATGTTCTCTCATAAGACAACAGTTGTTTGGTAATTTTTTTTTTTATTCACCTCATGATGTCATTGATTTTCCATGTGTATCACAGTGATAAGATTATGCAGGTCTGTGAGCTGGTCATTCCATTTGTTATGTGCAGGTGTCAAACTGCAATAAAATAAAAGCATTTTAATTGATCCATTTGATTTGCTTATTTGTGATTTCATCATTGTTGTGAAGTCTTTTAAAAAAAACAACAGCCTGGAATAGTTATGAAAGAAGAAATTGTTTGCAGGGACAGCATCAGTTCAAGACAAGAACATGAGCCAGGATGATATTATCTAGGAGATGAAAAGAACGTCCAGCAATCAGCAGTGTTAAGAGGATGGGGAAGAAGGACAATGAGACAGTGAGCACATGAAAGGAGAGCCTGAGGGGATCAGATCAATAATAAATCAAGGAAGAACACTTGCATAGGTCAATGAATCCTAGGGAAGATAATGAAGAAAAGGGCTGATCAAACTTGGATGTGTTTTGTTGGTTTTTTGGGGGTTTTTTTTTGGCCAGGATTCCAAATTTAAACAACTACAATACAAATGCCCAGTCCTGTAAACAACCAACTACAAAACAAATGTTCATTTCTGACTTTCATACTAAACCAGAGCTCTTTTAAAATACCTTGCAAACTTCGCAGAATACATGTAGTCAGTCAGACACTGGAAAATATTCTTAATCGGAAACGGCTACGAACCCTGCTAGGCATTCGTTACTGGCTACTTTTGAAGGAATTCGTGGGTTATTAAGTTCCCCATACCCTCTGGGTTAGGGCCTACTAGATGAAAGTACAATGAAGAAAAGTTAATTGCGAATGTGTGTGTGTGTGTGTCTGGGCTTTAAAAGCCCGAAAAAGCATATCACTGGATGTTATTATTCCAAGTGCGATTATGCCATTGCAGAGGCAGAGAAGTGGCTGAACTCAGCGAAAAAAAAGATACTCTACTCTCTTTTGAAAGCTAATCACTGGTGGGAGAAATGCACCTCTGTAGCAGATGGTTACACAGAGAACAAATAAAATACATGTAAAATTTGAAATTACCGTCTCCATTTCCTCATTTTCAGTCCCATGGCTTACATGTACTCTTGTACGCCCAAAATAATTAAAGATTCGGTGCGTTGTGTTCTATACAAAAAAACTGGATTTACATGCGGACTGAATAAACATGAAGAATCACAGAGTTGGCCAAGTTTTAATGTTTAACACATGAAATAACTGAAACCGCATCAAACTAGGCATAGTGTAGTTAAAACTTCTGAAACAACTTTCATCAGCATAAGACAAGAACATGGAAGATGTATTTTGTAGCACGCTAACACACGAAAATGAACAGTTTTTGTAAACAATGGTGTGAAACTGCCTTGCCGGAAAACTGTCTCATTAGTGGTATCACATCACTTTTGCAGTGTATATGTATGTTGCAAGCACTGGGCACTCACAAAGCCTCAGTCCCTCTGATGTTTTTAGGACCCAGCCCAAAGTAGGTACGTAGAGTGTTGACCATATACTTGACCGTTTCGGATTCTTGCCCCATTTCCATAGTTCTCGTGAGTTCAAGCCCTTCTTTCAGTATGGCTATGAAGAAATTGACGATGATATACTGAGTACCTATCATAACAATGATAAAGTATATACGACCCGCCCAAAGGTTAGCGCCCACTAGATCATCAAACTCCGGTTCGCCCAGGATGAAGAAGAGAAGAGTCACTAGGCTGCGAAGGAGTGACTTGTAGGATGACAAGAGGAAGCCGAAGACGAGAATTCCACTCATGGCGAAAGACATCAGTGTTATGATTGTCACCATTGTGAAGCCAGCAACATCCGGTTTGGCGATGTCGATTGATTTAATGAAAGTGACCAGGAAGGGGTTAAATCTGAAGAGGATAGGATAGGTAAAGTACATGCTGTGGTATGCTGAATGTTTTAGGTAAGATTAACCTCTTCATTGCCTTAACCCAAGAAATCTGCTTTGAGGACAACAGCGGAGGAAACTACAGCACTGCCACACTTGATGTGTTAAAAAGGTGAAATTTTAATTCTACCTCAATCCGTAATACTAAAATGAAAATGTTATATTATTGAATCTAAAAATGTTTAAGCACATATCTAAAAGTTTTGGCTAGAGTGGGAATGTTAAGACTATGGGAAAAGATAAAAAGTTCAATGAAGGACTAACATGGGAAGGTGTGCCAGAAATCAGTCGCAGGTTAACAATTAAGGGCAACAGAAAAGCTTAAAGATAACGTGTTAAGTGTTCAAAGGAATTGACGAGGTGGGATCAGCTGAAGAAAGACTGGAATTAATCTAAAAATGTATGCAAAATCACCAGATGAAATAAGAAGAGCGATCAATGTGACATGTGGAGGAAGACGGCATAGAGTCAGTTTTGAAAAGTACATTATAATAATTTGTATTATACGAAGGAAAGTCATTCTTAGAGCTGGTGATCCGTGCCTGTAAATGGCTTTAAAACACTTCACTTGTTTATTGACACAGTATTGCCCTTCCTTTGAAACACACAAAAAAATTATTACACTTAGGAAAATTATGAATATTTCTGATCTGATTTGAAGACTTTAGGCCTGATCCCTGCAGAGAAAGGGTTTAACAGATTCTGTATACAAATTCGTTAGTTAGGTCATGTGCTGCATCAAGCAAGGCGACAAAAGTAAGCAAAGGGTGCAAAAAACGGGTCCTAAAGTGCACATTAAATGCACACAAAATTGCAAATGTGCAGAGTGCACTGATATTCTTGCGAATTAAAGGGGAGTTTTCTTCCTATTTCCCCCTTCGCTAGCTCTGTAATATGTTTTTGTTATGACGCAGAGCCACACTGAGTCCGTAGGTAGATTTCTGTACCACCCTGTTCAACTCTCTGCCACTGCCACCAACAACACTACTGCTATCATACCTACCATCAATATAAAATTTTAAAATATCACAACGTTAAATTTACATCCACTATCCATATCAACGTGAAGAGTTTACATAAACATACAGGAACAGGTGTCTTACGTGGTGACTTTTAACATCTTAAAAATGGCCAATGCCCCCGCAATTCCGAGTATGACATGAAGATGATCGTGCAGATAAAACACAGCTTGGAAGTCAATGAATCGATGATGGCCAAATCGGTTGAATATCTGAAGCACCTCAACGAAGTGGGCAAAACGTGCAAAGTACAGCGCTCCAGCTGCGTAACACAACAGAAGAGTGAGGATCTGTAAGAGAAAAATGACAACAGTATGACACCTTCTTGCAACAGTGGGCATTAAACGCTAGCTTTGGTTAGTATTTCTTGCTCGGCTCAGTTTAAATTTGAGTGGTATTACTAATATTCTAAAAAGTCCATTTTGATTGCTTCTGAGATCAAGGTTTTGAGATACATGGATACCTCTGAATTCCCTCACAGGTACATTTTTAAACCGAATTTTCAAAAAAAAAAAAAAAAAACAATCNTTCAAAAAAAAAAAAAAAAAGATTTCAATCTGAACTTTGCGTCCATGATTTAATTTTAAAAAGATATAATAGAAATCCACTCATTACTGATCACACAAAATAAACCGAACTTGGAAAGTTGAAAAACTGTTGTCAATACTAAACCAGACAATAGAACTTCCTGAGTAACAATATATGCCTACTTGTTGTAACTTTCATACCAACATGAGCTCTTAAGTGATTTCGGTTCTTAGAAAACCCTACAGTAACAATGACAAAGCCACGCATCTGACTATTGCAGCTGGTGCCATACTCCTAGACATTTTGTTTACCCCGTTAGTCTCCTTTTCACTACTCTAACTCGATAACTGTAACCGAATATCATGCAATATGATAATGTATGGTCTGATTTAACCAACAGTCGTCACCTCCAGGACGTTCCAGAAATTGCTGAAGTAGGTCTTGAGACCTTTCTTTAACATGGCGTGAACTTCAAAGACAGTGTAGAAAAGGGTGCACATCGCCGCAAAACCCTGGCAAGAAAGACAATGCATTCAGTAAGACTGATTTCAATACAGTATTGGTTGCTTACCGGCATGAGATGCTATACCCAGTGATCTGGACACATGATGATGAAACTAATACTAATAATGAAGATGATGGTAAGGGTGTTTTGTTTCTTGTTATTGTGAGCAATACTGTGCTTTCACTCGCTGTTTCTTTTGTGAGCGGTTTTCAGCCTCACCCTTTAACTTTAAGCACATCTCTTCATCCCCACTTATTAAAGAAAATGCCCCCAAGGGAGACATGCTTTTTGTTTCGGCTGTGATACTGCACACTCTTCAATTTTACATAGATATGTATCTACTTGTGATTGAGTATCCGTATCTTCATCAGTACATTTGTACAATTTATTTTGTTTGATGGTTATTTAGTTAAAATCATGTAACTAACTAACTAACTAACTATATATATATATATANATATATATATATATGAAATGGGATGTAAGACAACGACGTGAGGATTAATATGAGACATTACAATACAATGTAAATTCGTGCATTTCAGAGCTGATAAAGCAGCTTTGTATGTAAATGGCAAGTGAGCAGATTTAGGCATACATGGATGACATTAAAATTTGGACATTACAACGACAAATTTTATAACTATCGCCTTTTTTATTTTGTTTTGGTACAAACAGACTGAGACAGGTGTGCAAATCCCAACTTTGCAATACTACACAAGTTGATCAAATCAAACATAACAAATGTTACGTGTAATTTGGGCATTAAACAGATATTTATATGCAGGCAGTACATGACAACATTGTAAATTCAGACCCTGAATGTTGAATGTAATGAGGATTGTCCGAATATGAGTTAATAAAGCTCATTATCGTTTCATTATTATCGCATGGTAGACTCCTACCTCGCTGGCTTGTAACCATGTTCTCTCATCCTCTTCATACTGAAAGAGTTGAGCCGTTGAAACAGACCGATACGGGAATAGCCCTCCAAAGGTGGAAAACTCAAAGTAAACAACCACATTTGAGAACATGTCCGAGTCAGGATTGTAAATGGTAAACTCCAGAAACACAGCTCTGTGGAACCAGTGTGGTTTGTTAGTGGTTATTGTTGTAACGGAAGTGGTTTGTCAGGGGTTAATGTTGTAGCCAGTATGGTTTATCAAGGGTTAATGTGATAGTGTGATTTGTCAGGGGTTAATGTGGTTGCCACACTAATCAGAGTGATTTGTCAGGGGTTAATGAGATAGCCACACTAGCCAGTGTGATTTGTCAGGGGTTAATGGGGTAGCCACTCTAGCCAGTGTGATTTGTCAGGGATTAATGTGGTAGCCACTCGCCAGTGTGATTTGTCAGGGGTTAATGTGATAGCCACACTAGCCAGTGTGATTTGTCAGGGGTTAATCTGGTAGCCACTAGCCAGTGTGATTTGTCAGGGGTCAATGTGGTAGCCACACTGGCCAGTGTGATTTGTCAGGGAATAATGTGGTAGCCACTAGCCAGTTATGGTTTGTCAGGGGTTAATGTGGTAGCCACACTAGCCAGTGTGATTTGTCAGGGGTTAATGTGGTAGCCACTCGCCAGTGTGATTTGTCAGGGGTTAATGTGGTAGCAACATTAGCCAGTGTGATTTGTCAGGGGTTAATGTGGTAGCCAGTGTGATTCGTCAGGGCTTTATAAGTGGCCAATGTGGTTTGTCAGAGATTAATATGGTAGCTAGCGTTGTCTCCTACGGGTTTTGTGGTACCAGTGTGGTTTGTCCAAGGTTAATATGGTAGCCAGTGTGGTTTGTCAGCGGTGACTGGCCTGTACTAGGTATGTAAAGCAAAAGTGACTTGACTTGAAGCTATCTCCCCGTTATTTTCTTTAATCTAGGCTTTGGCTTTATTGTCTTTCAGTTGTTTTTGTTGTTGTTGTAGTTGTAATTGTTGTTGTTACCGTCGTTGTTGCTGCTGTTGCTGTCGTTGTTGTTCTTCTTCTTATTGCCGCCGCTGCCGCTTTTTGTTGTTGTTGTTGTTGCTGCTGCTGCTGTTGCTGCTGTTAATTCTCCTACAATCAGATGTGTATTTCACATCAGGTTCTTTACTTGCAATATGATCGTAACACCAGCAAATGTCCTCTGCGCATGTCTACCTCTGCCAAAACGGTCTATGTGAGATCCCAACTTGAAAATAGGAGGTTTTTCTATGATCTAAGACATGGGTGAATGTTTTATCACATTACACGGGCTTGGAATAGTTTAAATAACTCTATAGTTGTACCTCCTTCTTGGGCGATGTTCTATACCTTTAGCGGATCATATTTTGACCCATAAGTGAAAAACTGAGGACAGCTAGTTTGGAACTGAAAAAAAAGAATAGTAATGTTTTATCTGAAAACAACTGTGAGTGAGCGAAAACTGTAAATTACGCGAAAGCTGCAGATTAAACGAAATCGGCCACAGCTTCAGCCTGTTACACGAATGCCAAAAATACGGGAATAAGTCACAAAATATGAAACCCACCTTGTATGTTGATCTATCCAGTCAGTCTGGCTCACCTTCTCCACAGCAGATATGCTGGATTGTCGGTCGTCTCGTGAAAGTATGATAACATATCCACCTCCTGAGTAGACCCCGTGATGGCCTGACAGATAGACATACAAACGAACGGAACGTACACTGAATGGTGTCAGTAAGTTCATTGCAAAACTTCGGGGGTGTACTCACAACTAGTGGGATTATGAGTTATGACACTACGAAGAGACGACTGATCAAATAAAAGTAATGTTGCATTGCAAATTAGGTAAATGAATGAATGAATGAATGAATGAATGAATGAATGAATGAATGAATGAAGGGGGAGGGAAGGAAGGAATGAAAGACAGAAGGAAGGAAAGAATGAAGAGAGAAGAGAGGGAAGGATGGAAGGAAGGAAGGAAAGAAGGGAAGGGAAGGAAGGAAGAAATGAAGGAAGGAAGAAAGGAATTAATTACCTATAAAGGAAGCAGTGTTTAATTCTTGTGGAGTCCTGTAAATATATGGTGAGTCCTCCAACAGGTCCTTCGGAATCACTGACTTTGTCTTCCACGTCCCATTAAAACTGTTGGTCTCTTCCTTTCCATAAAGCATAGGGAGACTGCAAAACTTTCGCCTGTAGACATCTTGTATAACTTTCGGGTGTCTATCACAGAAACCTGTATGAAGTCCTTAAAAACTGGAGGCCACAGAACTGGCGCTGGCGGTCTACATAAGACGTACTATCAGGCTATAGTATCACATAACATTAGGCCTATTTTGTGTGCTTTTTAGGACACCAGAAACTAGCAACATTCTGTCCTGAGCTGTAAACTTTAGAAAATGATAGGGGATCACCCCTGTGCAATTGTGGAATTTCTAAGAAAATTGTTATCAAATAATTATTTTGCACTTCGTGAAGATTATGAGTCATATTAATAGAAACTCATACTGTGTCCACAAATGTGTAGCATTTGCTCACAAAATCAAGTATTTTCTCAGAAAGAAGAGGGTAGGCCTATACTATTCGCAAAATAAATTTTTAAAAAACTGATTTCAGAAGATACCACTCATCATCTGAGCTTCATATCTAGGTTCCTAGTCTAAAGACACCAGGCCTCATATCGACTGGCTGTTTTCACTCTAATTTAACTGTACATGTGTACTTTTGAAGACAGCCACAGTCCATATCACTGTTAAAATAACCACAGTGGCTTTATAACTTTCTATTGATATTTCTAAACCCCCTGGGGATGCCACAACTTGACACATCTACAAAGAACATTTCACTCGCTGAGCGTCAATAGAATATTCTTTTTTCCTTTACCCTCTGCTTGGTGAACTAAAATGGTACATGTATTTACATCAGTGTTATAAATTTCAGCCCAATGTGACTGCCCTCTTGTTATAGTTTCTTGTATTATCCCATGTCTCCACCACTACCACAAATTCTAAAATGTAACAACAGATACTGTGTAGAGGAAAATAACCTTCATATGTAGCCAAAGATGTGAAAAAACTTATCAAGTTAAGATTATCTGAATTCGATTCAGATAAACTTATCACAACTCCATGTACAATGTAGAGCAATTTTATGAGAAGCTGAGAACAGAAAAGCTTTACTACTGAATAATGCAGCAGATTAGTTATAAAAAGTGGAGGCCTGTCATGAAATTTTGTTCTCTTACTTTCCAACAGTGTTAACCCTAACAGTGTTAACCCTATAACACTGATGACTACCAGAACAAACGTGAGCTATGGACCGCCCAGTGTATAATCAAACTCTACAACAGCATTACGACAGTACCCAATGTGTAAACTTAAGATCACGACAAACGTGATAATGAATAGAAGAATATTATGCTATTCCAGCTGGTCACAGTGATCTGGTCGGTACTCACTCTGGTCAGGTTGTACGCGAACTTGTCGGATTCGAGCGGGACCCATCAGGTAACTTCCTAGTTTCAGCGCCCCAGAACTGTCAATGATCAAAGCCGGCACGACCCTCTCTCTGATGTATGCCCACATGCCATCTACACTTTGTACCTGTTCGTACAACATAAACATGCACAGTATTACTTTACGCCTTTCTCGTCTTGTTGCCACAGGCTTGAAACATGCGGACAAATCATGCGGACAATGGCAATCGATATTTGCAGATTCGGAAAATATCTGGAATCATTCAAAAAAGAAAAAGGCCAGCTGTCATGGAAAAAAAATAGAATATTTGGAAAACTGAATGAGTTGAGTGGTTTATAGTTTTGCTTGAAATACATTATTTCCATGTATTGACCAGACTACAAATCGTTAAATACATGTATATAATAAAATTTCATGTTACAAAAGGATGCCATATGATGATCTTAATTATGTTAACATCCTTGGAAAATTAATTGTTAGAACACCTGGAAACAGCTTGGAAAAGTATCGACAAAAATTAACATTCTGTGGCAATCAGCTGGTATGAGTATGACAAGCGAATCAGCACCCACATCACTCTGAACCTTGATTTTTTTTTTTTTAATCTGTCATAACACTGTCCCTATGGCACTTGACGGAATACAGCCACTCACATAATACACATGTATGTCAAATCACTAAACCTGAAACACGAAACTCTTCTCTCTCTCTCTCTCTCTCTCTCTCTCTCTCTCTCTCTCCCTCCTTGTCTTTCTCTCTTTGTCTTTCTCTCTTTCTCTCTCTCTCCTTCTCTCTCTCTTTTTCTCTCTCTCTCTCTTTCTCTCCCCTCTCTCTCTCTTTCTCTCCCCTCTCTCTCTCTCTCTCTCCCTCCTTGTCTTTCTCTCTTTCTCTCTCTCCTTCTCTCTCTTTTTTCTCTCTCTCTCTTTCTCTCCCCTATCTCTCTCTTTCTCTCTCTTTCTCTCCCCTCTCTCTCTCTTTCTCTCTCTCTCTCTTCCCGCACACTCTTAATTGAATTATTATTTAGCGTCGTCATAATATATATCATTAAAAATTTCTTACCTCTTCCAGTGCGCTACTGCCTTCATCATCCTGCAAAAAAGATAATTCTTTGTCTACTCAAGCAGCGCAGAATGTATAAGTCAAATGGTAAAGGGTCTTGAGACTGCTTTACCAAGAATACCGCTTTAATGATTCTAAGGCAGGATTACCGATAAGGCACGTGGAACAACTTCCCATAGTCCCTGTAACTCTCAAGGAACTTGGGCCTCATGTCATTTCTTGTGGTCAGAAAGGGACCGGCGGAAACTGTTTTCCAGGCCCCCGCTCCATATTAATCGAACTCTGTATGAAATTTGATATGAGAAAGATCTTCCCCACCAAGATTCCCTTGAAGCAATTCGATTTTCAGCAATTTGTAATCTGCATTCAAACTGCTTTGTCCAAGAAAATCAAGAAAAGATGTCAGAGGAAATCCTTTTATAACAGAAGGCTCGATCACCGACTCGGTGACTGAGATTCAAAAATCATAGGACAGCGGATCATTGGCTTTACCACAGTACACAATGGTTAAAACGAAAACTTAAACCGGAAGTACCACTAAGACGAAATGAAACAAGAAGCTCCGTTGTTGTTTTTTTTTGCGTTTTTTTCTTTTTCAGGCTTCTGTCTAAACTGTATCTGTATTTCAACAGAACATTTTTTCTGTCCCTTGGATTCCATTTTAATCGTTGTCTACCGTACTATTCTATTTCTTCATATACAAACGAGATGATTTGCATAAGTGCCACAGTCTCCAATTTATATGAACGCCACCTAAAAATTCAACCCATCCTATGGCCAAGATTATTATATAATACTTTGTTTGGAGTGTGGCTGAAATAATCCTTTCAATCTCTAAATATACCCTAAA
>JAWQUT010000002.1:1417842-1438466 GCA_033807755.1 Ellobium chinense | reverse complement strand
GAGGTGAGGGGGAATGGCAGAACCATATGGACTCAAACTGTAGAGAAAGTATGTATTTATAAATTGGGGCATATGAGGTGTTTTTAGATCGGCAGTAGAATATGAAATGGAAAACACGGACTTGGGACCACGGAACTGACACAGTGTTTGTGGCCTGTCCGAGTAGATAGGCCGCGAGTAGATAGGCCTCGAGTAGATAGGCCGCGAGTAGATAGGCCTATAAGTGAAAGTCAAGACCATGTGGTGTTAGTTCCTCTTCTCTTTATAGTTCTATTATAGTACGTTTCATGGAGAAATAAAAAACAGCGATTTTGGGGAATAATTTCATTATTTCTCGACTGAGTTTTACGAAACTTTGTATGCCGCAATTTAGTAAGTAGTCTTAATGGCATATTTTGTTTTCAAGGCTATCCTTACAGTTTCAAGCTTTTTTTCTTTCTCTTTGGCTCTGTACTCAATTAACAGTATGATGAAAATTATTCAACCAATCATGATCCTGTGATGCTATGCTGTAAAACCTCTATACTTTCAATCAAAGAGACTGGGCGTTAGATATTCATTCTCTACTCACTAAATGACCTACTCACCCATATTGGACAGAACCCGATTTTTTAATTCTATTAAGACTATTCATTGTCATCTCACATGCAAACTTTAAGAAAAAATCTGCCAAAAAAGTAAAGTCTCTATGGCCCATAAACGTTGCTTTTTTTCGTAGAACAACCTATAGTTATTGTTGGCCTGGTCAAGGAACTCGGTTATCTCTGCAGACCAGCCGCCAAGCCCAATAGCTTAGTTTCATATTATTATGGTCTCGGAGTCTCTGCTAGCCAGATCTCTCTTTAATACTTCACGTGTGGGCACTCTTGTGAGGTGTGCTAGGGGATTTGCTCCCATCCCAGCCCATCCCGTCTCGGCCAATCCCATCCCGTCCCGTCCCGCNCCCCGCCCCGCCCCGTCCCGTCCCGTCCCGCTAGAATGACTCATAATCTACATTAAGTTTACTTTACATATGCCACGAGCTCACTGTCCGTTAGCGCTACATACCACCAGGGGGTTCTGGAACACCTCCAGGAAAAGTTGAATATCCAGTGGACTGATGACATTGGGAAGGACGATGATGCTGCCTGTGAAGGCAGCAGCCACAAGACAGCGACAGTGCATTTTGCTCAAGTTGGAAAACATCGTGATCTGATGAAAGTGGACATAGGAGAAGTAATCAAAAAAGTGTTACCGAAAGAAACAGGATATATTTTTTAAATATTATGTGTGTTAGGATGTGACGTCCCTTTTCAGCGCAATTTTAGCTAAAACAGAGAAAAGGTTTGAGCCCCTAACAAGCTACTAGTAAATACCGCTAGAAATACCCAATGAAATCCATTCTTAGTGTGGTAAAACCGACCATCTCACGGGTATAAGTAGTCCATATTAGGTTACACCTAGTGAACTAACTCTTGTATTGTGTCAGTGGCATAGAATTAATTATTTAAACAACCATCTGATCAGTTAGATTTTTCTCCTGCTAAAATCATCATAGAGGAGCAAATCCACTGTCATAGGGGAAGGTTTACGTTTGTGTTAAATGTCACAATTTAATCCACAGACTACTCTGGCTTACCAAGCATTCATCGGATATAAAGTCCTCTTTCTCCTCATCAAAGTGTAAACATGACATTCTGTACGGTGTGACTTCTATGCTTATATTGTAGTGGGCAAACACACTGGCAGAAAAAGCGTCGTTGTTCGGGTCGTCAGAGCTTCGAATCTGCGATTCATTGATAGGCTGATACATGTTCACATCAATTTCTTGATTAAGTTTAACTTGAACTTTCACTCGGTAGAACCGTATTTTCGCCTTCTTCTGGGGCTGAAATAAATATAAGAGGACAAATTTACGCATAATACTATATTGTTTTGAGAAAGAAAGACGAGAACGCAAGAACTGCAAGCAAGTCACGTGCAAATGAGCGACAGCAAGTGTATGAATGAGATCATGAAACTATAATCAGGAGAGTATTATTGTTTACTGTAATTGGTTTGTGAATTGGCATAATGAAATTCGGGGAACGAGCATTTAGTTTTGTGAATTGGCATAATGAAATTCGGGGAACGAGCATTTAGCTTTGCGAATTGGCATAATGAAATTCGGGGAACGAGCATTTAGTTTTGTGAATTGGCATAATGAAATTCGGGGAACGAGCATTTAGCTTTTCGAATTGGCATAATGAAATTCGGGGAACGAGCATTTAGTTTTACAGGACCATCTCTGTTTATCAACCTGCCCAGTAATATTAGAAATTCCGACTCATTGGCTGCATTCAAGGGGTTGCTTAAAACACTTCTATTCAGTAAACATTTTGATTGTTAGTTAAACATAGCTGACTCTGTCACAACTACATTCTGAATAGATCTATATTATTGTATATGAATATGTGTGAGTAGGTATGCGTGCGTGTGTGTATGCGTGTGTGTGTGTGTGCGAGCCTCTGTGTGTGTGTGTGTGTGTGTGTGTGTGTGTGTGTGTGTGTGTGTGTGGGCGCGCGCGTGCGTGCGTGCGCGCGAATGCGTGCGTGCGTATGTGTGCGCGCGCGCGTGTGTGTGTATGTGTTCAGGTACGAGTGTTTTCTCATACTTATTGTACTGAAGTGAGCTTGCGTGCATATCTGAGAGACTGTTAAAATGTCAAAGCGCCTAGAGCCCACCTCGGGGATTGAGGGCTTTACAAATACAAATTATTATTATTAATGCCTAATAACCTGAACTTGAACTTGAACTTTATTATCCGGGGGGGTTCTGCAGTGCAGATTGTTGTCTGCTGAAAGCACATTGCAAACATAGAGTGGGCAAATGAAAGTTGTCCACTATGACGTTCTTCACCTTCTTTCTACTATCTTGATTACACACCTAACATGCTTCCCTTTTACATACCCAGATGACAAAGGAAATGGAGTTCTTTTTGTTCTAACGCATGGAGACTGGGCGTTAGGTATCCATTCTGAACACACAACATACGCTGTTCTCAGATGACATCCCACGTTACATCAAAAATTCAAGAAGTTCCTAGAGATTTTCAGTCCCGAACCTTCCTGCATATCTGCTGGCTAAATACGCCCGAGATTTAAAGTTTAATTTGTTGTTTTCTATTTTGTAAATACCAGTGATTTCTTTTTTGGTGGGGTGGGGGTGGGGGGGANGGGGGGGAGGGAATTTTCTTTATATCTATATTAATAAAACGTTTCTGCCAAATTTGTGTCACAGATTTCCTGAGAACTACATAGCGCAAAAAACATGCGGTTTTCACCTAAATTCGTAGAAAAATATATAAAAGGTAACTATATACATCAGTCCTCATTTTTTTACTTTAAAAAAAAAAAAGAATGTATAAAGCAACGAAATACAATCTCCGATAGATCTTTTAAATCCGCCCGATTCGCCAATCGTCAGCAAAGCCGGTCATACTTTTAACACCAACGCCGTGTTGTGTGGACTTGGGAAGCTGTCTTTCTCAACTCCTCACTTGGCGTGGATGGTAGAAGAACTAGATTTAGAACTAGATTTTGAAGGCGGATCGAAGACGTTTGCGCCCGTGTTTTAGCCAGGTAAAATCGGCAAAACTCCATTTCTCTTATATTTCCAAATTTTAATTATTCTGGAATAGGATGGTCCAATCTCCCGCCATGGTTCAACTTTTCATAGAGTCAAATGCATTCGTCTATGATGCCTTTCGGTGCGCTAGGTATTCTATCGCCTCTGATGTGCTGCCTCTCTGTCTCAATTTGATAATGGGGCATGTTATGTAGATGCTAGATCTCAGTCATCTTGCCCTCATTTGTAAAATGGGGAGTTAATCTTGTATCATTATAAAAAGTGATGCATTAAAAGTATTGGGTTGGTTTGTTGTTTTTTTCCCCACTACAGTGAAGCCAGTATCGGGACGTAAATAGTCCACGCTGCCAGGCGCTCTCCCGACAATAGAGGTGTAGCGCTATGAAAGTTAAGAATGTGTTTGTATGTTTGTTCCTCCTGTACATACGGTGGAGCACACTCAATAGGGACACACTTAGTAGGCCTACATAAACACGGGAACTGAGTACAGCATTTCTGGGCCCGATTTTTTTCTTCTCTAAGGGAATACATATGTAGTTAATATATATTTCTGCTAATAGTTACACCTTTGGTCGGTCCCGAAGTGTACACATTATCGGTGCGCCACTGTAGTCTATGACAGTCTTCAAACCTACCTGTGTCAGCTGTGGCAGGAATAACAACTGTTTGTCCCTGTAGATGGTCCCTTGTGGACCCTCGTAACTCTCAGTATAGTTCAGAGGCATCTCAACCATATCTTCATCAGCCATCTGCAGTGCAAATCAAGGGAACAACTCAACGTAACAACAGGAAACACTGATCCAGAGATCAAGCCAATAGAGGGTCTTCAGCGGAACAACCCTAGCAAACAAGTGTTTCAGCCTTGTGGAGACACCACATACTTGTTTCCAGTGGTTGTATTGATTGTAGATACATGCTCAGCAACTTATCACCATGTGTACATGGCACATCTATGCAAAATTGCACACCAAAATTGCATTACCATCTGTCTCACTCATGGGTAATGATCTTAGGACAAATGTCATTTGCGTAGCATGGCACCCGTTGTTGGAAACTGGATTTCACCTCGTCTGATATGTGACAAAGAACACCATATTTCAAAGCCACGTTTTTCATTAATAATTATGGCAGAAAAGACTAAAATACTTTTATGGAGTGAGTATTCTGTCTGGACAGCCATATGACACCTGGCTGGATTGTGTTATTAACCGAGACAAATATTTTCCGAGTTTTTCGGACATATATATATTTTCCCTCTCCGACTATAAGTTTTAAATCCAGGATTATGTAATTAAATTCACTCATACGGGTAGTCTGCTCTCTAGTTCAGTTGCATATCACACAGACTCAAATTTTAAAGAAAGATCTCAACTTTTGTGTGCACCAGTCCACCAATTCCACAAATATGATCCATTGTTTTAAATGGGGTTAGAAGCATGTTGCTGGGCTTTGTTATATACGAAGATCTTACCGTCTGGCTTTTCAGCCAGAATTTTCTCCAAAGGGTAGTCTGGCCATATAGGCAAATTACCCCTGTCCATATGTTTACCCTTTATCTCACTATCCCACAAGTATCAAACTATTAGATACAATGCCAAAGTTGTGCCTGGTTACTCCGGGATTAGTTTAAGTTGGACTGTGTCTGTCCACCGATTTCCAGATCTCCCTCACCTCGTCGTAGGCGCTGACCACGTTGGTGTATCTGGCCTTCACCTTCACCCTCAGGTTGTCCGGGGAAACAATTTTCAGGACTGTTGCCGCATCCATGGACATTTTAACGGACATGAAAATGCAGCTGGACTTTCTAACGTAGCTGACCCCATTCTTTGTTTCCACCTCTACAATTGTCGGGAACTCCTGGGTCTCTGTTGAACCTTATGCAAGAGAGAATTCCATGTGAATATGAATGAACTGTTTGTCATTAGTGAATTTTATATTATCACTGAGAGGGCACAAGAAAAAAAAAAGAGAACTTGCAGCTTTGAAGGTCATGGCGGCCGCCGGACTGGAACAGAGATTCATTGTAATCCTATCTGGTTCTGTTAGTAATAATCAATGACCTGGACATCATGTCACTCTCCAAGTCTCAGTGTGAGAGACTGGACCGCATCCAGAATGGAGCGATACCCACGATTCTGGGATGCGCACCTGACACTGCCCTTAAACAAGATGGGCCTCATATTTAGATTCAACACAATGTCACAGGAAAGAATCCGTGAATCCGTGGGAGACGCTGGAAGATCAATGGTATCCTACGTAAATGCCCACAGCTTCAAGCTCTTAAGCAAAAACTCAAGCCGGAGGATCAATCCAAAAAAAGCTCCCTGTATAGAGGCGTCTCAACTTTCGCAGACATACCTTGAAATTTAAGGCTGGCAGTTGCGAAAGGTAGGGTCAACTTACTCTTGGAGATGTTTAAGAAAGCCAGAAAGGGACGGTGTCCCACCTTTTCAAGCCGGGTGCCCAGCACAAGACCGACTGATACCCAAATCTAGCACCACCTAAATCAAATAAAGAGTAGGAGCAGATAGGATTTTCTGCCATGGTTAATCAATCACAAGGGGCCCAAATGAGGGACACACTACAGTCCAGTGTCATAGGTTGAAACCTAAATCGTGGTCCATCTCATTCAGCCCATACAATGTCCATTTTTTCTTTTAAATTTCTTCAAAGATCATAACTGGCTCCTCAATCTACAACAAATATCAGTATCTTTTTGGGTGACATAGTGATTTGATTTGTGGTAAGAAATTCTAGCATGCTGTTCTGAAGAGGTAGAATGGTGTTTGCAATAGACTTTAACCAAATGAGAAAATTGTCTGAAATAATAGAAAAACTTTATAAGGACAGACAGAGTCTGGGAAATGTTTTACTTATTGAGCGTGTGATGAGAAGTTCATGGATGATTGTGAGAGACGTTACCCAAATGTGAGTGTTAAAAGAGCACAAAATATATGAGACATTACCAAAATGTAAACATTTTAAGAAGTCGTTAAATTTCATAAAGAACTGACCTCAAATATGGATGATCAAGTGGTATATACGCAGCTGTGTAAAACTTACTGCTGTTGTAGTCTAGGAAGATATCCGCTGGCTTACTGAAACGCAGCTTTTTATTTTTCTTGCCCTCGAGGGCAGCTTGGCGTTTTGCATTTTGTTCCACTAGGTTTATTTTGACCACTGGCATATCTCCATGTACTTTATCTGTCGTCCATCCGAAAGGGTTCGAATCAAATACTTCGAACTGTAACAGCAAAATATGAGGGTAAAAGAATGGAGAGATCAAAGAGGTTCACATGAGTGAGCAGCATGTGACATATGGAAATAGTGTACGTAAATTCAGAGGTGTGTGAGCTTCTCGACGTTGATTACGAAATTTGCCAGACTTTTGGAGTTCGACCCTGCCCCTAATTATGGGCATTGGCCGTTAGAACAGTCTCATGATATTGCCTTTAAATCATGAAAACATCTAAATCTTAACTTCAAGCATACTCAGGCTGTCTGACACTGGCACCACGTATATGTGAACTGTTTGTCATCCTTCATGGACAATATTTCAGGACACCCGCGCCTAGAGCATGGTTTATAGTAATTGTCAGGATCAGAAAAAAGAAAGCAACATGAGAGAGTTCCTGGGCAATGATACGGTTTAGTGCCCATGTAGTTTCACAATCGGCACGTCACAGTTTATATGAAGCGAAGTCGGCTCCCCATCCCTTTCTGAAAAAAAAAGTATTTTCACAACGATTGTGTCATTATTGTCTTATTGCCTTTGTACAATGTTTGTAATGTTTACTGAGAAATAAAATTCCTTTGAAAAAAAAAAAGTATATTCACAACGGGAATCGTGCAGTTTCATTTTCAAAACTTAAGAAAGGCAAGCACAAAACTTTTACTGAATGCCTGCTGCACATGTTGAGTTCGCTACCATGCCGCAGCCAAAGGTGAAAGAGCTCTTTGCCATTTCGTTCAATCATAATAACCATTATAATAACTCATTTTCACTGAGTCCAATTTCACATAAACAGTGCTTAAGAGAAAAATTACACTTTACTGAGAAAAATGACACTTAATAAAGGGGGAATACACGCGAATACACACATAAGCACAAACATGCTGTACACTGTCCTCATTGTGCAAACCTCAGTTTCCATGACATCACTGGGTAAGAGTCCAGTGTCCATAGTGGCTAAATAGAAGTGGACATTGCTGGCGTTGACGGTGAAGGCGGAGTCTTCGCTCACGTTATGCCACTGCAATCCCATTTCCACAAACTCAGACACAAGCTGTGGAGAAGACCATTGTTTCAGAGCATGATGGATTGGTAGCGTCCAGTTTAAATATTTCAATAACGATTGCCTGTCTGAGTAATATGTGGCCCAAGAGCTAAAAAAGAAGAGTTTTAAACATCGCCGAATGGTCACGGGAAGTAAGAGGCATATAAAGGTTACAGGCCTGTAACTGTACTTTCACTTTGTTACTTTGTGGTCCTACAACTTAGGGGGTATATTTCATCTCCCCTTTTCCCTCTTTTGGCATGCCCTGCTTCCAGTAATAAGGGCTCCAGGGGGGAAATTTTGATATCATGGGAATCTGTGTCCATTTTACTTTATTTTACCAGGCACTATTTAGCCCTGGGCTGGAACTGCCAGGTCAAGGGTGTGCTCAGGCGGAAGAGGAGGGGTTTGGCATTGACCAGTGAAAAATGTAGGGTCTGTTTACAAATAGCAACCAAGCTCAAAATTTCAATGGGCTTGCTAGGGTTGGGTAAGTCTTAAAATTTGGGCCACATAATGGGCTTCAATCTGGTATGGGTCTGGGTGAAAGCTAAAACTTTGGGTTCAGAGGGCAGCTCAAAATGTTAATATAGCCCATAGAGGAAAAAAAGGGTCCAATCCTATTACAGGTCTGTAACCTAAAAGATTTCATATTGTCTAAATAATAATGTAATTGCCGTGTTTAGGGCAGAGATTCAATCTCCTCTGCATACGGAATATCATAGAGACTTGGGGAATTAACTTTTCAAGGAACAATTTCTTGATGCACGTGCAGCATGTGAGCCTGATAAAGGGAGAATACACGCGAATACACACATAAGCACCATTTCTCAAGAGTGGCTCAGTGCAGAGAGACTGAATGAAAACGGAATTCCCGGCCGATAATTCTGGAGCGGGGTCAAATAATGTAGTCCACACCCTCTGGTGTGTTTCGTAACAGACGGATTTAGAGAGTTTTGTTGGGGTTNGGGGGGGGGGGAGGGGCTGGGTTTCTGCGGCCTAACATTAGTGGCAATGTTAGATTCGAGGTGAAAGCTAGCGCGCATTTTTTTTTGTTTTTGTTTTTATTGCTCTAAACACCATTTTAATCTCATGCTGCCGATTAATGAAAAAGTGTTGTCCCAGATATATCCAGGGTAATGATTAAGTTCTCCTCAATAGGAAGCACTGATTCTCTCAATAACAACTCAAAAACATCGTTAACAAGCTGCTGCTACTTTTTCTTCTTCTGGTTTATCCTTTGGCTTTTCTCCTTTCCCTTCTCCTTCTTTTACTGCTGCTGTTGAGAACACGACCAGTAATACTACACTATTATCCCCACTACCTAACACTAACTAACACCCGAACATTGGTGATACTTACATGTACAAGCTGGTCAATTCCTGTCATCGTGTCAAGCAGAACATCTGCGATATTTCCAAAAGAGGACGTAGCTAGTTTGCTCTGTTCAATATTCTAAGATATAAAACAAAGTACGTTTTATTGTAAAATCATGACTGTAGTGGGGAAAGGGACAACCAAAACAGAAAGCAAAACTGAATGATTAGAACAATGACATACAACTGATAGTTCGACCCATTCTGAAGACAGTAAGAGCGTTTACGTATGAGAGTAATTACTAAAAGACGTAGCAGTTTAATGAACAATTAAAATTAAAATTCAGTCTTGAAAAGGTGTTTATATACGAGACGTTGCATTTTCAGTAAATTCATTGTACATCTTTTAAAAAATTTTATGTGGATTCTGAGACAACCATAATTTAATTTCAAGGTTTAAAAATAAAGGGTCTTTATGTTAATAAGAATGTCGCACACCACTTCTTATTTCTCCACACTTCATTCGTCTAGAACGCCACGCCATGTTATGTCGATATACAGTACATAAACAATTTTACTAACTTCAGCACGTTAAAAATGTCTACAATATTTCGAGCTCCAATTTCTATTATTGGTACATATAGGAACAACAAAGTATACTTCTGAATATTTCATAACTTCAGCAAAGGACAACTTACTCTCCGCACACAGCTGCACCTACGTAAGTCGGAAGCAAAATGTATCCCTTCATCAGGTCATTCGCTTTTTCGCAGAGTTTTCTGTGCTAATATCCAACTGCCATTAAGCAGTTCATTTATTGTACGTGACTACTGCGCTTTGCCCATTGGAAATATCACTTGGAAATATCCAGCCCAAGTTCGTACGTGTTGGACCTCTAAGATTTAGTCAGACCCGGATACATAACCATTTTACCCCACTGGCTAATGAAAAGGAATCAGTATCCTTCCATTTCTGTCTCCTTGTGGAAAAAATTTAATCCGCGAGATACAAAGTCGCGGGCTTTCAGTGGAATTTCGCGAAGGAAGGCTGATGATGATAGTGGAGGGGACTGGACAGTGTCCAGTGGACACTCCATTTTAGGCATGACCAAGAGCCGTTTGTAAAATTCTACTCGTACCATCAACCTAAATGAATTTGGAAGGACAGGCTTTAGCAATAAATTGGATGAGCGCAATTTGATTGATATATTTTGGCACTTTGTGTCGTTGTCTCTTCTTGTCTGTGGCTCCGTCTATAGTTCCACCATTTCCTCCTCGGAAGTAGTTAAAATATTGTAGCGCAAAATAATTTTATCTCTCACGGAATTTGGGTGCACCTGGGAAGCGCGTAGTATTGTTATTATAACCCAAAAAACATCTTCAGCCATCGACCTCTCTCGGACTCAATGCTTTTGTAATGCTGAGTGAGACCCAAAGCTTGCAGTTTTTAAACCATGACTGACCTGGATGAACTTGTTCGATTAAAAGAAATTAAAATAACAATAATCGAATATTTAAATTTACCTGTTTAAAAGGATTATGAGTGCACGCTTCCAATGTGAACGACAGTACGCGCTTCCAATGTGAAAATTGCGTAATGTATGTGCTTCCAAGGTTCTCCCCGCAATTCAAAAGACCGCGCATGTTGCAATAGCAGTCTTCATTACACCGTCAAGAAATTATGCTCAGGTAAAGCCATCCCATTAGATGAATGAGTCTTGTTAGCTTGGAACTGAAAAGAAAGTACCTTTCTCCTGCTGTGAATTACGGAAGGGTTAGTCTGATTTTCCATGGTGATGTCCTTTCCTGTATTCGAGGCTACATGCAACAGTCTACTGATGGCGTGGACTTGTGATCTGATGTGGATTTAGGTTTGGAAAGGGGGAGGGAAAGCGAACGGGTCAATATTTTGGATTTTTTTTTTTTTTTGACGGCGGAATGAGGGGCGGCGAGAGGAGGTCGACGGAAGAGAAACGGTAGCAAGAGGAGTGGATTTAAGTCTAAGTTTTAAAAATGTTACTAATGATAATGATAATCGAGTGACTGTAAACCACTAATGATTATGATATTGATATTGTTCTTACTAACTGTAATAATGATGATGACGATGATGATTACGATGAGGACAGTCATGTTGACAAGTACGATGATGATGATTTGAAGAAGTGAATAACGACGTCGGTTGTTTGCTGTTTTCAGTGTTTCATACAAGTGAATAACCTTTCTTCTTTTCTGTACTGAATACATATCAGTAAAGGTAATGGTGATAAGTAAAACATGTTTTTCGATGTGAACTTGATATCGAGTTCATGACAATCAATATTTATTATGTTTTCACAACAACGAATTCAATAAAGCATCAAATGACACTAGTCATTGTTCACACTTTTGAGAGAGCGCGATGAAAACATTTTTTTCTCTGGTAGCAAGAAAAAGAAAATCTGTGTGTAACTTGAGCATCCGGAATATCATCACTGAAATTATTAATTAACATATGACATGAACATTATCATAATATATCACACATTGATAGGAGCGAAATACAGTGGAGCACATTTAATATAGACTAGCTTAGTACGTAAACACGGATACTGAGTACAGTATTTTTGGTCCCCAGTTTCCTCTCTAAGGGTTGGTGTATGGTTAATACGTATTTCTGTTAATAAGTACACTTTTGGTCAGTCCAGAGGTATAATGAAGTATTAGACATAAATTTTAATGTGACTTGGGCCATTTTCATAGCTCATGGTGACGAAGTGTAACTATATCAGTGGAACATGAACCATGACACATACTCAATTTACAAGAGTGATGCTTTTCTGTACTCACTGTGCCACGGTTTTAGTGGCAATAGAGTTGGTGCTGTGCACTTTGCCCAAGTATTTCGTGACTCTGTGTGCTGCACCCAGTCCACTATCCTGTAAATAAGACGAATATATATTAATTCTTCATTACCAGCCTTATTCCTCTTGATCGTGATCCTCAGAGAAAGACAGAGAGAGGGTGTGAGAGAAGGGAGAGAAAAAAAGAGCAATTTCACCACAAGGAAGATCGATCCCAGTTGAAGATTTTTTGGCCTGAGATAATCAAGTCGGATATGTTATTATTATATCCTCCGTGTTGATGCATTCTATAGAAATGAATCGCTTTCGACAGTAAAAGATACATCATCCAGTAAAAGTCAATGTAACAGACCATGTCAGCTGATAATATTCCTCTGACAATGGTACAGAGAAATGCGAAAGTAATGATTGCTGGAGTTGTGGCATGCAATGCCATGCACGGATGACTGTGCATGCATAATAGCTGTCAGTGGTCATTTCCTTGCCAAATGGCTGAGGTACCATTGTCTTCTTCATCAGTGTTCCCTGGTCATGCCAGTAGACCGCTATGGGCCATGAACTGGGTAGTCAGCTGCAGGTCTGTGCAGTTCCACCATAGCTTCTTTTCATAGTCATAGTCAATTGGCAATGGCCAAACCCGTTCTCTTAATTCTGCCAGGACAGGGGAGTCCTGCAAAACATGTTGTGGTGTTTGGTCTGCCTGAGGGCATTGGCAGAGGGCTGAGCTGCTTATGCCTATCTTATGCAGGTGCTTGCTGAGTCTGCAGTGTTCAGTCCTTAATCGGAAGATGGTAACCTGATGTACCACTGGAATGCACATAATTGCGTGTAGTGTTAATAAATTGCTAATGCACCACGAACATAGGTCCTTACCAAACTGTCTGGCATGATTTCATCCTCTTTGGAAGCACATTTCTCCAGTGCATTGGATGTGTGCTCCACACTCTCCGAGGAACCTGTTTCGAAGCGGTTTAAGCCGTCCAGCAGTATCCGACGAACCTGAAGGAAACGGAAACATTTCTTTTGGCCCCACGTTAATTATCCCTATCTGTTAAGTATCCAGGTAACATAAGTTTTGCGAGTTACATTTCGTTCCACTTTCCTTCAGGCACAGTACAAGCATGTTTTTGTGATATATTTCAGAGATGCAAAACATAGGTGTATCGACATTTTCAAATTGTAGGTCACCCTCCCTGACACAACAGAATTCCCAGCATACATGACAAAGAGGTCAGACTTTTTTCTTCTTGTGAAAGACTTATGACCTTTATCAGGCGACCGCATCTCCGAAATATCAACATTTATACATTTTGTACTTTTAATGAGTTGGAAGTTACAGGTATTCTAGTTTCAAGTTACAGGATATGATACGAAACGCACTGTCCTGTATTCCACGTTTATATCTATGTCGGAGACGAATGGTACTAAGGGAAAATCAGAGACCACTCAATATTGGAACGCTATGCATTGTGCCTCTTAGAAAATGGAACAAAATGTACCCAACCAAGGGAGACACCCGCGACAAGAGACGGTTTGCAATTGCTGCCTTGCTCCGATGTTATCGTTGCTGGTATTGAAGCTATTGCTGGTATTGTTGATGAAGTTGCTACTGGTACTGTTGATGGTGAAGTTGCAGTTGATTTTGTATAGTATTTGGAATTCCTTCGGGAACATTAAAGATCAACGCATCTTCTATGATTTTTTATATTCATCATTTTTTTATTGCGATTTTGCTTAATATTACTGGTGTGCAGTTGACAAGACTTTTATTAAACCACACATATCAATATTACTCACTCTTATTCTTCATGTCCTCTTCAAATGCTGTATCTAGTTGCAGTCAAACTACTAATTTCCTTACCAGTGTCTTCTCTGCCACAGTTGCTGTGGAGTCTACACTGATCACAGTGGCAATGTCTTTTACTGACCGCACGTCCTCTGGCGGGATACAAAATGAAAAAGAAAAAACTACACTCGAATATTGCCACAAAGAAAACTGCTTCATTTTATCATAGCCGTAGGACATATCTACCTATCCATGATTTTGAGCCTTGCAGAGAGAATCGGAATAGTGTTAGTTTCGTACAATCGTCGCTATGCTGCAGTAACTCTACAACTTACAAAGTTCAGTTTTAGGCTACAGAACAGCTTACAAAATATTTCATTTCTCAACGCATGCCCATATGCTTCACGTTCAGAGTTTGTGCAGTCATAAATCTATTTGCAGCGCAGTCTTGAAATTTTAGCACAATGTGCATGTGTAGTAATTATAGAAAATCAGCCCTAAAAATACAATTACTACTTCACCACCAGATTTCACCCATGGCACATTAATGGAGTATTCAATATTTGAGTCTTAAGAAAAGAAGTAAGGAGTGAGCAGACGCAAACAGATGCTCACACAAGGTAGGGTAAAGGGGGAAGTTCTCAAGAAGACAAATGCAGACAGAAAATGGAAGAAGGAAAGAAAGTGATGCGGGGGGAATCGAACCCGCGACCTCTGCGTCGGCACCCATCGCCTTGCCGTCAGTTTCCAAACTGATCAGGTACATGTCTATACACGACCACACTGCCACTCCAAAATAAGTGGCTTAGTGGCCGGGGTCTTTCTCGAAGCCGAACAGAAGACTAGCAGTCATAACGCTAAGCACGAGACTCACACACACCACAAGCTTCCCCGCCCCCCTCTTCCACCAAAGGCCTTCGATAACTCAGCTAGACAAAACACATAGTCTAGACGTACACACAACATTAAACATAGTGAACAAGACAGGGTCGTTTCATTTAGTAGTGACATAGGTGTAGTAAAGAAAAAGGTTTGTAGAACTATGGAAAAGGGTTTCTCTCTGAGTGATGTAATGAAATTTTAACTTACCAATATCAAACACATAATGCCTATGCATGTATTTTGAGAAAACGTTTTCCTAAGACCCTCATCCACAACTGACAAACAACACTATTTAGCACTTTGCTGCGCAATCTTGCATGCAAAATGTACTGAGTTAGGAACGGAGAATGCGCACAACAATGCTGCACTATAACGCCACGCTCATTAAACATTTGCTTAAGTCAGTTTTTGGGGTTTTGAGAAATTTAGCACTCTCAGGCTACAGCTCTTGGCAAAACAATGAGACAGATGTGATTTAGCTTGTAAGACTGGGATTTAAGAAGGGATTAAAAAAAACCTCTACATTTGTTTTAACATTTTAACAGGGAATAGACGATGAACGGAAGATCACGGGTGCGCTTCTGTTTCTTTCATATTCATCTTGCTAGTCTCAGACAGCCAGGGAGCGGATCTAGAAGATTTGTGGGCGGATCTTAGACGTGGCCTTAGTGTTGTTTTAGAGTTAGACTAAGTATAAGTTCCAATCCATGGGTGTCCAGACGTCCCTTGGCTCTTTCGATTCTTTAGTTGTTTTTTTTTTTTTAAAAAGCCCTTGGCTCCCATTTAACTGACTGGCTTTTTGGCTCTTTTTGGCTCCAACAGACTTTAGGTCAAACTTTACTTTTCTATGCGAAAAAAAAGCTTGCACTTCTCTGTAACTTTCCAGACATGGTTTGGCTCTTTTTTGGCTTTTTCATATGCGATTTGGCTCCACTCGATAAAAAAGTTTGGTAACTTTGATCGGAAGCTCACACAAAGGCGGCATTCATTTGTAGTTTCAAACTTGCCGTTGGCACAAATTAACTTACTGTTACATGCAATCACCGAGGGATCTTCCTTGTGTTAGAGAAAGATGTGGCAAGAATCAGCGACGATCTAAATGCTCATGAATGAGGCAGAGATTTAATATCTGTTTAATAACAACATACTTTATTTTGCAATGTTTTTCAGATAACAGAGAACGTGTTAAGTTATCACTGGATTCTCGCGATTTACTTTAACTGCACTTTCAATTTCACGTTCCTGAAAGTTGCTATTATTGGGCGGAATCGACAGTAAAACACCATGCGATAAGAAGTCCTCGGATGTGCAAGCCAAACTTAGGCCTGTTCTGTATATTATTCTGCCGTTTTATGACAAAAAGGACGAAAGCGCCAAAGTAGGTCAAATTGAGTTGTATTTATAGTTTTGGAATCCCCAGATGATGACGCACATTTCTATCTGGGTCCCATCACGATACCTCAATAAATAACGAAGTTAGGAAACCTTAAAAGGGCACTAAACGCCAGTGCTGTGACAATCATGGAAAAACATTTTTGCGATTTTCTCAAAACTTTCCCGATGGCGCTTTTCTTCCCTTTATCATAAAACGGCAGTATTCAACTGCGTGTTCTCAGAAACATTTGTTTCCATAGCAAGCTATGGCTGCCGTTCTTACTGCCATAATGTTGGTTGTTTACCTTGGCCACCTTGCCGTAGTTGGCGCAAAGTATTCCCAATTGTTTGCAGAATTGTCCTCTGATCGTCTGTTTCTATCTGTTGGACACCATAAAGATCAATGGTTATAAAGCTCTTTCATTATACCTTATGGACAAATTTCACTCAAATGATATCAAGTACGAACAAAACAAACAAAGAACTGCAAGCTTCGTTAAAATTTCACCTCACATCGACTGGAGATCAGCGCATAATCTACGCTCCACAGTGTAACATAATACCATTATGTAGCATAATGTCACCAGCTCAAATTCGCTCTCTTTTATCATTATTATTTTTAAAATAACTCTATCTAATCTCCATCTCTGTAAGCAAAGTGTCTACTTTCAATATCAAACTCAACTCTTTTGCAAGTGATAGTTAACATCAAAGCACAACCTACCTCAGGAACTTATATATGTAGGCGCACTTATGTTTTGGGATTTACAAAACTTTGTTTTTCGTGTAAAATGTACTGAATGAGAATGAGAGAATGCGTAAAACAGTAATGCATTATAACGTCATGCTCATTCCATATTTGCCCAAGTTATTTCTGGGGATTTTGAGATATTTAGCGCTCTCAGCCTGTTGGTCACAGACGTGGTTTAGCTTGTAAAATTGGGATATAAGAACGAATCAAAACTCTACATCTGTTTTAACAGGAAAATGAAGATAAATGGAACTTCACGTCCTCAAACATGTGTATACTTGTCGTAATGTACTATTGTCCCTGATAACAAGAAGAAGAAAAAAGCGTTTATAAGTCTCGCATTCAGGCTATTGCCCGCTCACGCGACTCCACACGATTATTATCCTAGCGGGCCTGATCACTCTCTATCAACTTTCCGGGATGCATACAAAGCCACTGCCATTTATAAGAGCTGACCACTAGCATTTTGAATTTACAGACGGTTGGATTGAGGAATATGTGAATGAAATGTTTTCCCAAGGCACTTACAGCACGAATGTGATAGAGAAATCGAACCCACGACCACAAGATCCTGAGTCCGAAGCCGTAAACATTCGATCACCCTGATCTTTAATCTTATAGTTTTACTATCAAAGTTTACTCGCAGACTCTTTCATTCAAAATTATCAAATTATCTCCTGAAATTCGATTTACTCAGATTTTACTTTACTTATCAACTTTGGTAACTGTCGAATTTCCAGCACAGCCCATCGTTTTCGACAACTTTTGAAAGCGCTTTAAACTGGGTCACTACGGGCATCTTGAAATCGTTATAGGCATCTTTAACAAGGTAATTCATGAGCCGAGTTTGTCAATAGGCATAATCGTGATTTCTGTGCCATTAAGAATGTTTTCCTGTATTTATATTACGACTATTTATAGCCTTATATGATAGACACGATAGTAATAAAATGACCATCTATCTGTGATGCTGATAGACTGGCCAGTTTCCTTTAACTTCGCAACTTATTTCTGTGTAGTTTTCTAGGCTTATTACAGAAGCGGTGTTATGATATCACTATCGGACCAATCCATGAAAATCTCAAGTCGGATTACAACCTCATTGTGTGGAAAAATTGCAAGCTTTCATCACATTTTTCGTATTGTTTGTGCCTGTGGAACAAAGCCATTGGAAAATAGCCGTAGATTTGATTTTACAAAATGGTTTCCCTTTCATTTGTTTGCAAGTGGTTGACATTAACCCCGAAATTCTTCAAAATTATGCATTATTTACATATAATATAATGAGCTTGAAGTGAAAATAGCTGGGAATTCTAAACAATGACGTCCTAAAGAGCTGGTAAGCACAGTGTTATTCAGCTGCTGAACCAATGTTATTTGTACCGTAACATTCACAGGGATATGGATGCCACTGCCTTTGACATTGTATATGTCCATTTTCAGCTCTACCGTTTGCCACCCTACAAAGTCCAGCGTGGAGAGAGTGATGTTGGTTAAGGTACCCGATCCGGAATAGGCAATGAGTGTCCCTGTAACAAAGAATATGCAAGGCTCAGGGATGTAATGTAACTGGTACGCCTGTAGCCCCTCCAATGAGGGGGAGGGTCGACGGTCATGGGGACGGGAACTGCCTTACAGCTACATCACTCGCCTAAGATTATATAGTCTACTTGTACATTGTATAGCGCCAAAAAGCGGGTCAAAATGCGTGCTGATTTCTATTGTTGTAGAAATAGAATATACAGTTACAGCGCAAAGAGGCGGAGTCAAAATATAGACTAAATATCTGTTTCTGTACAAGTTTGACTCGTACGTTTTTACTGCCTGCAACAACTTGGGTAAACTTCAAATTCAATAAATCTAGTGAATGTAATGAAAGTGTTAGAAACTGAAATAGACTATCTCTCGTTTGGTTTAGTGTTGGCCCTTTGCAAGGATAGAATTTTTTACAACAAATTTAAAGACACAGAAAGCATGAGGATCACCTCACGGGAAATATTCCACAGTGCAGGACTATTCCACTCTGTAGGACCTTCTCCCATCCGTGGGACTATACCAAACCCTCCCTCCCCATACACTTCTTAAAAGTGAACCTTCACCTTCTAGTGGCCTGAGGATTTCTTTTACTTCCTGTACTCATTCTGTGAAACCTTGTCTGATCTCGATCTCTGTCTCCTTCCCTCCTTACTCTTCTTTTTACTCTTAATCTGTCCTTCCTTGTTCACTTTGATTTCGCTTTGACAATTTCATTTTCTTACTTTCTTTCCCGGTCTCATTTTTTTCTCTCCTTCCCGCTCCTTTTGGTCGATCGGTCGGTTGGTCGGTCGGATGGTCGGTCTGTCTGTCTGCAATTCAGATACCCCTCTTACAGAAATATTTTGTGCTCCCGACATGACGGTCCTTCTGGTAGAGCCTGTAGAGGAGCGGCAGGCCGGCTACGGTGTCTTTGTAGTCGAGGCATGTCAATATGAATCTGAAAATCATCACTGAAACATTGCAGTCAGACAGTAAAAAAAAAAAATTTGACGAGGCATGACCACTGAAACATTGCAGTCAGACAGTAAAATACGTGTGACGAGGTATGACCACTGAAACATTGCAGTCAGACATTTAAAAAACGTGTGACGAGGTATGACTGAAACATTGCAGTAAGTCAGTAAAAAACACGTGACGAGGTACGACCACTGAAACATTGCAGTAAGACAGTTAAAAAACGTGTGACGAGGTGTCAGCACTGAAACATAGCAGTAAGACAGTGCAAAAAATGTGAAAAGGTACATTCAACTATGTTCAGTTGTAATCCGCTTTACAGTAACTTTCACCTAATGGCATTACTTTTGAGATAGTAGAACGTTATATTTCTATATATATCTTATGTGTTATCGTGTTGTGACCTGTTCCACGCAAACACGGGCAAAAAAAAAAAACGCCAAGGAGATTTTGTCGATACAGTAATGGTAATACAGGTTTTACAAATGTTGCCAAGTGGAGAGAGTTCTTCAAATATCGATGAAATCCACCTTTCATGAAATCCTGGCCAGCATCATCAGGATAATCTAATCATTTAGGGACAGTGGAGCACACTTAATACGGACACGCTTAATGCGGAAACATGTATACTGAGTACAGTAACTCTGGTCCCGATTATTTTCTTCTCTATGGGTACGTGTGTGGTTACGACGTATATCTGTTAATGAGTACACTTCTGGTTAGTCCCAAGGTGTATGCATTATCCGTGCTCCTCTGTAGTCTGTATAGTTTATCTTCAAAATATTAGGCTAGTTCAAGTTAACCTTATGCATTAAAACTATACCAAAGGTTTTGTGACAAATCGCATTGTGAATCAGTCTGACTTTTTAGCCTACTTTGCCCACTTTAGGTAGCTGAAGGAGTATGAACTATACACGTACATTTCCATAATTTGTGGTTATTATATAGAGACTATGCTTTTACTTGGCCTCTCTTTGTCAGAATACGCACTGGCGTTCAAGGCGTGTTGTCACAAAGCCCTTCATACTCACTTGGTGAACACAGCTTTGCCAAACTTTGGTTTAATATCGCAGCCTTTACCTACGGGTGCCGCCTCAGTGGTAAACTCATAGTGAATTACTCCTGTCCTGTTAGAATATGCTGTTGAAAAATAAAAGGCAGGGCCATAACCAGCATCCTGCAGAGCCCGCAAAGCGAAAAGAACGTGGGGAGGGGGGAGGCTTAAATCATAGGAGAGGAAAAGGGAATAAAGATAAAAAGAAAAGAAGAGGAGGAGTTCAGATGAGAAGAGCAGAGAGAT
>JAWQUT010000002.1:1394746-1417609 GCA_033807755.1 Ellobium chinense | reverse complement strand
GAGCATGAGGATTGATATCTTAATATCATTTGAAATTCAAAGTGAAAATTTAGACAGTATCAGAATATGGAATATTCGAATATAGAAAGCTATCGGGGTGGGATCCGGAGAGGACGCCTAGGGGCCAATACCCCTGTTTTTAGATACAGGAAGGTTTACAAGGCAGAGGTTCCTTTGCTTAATGTTTTTGTAGCTATGACAGACACCTGAAAGCAGTACACGTGAATTTTTTTCTTACTCCCCGGGTTGACTTAGCAAAGCATGCTACCGTCTTCATTTGAAATGCCGTGAACTGTTTTTTTATTTCTGCTTTTTCTTTTATAACCCATCCAGGAAAAAAAATTACAAACTCAGATTTGTGGCATGGACAATACCGTAAAGTCGCTACATTATACTGTCAAACTTTACAAAAGACGCGTTGTTGTTAGCAGCTGACCCCTCTGGTGTTTGGCGAGTGACTGAATCACGATTTGATTTTTTAAAGAAAGTAGCAACACTTTCTAATGACATATAGCTGCGCTCAACCTTCATGCCAATGGGAACAGTGCAAGACAAAATCGTCATTTTAGCTTGATTATGGAACAAAATTTTGGCGTCGCTGTTTAATTGGAGGATTAAGTCCTACTCTGCGGCCATAGGCATAACACTGTGTAACGGGGAAACTCCAAAATGGATGTTTTCCCCAAGTCTCTGATGTTTCCCCCAGTTTCCGTCAGCTTTGTGCATAATATGGCCCCTAATCATCACAACATTATTACTGCTAAAAGCATGAATTTGTGACCTGGAGACTTAGTCATCAATTGGGATAGTCTATATCTTATTGTTAGTCATATAACTAAAAAAACAAAATTATAACAAAATGTTCACTCTTAATTACAGGCAGAAATGGCCCCAGACCGCAATTTTTTTCCCTTTCCTATTTCAATTTGCACAATTTAACTATAAAGACCCTGGTATGTCTTTTAGGTTTGTTTTGCCAGCAAATCCACCTTAATAACAGACTAATAAAACTACTAACAAGTGAAGAGTGAAATTTAAAAGAAGTATTTAGAACACTAATTATAGAACATTTCGGGGAAAGGTTCACTAGCACCCAGTGAATCCCTCCCCACACCCGGCCCTACCCCAATGTCAATGCGGAGGATATGCCCAACATCTTGACGGCAGGCTCATTCCATATTCGCCTGAGTCATTTTTATTTACTTTGATGATTTTGAGTTGTTTATATTACTATGATCTTTCATTTATCCTCTTTTTCCTATCAAAACAAATTAATGTAGAGTTTGATTCCTTATTCTATTCCAATTTTATAAGCTAAACAACATTTGCCCCAATGTTTTGCTTTGAACAGCAGGTTGAGAGTGCTGCACTTCTTAAATCCTCAAATACTGAGTTAGGCGAATGTGGTATGAGTGTGACATGACGATATAATGTCGAGATATACACGCCTTCTGTGTAGTTTATGTCGAATATGGCTTTGCAAGTCAACATGGACCATAAGTAGATTGTCTTCAATTCGCTGTTTTGTCATTGTTATTGTTGTTGTTTAGTATAGCGACGTAGAGTAATAAATTCCAAAAAGACCTTAACGCTACTATACCAAAATATCAGCGAATTTATTGTTTGTTTGCGTTTTACATCGCGTCCGTGTGATTGCGGCATCATTATGCCATATTGGTTCATTCAGCTATGACTTAAATAACTGAATTTGTTGTTGTAGCTGCGATGATTGCCGTTGTGGTTGCTGTTGTTGTTGTTGTGGTCCAACTTACAATAGCCTTTCCAGACCAAAGTATATTTGATGCCAGGTTCTAGGGCGCGACTTAGGAAGTAGTAGATTTTTTGTGATGTGCCTTCCACGGAGAACTTGTCTGGTTCCCCAGTAAGGTCAGTGAATTTGTCCTTGGTCAGTTTTTTAGAACCTTTATAGACTAGTAATTGAAATCTGGAGAAGAAAACAAACAAGGCAATGTCAAAAATTCTGGAAAAGAAAACATACAAGGCAGTGTTTGAAAATGTGGAGAAGATAAGATAGAAGTTAGAAGGCAGTTTCTTAAAAACCAGGAGTAGAGAACATACGAGGCAGTATCAAAAATGTGGAGAGGGAAACATACTAGGCAGTGTCTAAAAATCTTGAAAATAAAACATACGAGGAAGTGTCTAAAAATCTTGAGAATAAAACATACGAGGAAGTGTCTAAAAATCTTGAGAACAAAACATACGAGGAAGTGTCTAAAAATCTGGAGAATACGACATACGAGGTAGTGATTAGAAACCTGGAGAAAAAAAAAACATGCAAGGCAGAGGTTAAAAATCTGAAGAAGAAAACGTACAAAGCAGAGGTTAAAAACCTGGAGAAGAAAACATACAAGGTAGTGGTAAAAACTCTGGAGAAGAAAAGATACAAGGCAACTGTTAAAATATGGAGAAGAAATTACAGAAGACAAACGTTAAAAACCTGGAGAAGGAAACATACAAGGCAGTGATTAAACATTTGGAGAAGAAAACATACGAGACAATGTCCAAAACTCTAAAGAAGAAAATATACTACGTAATGTTTAAAAAACTGAAGAAGAAATAATAGGAGGGAATGTCTAAAAATCTGGAGAAGGAAACATACAATGCAATGTCTAAAAATTCGGAAAAGAAAACGTACAAAGCAGTGGTTAAAAATCTGTATGAATGAACATACAAGGCAGTGGTTAAAAATCTTGAGAAGAAAACACATAAGGCACTAAAAACCTTGCTTATCTTGCTTGCTTATCAGCACTGACCTACCACCCTTTTTAGTTCTTGGGCTTCAGAGTATTAGGATTATTCGTGTATTAAGGCGCTTCAGCACGATATGTTTATATTTTGCCCTTCCAATCCAAGAGTGAAAATAAATTATTGCATATAATTTTTCTCTAATATTTTCCCGGAAAGGAACCACTCCTGACCATTTTTTTTACACTATTTCAAGCGTCACTATTTTGATTTTGTGCAAAGTTCAAATATCATCTTTGTCCGAGAAGACTAGATGCAGGCTTTGCCACTCTGAAAGTCAGGGAGTCACAAACTCAGAACATAAAGATCATGGGTTCGATTATAGCCATGTTTATTGTGAGCAGTCGGGAAGTGTGTTAGAGTCATGGGTGAACACTAGGCTCGCATGTGGAAGGTAAGGAACATATTCAGGCAGTATGTATTTAAGAATTAAATTGCTGTGAAGGTAGCGTCCCTGACACTGTGGTGTAGCGGTAACACGTTCAGCCTTCAAACTGAGAGACCCTGGTTCGATTCCCGGCAGGGGCATGAAATTTTCTACTGTAGGATTTTTTTTCGGCCTTTCTTCCCAAAACTAATTTGGTAAAATCCCTGGTTACACACTTTCCTGAAATGATATGTAACATCTGAAAAATTATCAGACTGAGCTTACAGTCCTCTCCCTTGCCCCTTACTAATAAAGAATACTATATACCTTGCCACCCGGTTACATTATCTCAGCAAATATCTTGAAAAAAAACATCATCTGAGATGTACTGTATTTACATTTTCATCAATCCATTCTTCTGCAAAATGGATTCTTTGCTACAAGCAGTGAATGCTGCTGCCTGACAGAAGTTTCCAAATATAGGGCGTACTAGTCCGTGGAAATAAACGGAAATGTTTGTGAGTGAAGTTTTTGGGGACTATTTGTGAATTTTTGATCGTGGTCCAAACGCTGGGAATAGCGTTTCAGAGAACGTCGTTTTCACACACAAAAAGAGCCCGATATTCTGTGTCATCTGGGTGCATCAAGAGGAAGCATTTCCGGCGTGTAAAACTAATGTTGGAAAGAAGCTGCAGAAATTCATTTCTTTCATTCCCCCAATCTGTTTTTGGTATTGTGCTTTCAGCACACAACATCCCGGTTTCCCGGGTAAGCTTACAGTAACAAATTAATGTGAAGTGATGTGCTTAGATATTGCCTGAATAATGGCATAGTAAATCGACCATCATTCTCCTGATACACAGATATCAAGGGTCCCGTTTGTCGCCTCACTACAGCCTTCTCCTAACCCGTGTTTACCAAATTTTACCGATGGAACTACCCTTTCCAAGAAAACCAACATAGTGTGGCGTGTAATTTATCAACCTTGTGCAGTAGAGTTTCTATGCAAACTGCACATTTATGAACCTTGTGCAGTAGAGTTTCTATGCAAACTGCACATCAAGGTGCTGAATGGCGGATTTCTCCCTCAAGGTTAATGCTTTGGTCAACTGTGACTTGCCATTGCACAGCTTCTCTGACACCAGATTTCACTCAGGTCTTTTAGATATCCTTTAGCATGACTCTGTGTGAGCTTTTCTTTTTAATCATAAAATGTAAGATGTCTTTTTTTATCCTCGGATGGACATGGGGGACTCTGCCAGCACCAGAATTATACTTACTTATTATAACCCTTGTAAATCCAATGCAGGTTTTGGCGCGGTAGATGTATCATGCGCATTTCCAGCACTATGTTATTCCTCGTGCCTTCAACAGCCCTACAGCCTGCGTGGCAACTGTTAAAAAATTGCAGTCGTGTTGTTAAAGATAATGTAGGCTAAAGAAAATTTGTTAGTTGAACCATCTGTCGAAGGAAGTAGATGAGGTGGGAGTTGTTGTAGTAATGCTAATTAATAGTGGAAGAGAAAGTGGCAGCAGTTGCAGTTGTGGTGGTGGTTTTACCAGCAGCAGTTATAATAGTACAAGTAGCAAAATTGACAGTAGCATAGTACAATCAAGTTGCAATGGCGGTAGAGTTAACAGTAGAAGTTGCGGTTTCAGTGCAGTAATAACAGCAGCAGTATTAATGATAGCGGTGTTTGTGTAGTGGAAATTGTAGTGGTAGGAAGAGAAAGAGAAGCAGCACTGGCAATAGTAACAGTAGTACCAAAAATAGTAGTGGCAGTGGAGTGGTAGTGATGGTGATGGCGGTGGCAACAGTGGCTTAGTAGTGGCGGCGTCAATAGACAGCTCCGATCTGAAACATCTTATATTGAACGATACATCTCTTACTGCCGGCTTTACTGGAGACAACTTCCAAGAGACGGTCAAAATACATACAATCCTAAGTCTATCCTTCACAGTCGGAGTCAGGTGCTAGCCAAATGTGTCCTACTCAAGAATGGTTTTAGCATGAAACTGCCAGCTTACAGGTGGGACCACAACTTTTGTTTTTTTTGTATGTGATCAAAATGTTGGCCTAGACTAGGTATAGCAGCGTGGAGAAAAACAACGTAAACGGAATCGTGATCTCAATGAACATTTACAATTAAAATTACAAAGATAGATAGATGGATGGGTGGGTGGGTGGATAGACAGAAGACAGATAAATAGATAATTGTTTTAAAGCTACAGCACTGACTCATACCCAAACTGTCGGCGCAGGGTGTCAGTTACAGCTAAAACTCTGCTGATACTCCTTTTACCCTCAATATTTAGCACTGTATGTACTTACGTGAGATTCAGAAGGAGTGCTTCGTCCGACTGAATTCCATATACTATCATTCCAGCAGTTACAGACACTGATGGGTCGTCCCTTAGGCTAACCGTCACCGACAGGTTGAACATATAACCTTGGAGAACTTGGTATTTCTTAAAATAATAGATCCTCCCTGGATTGTAGGCTATATCGAACAGAATACAGCGGAACTTAGATATCAGGTACTCGTATAATAAACAGATGAATAGATGAATTCTTAAGAAATAATCCTTATGACTGACTAGATGGGCTTCGGTAATACCGTAATGAAAATCAAATTACGACTTTAATGATTCCGTCAGGAAATTGGTTTACAATGTCATTCAATGTTATACATCTCATACATAATACAAACACATAATATAACAATACATATTATACATGTAGGTATACATACTATTACAAATGAAATATATAACAAAGTCATTAAAAAAGAAGAACATGAACATGTTTTTGGTGCACCAAAGACACGCCTCTGATGGAAGTTCCACTGTATATTAATTCTTATTTTTTTAGATATACTTTCATTTTGTCAAACTAAAACAGCAATACTGATATCTGCTTAGAGTCTGAACTTCTGCACAAGAATTATAATGAGTAGGGACTGTTCGAAGTTTGCTTTTTCGTCCTCAACCTTATCCCCAACTTCGCGGAAATTTTCTGAATATTGCCTACGAACTTTCCCCGAAGTCCTGTGGCCGTATGCATAATAATTATATTAGTTAACACAATGCGACAACAAGGGGAAACTCACAGAGCATTAGAAGTACTCACTGTAGTTAAAGCAGTGCGTTAATTGGTTGGTGTAGAGCATGAGTAGACCATCCTACATTTGCTGTGTTTTGAGAAATTGAAGGATGAAGTTTATGTTGCCACTGTGTTATAAAGACTTGTAAAAGGGAAAACTTCGTGTTAGAAGTCCCCCAAAATGAAGGTTAAAAATAGCAATTTAACCGATATTAATAGCAAGATTGAGTTATTAGAGAACCCATTTACTACCAGAATCGCAAAAAATGTGGTATGATTCACTCTTGCTCTACGGCGACCAATTAACGTATGAATTGTGCACACGGCCACGGGGGTCAATAAAAGTGCAGTGCAGTATCGTGCGCAAAATAACCAAGCTCTGTTCCGAGTTAATGGAGAGTTAGCGTTAACGAGTAAATTTTGGGACAGTGGCAACGTGACGAGTAGGCGAAATGCTACGAGTACGCGAGGTCTGAGATCATAAGATTCTACTACATCTTACATTCATTGTCTGGTTCCAAATTACATCTTTACTCTACTCATCCCTTCCCTTCCCTTCGCTGATGCAGATAAATTTCATTTATTAGCTGAAGTATCCCGGCGCTGCCACGAAAGGGGAGGGGAAGGGAGGCATTGAAGTGTCAGTGAACTATCACATTTCTCCTTCCCTCCCCCCCCCCCCNCCCCCCCCTCTTTTCCACCCACCCTTTCACCCGAAGCATTACAGAAGCTGTGATTCCCGCCTATGAATATTCCCGCGTACGCAAAATAGGATAACGTCATCCGCTAGAGAAATATTATTTTGTTTCGTTTCCGGGCCCTAACACAAAAAGCGATGACGTCACGCTTAAAAAGAGTGACGGTACGGTAACTACGTGGGTCTGGTTACGACACAAAACGAAATTTGATGAAATACTTAGCGATCGACTGGAGTAATGAAATGCACCTTTGTAACTTGTTGAGAGTAAAACAAAGGCACACAAAGTTTCAAGTCGATTCGAACAGCGGTAACGACGATATGTCACATACAAACTTGAGGCTATTTTTTTTCAATATATTATGGATCATACTTTTGTACAGCATGTCGGGATAGGTAAACCACTTTTATTACTTTTAATGTCCTGGGTGCAACACTCACCAACAACCTTCTCCTCTCACGAAAAAAAAAAACCCAAAACCACAAAAACTCAGTATTTGTCACGTCATAAAACATAGAGTTAGGTCTGTTCCTAATGGTCATGCAAGGGAATATATTCAGGTGGTCAGTAGTTTAGGTGGTTATTATTTATGTACAAAACTACAGTAAATTCTGGTTAACTGCAGTTTGGTTAATTGCAACTTCCACTTAATATTTCGGTGCGTGCGTGCGTGCCTGCGAGTTTGTATGTATATGTGTATGTATGTTTGTGTGTGCGTGTGTATGGGTTGTTGTTTTTTTGTTTGGTTTGTGCATGTTCCTTTACGGTGGAGAATACGGTCTCTCAATGTCACTAGATAATCGCAACTCTCTTGAACTTTCGCAACTTTGCTCGTGTCTTCAAGAAGTTGCGATAAAGCAGTGTTGAATGCTCTCATCTAGCGAGCAGTTTTAATCACAAAATATCACAACATGCATGCTACAGATGAATGGCCTCTTTAGTCAGGTGATCGCAATGTTAGGTTTGACTTACGTTGTTTTAATTTCTTAACTCTTCCATAGGCTAAAATGTCCTCCTGACAGTCCGAAAGAGTGGCCTTTCTATATTTCGATATCCTTTTCATGCAGTACCAGTCATATCTAGGGGAGGAAAATGGTAGGGGGGAGGAGGGGTTGGGAGAAACGCTGAATTTCATTCCATAATCGGAGGCAATAATTACAAAACAACATGCTGCCAGTCAAAATGAGGCTTATGTCACCAGGCTTTTAAAAACACCGACATGGAATTTTTCTTTGTTGCAGGAATTGAAAGTACACTTGTGTCTGCGCACAAATCTCAAGTTTTTTTGTGTGGTAATTTATACGACTCTCAATGGCGATTTTTCAATCAAAATTTTCACCACTGCATAAGAGCGAGCCCTACCATTTGAAACGACTTTTATCTCGGGCTAAAATGATGTTAGGTCAAACTGTCTGTCACCCGAGAAAAGTACAGATTTGGAAAACTTAATTGATGTGAAAAACTTGATTTTTCAAAAAGCGACTTATTTTTACTGGCTGCAAGACCGTTAACAAGCAGGGAAGTACACATGAGAAATGATAACTGCNGAGGGGGGGGGGGGGGGGGGGGGGGGGGGAGAGGGAGAGGTGTAAGATGAGGTGGATCGGGATGGGATGGAGTGAAGTGGAATGGGGTGGGGGAGGACAACAGTGACGGCTCGTCATTAAGCACAGTCTATGCAGTGCCGGGTGGAGTTTAGCTCATAGTATATGAGTAGCTCATAGCTCATAGTATGTAGTAGAGAAAATTAAATGTTCCTACAGTCGGGGGTGATTGGCATTCGCCGAGGGCCGCCCTCCCGTTCCCCTTACCCGTTTTATGAAAGTCCATATCAGTATAGAGGGAAAGAAAATACAACAAAGACAAAGAAAGAAAGAGAGAGAGAGAGCGAGAGAGAGAGAGAAGAGAGAGAGAGATGTGGTCAGTTATTTGTCTGAAAAATGTTTGTGCGCCATGTGTGTTTGTAAGTTTTTAGGGGAGGTGGGGAAGGGGGCGCAGTAATGTTTTGCCCACTGCCCCAAAATTCTAAGGCCAGCCAAATATGGAGAAAACTCTGCCATGGCAGGCAGGCAGGCAGGCAGGCAGGCAGGCAGGCAGGCAGGCAGGCAGGTAAGCAGGCAAGCAGCCCACTAGCAGCCTGTCCGCCCATCCATCCATCCATCCATCCATCCATCCATCCATCCATCCATCCATCTTGTCCCTTTCTTTCCTTTAAAAGATGTTTATTCGTCTTTCAGTCCATGCTTTTATCCGCCAATGCCAAGAACAATCTCTCTAGACTAACTAACAGTACTAGAAAGCAATCCCTTACATGAGCGGTAAATTTTGATCCAGCTCGCGGAAGTCTGCCTCAACAGAGAGTGGATAATCTCTTGTCCAGTGCATGAGTGCATAGGGTGGATTCAACCTTCCATAGATAACATTTGTCGGTTGAACGTTCAGATATCCCTGGACAAAGAGTACATATATAATGCTTATTTTNATACCATATTATATTTAAAAAAAATAAGCTTTATTTCTCAACCGATCTTGATCAAATTTGCTGTGCGAGTCACAAATTCCGTGCAGATGGTCCTTTTTGGGTCAGTGTTGGGTCATCTTCTGTCCCCGAATTTATACAAAATGGATTTTCCCACATCCGAGTGACCGGCTTCATTTTCTTAACTCTGACATCCATATGCGCATGACGGCACTTCTTTTTGCGTAGCCTATTGTGGTGTCTGCAACAAACTTAGCGTCTTGAAGCCAATTCCTCGAATATGGCGGGTTTTTAAGGAGACTGACGCCAATAAAAGTCGTTTGGCGTGTTATATATTTTCTCAGTTTAACCGATATGTTTACATACTAGAACGTGTTTGAGCATAATAAATAATAAAACACAAACAGTGTAAATGCTGCAGTAGCAGTTTGGTCGTTTGCTGAAAGCGTGCATGCCAGACTGAACGAATAGCTCTTGAAAAAAAAAATAAATAGAAAGAGCATAAATTTGGTAGCTCTGTAAAAAAAATGGAAGTGGATGACAGTCGAGCTGTGAACGCTGATGGTACAGTGTGTAGTAACAGAAAGACTGATGTGCGACAGATAACACTGTTTTCTGTCATATAGTAGTACTTGATATAAATATACATTTGAAATATAGTAACAAATGATCCATTTGCACCTCATCCCATAGTGTAAATAAGTTGCAAATGGATTACTGTTATTCAGATGTATATTTATGTTAAGTACTGGCATATGCCTTTAATCAATGAAACTGAAAGTGTATATGAGCTCGGGTCAAAAGGTGCTTGGTAACATTAATAGGGTGAATTTGAGACTCTATCAAATGGAAACATAAAAAGAATTTTTTACTTCTCTGTAATCAGAATTTTATTTTTCAGAAGGTTAGAAGATAGTTTCGATCATACTGTGTTTCTAAGTGAGTCTTTTGTACAGTGGTGTCACTTCTGGCTGTGACATCCATCCATCCCCAACGACCAATAAAAAATGAAAAGATAGCCACTTTTTTTTTTTTTTGGTCGGTATATTATACCTTTCAAGTACAATCACACCAGTATGTTACCAGTGGAAAAAAGTGTGAACCTGATATTATGTAACATCAGTTATAGGGTCACATGTCAGAAGTGACACCAGGGAATTTTATACATTTACGGCTACAATATAGAAATTGCTAATGGGATGAAACACGATCACCATCGTTTTAAGTACACAGCAACCCACAATGTCAGCATGCGAAAACCCAGTTTGAACATCTAAAACACAGCATACCACAGTCTCCGTGGGTCACTTCTGACATCCTCAGGTGTGACATCACAAATTTGGATAAAACTCAACAGAAACAAGAAAGCTCAATACAAATGTATTGAATCTTATTAATTATATAACACTTAACCAATATCGACAAAAGTAGGACAAATAACAATATCAACAGCAACAATATTATCTTCATTATTAACTACTACAGCAAAAATAATAGAACTGAAAGGAAGGAAAGCTATACTGCTTTATCGAACTTCAAATTAAGATCCCTTTTGCTAAAAACTATTTATAATATTATTACAGTATAAATCAACATTTCTGCATTTAAAGTGCATTTTAACTATGCAAAGTGTACACTGAAAATACATGGGGTCACTTCTGACTTCTTAAGGTGTTTCACATTAAAGGTTAAAATGTGTGTATTTTGTATTAGTCTAGTATAGGTACTCACAACTGAAGTTAAAAAGTGTTGTTTCTGATTCCTAAGTGTTCACTTGAAAAGACCTTTTTATTCCGACCATTTTGATTTTGGTGTAGGACCAATTTAACCACAGTTACGGCCATGAAGTGACAGAAAGATGTTTAAATCGGAGTAGGTGGAAGAGTATTGGTTTGTAGTGTCATCCACACACCTGCCACATTTGCTGGGTACAAAATCAGAATACAGTGCCGATATAGCAAGATCGCTGGAACCAGCACTATGCCCCTGTTACATGCGATCACTGTTAAAGCCGAAATCAAGCAAATGAATGAGATTTGAGAGAAATGAATTGAGGGGAAAGGGCTACGACAGTGATTGGTCGATTTTAAACAATCACAAAATGTCATTGGCCCTCCAACAGGGTGTGCTGTAAATTATATAGAATGCATGCGCGATACACACTCCCCCACCCCTCATGGTATTGGTATGTCTTTTCCCTGCCCTCTTTGCTCTGATCGTCTGCAGTAGCATACAGTACATGTAGCCAAAATGTAAGTACCCCACATCCGCGGCATCACTGTTATGGTCGGTAAAGGCGTAAGGATCATTGTTATAGGAGGGTTATTTTCTGATAGTCTACATAATGATGAACTCGGGGATTCCAGAGATGCCTGTTATTGACGGGATCCAGTAACATCCGAGCCTGTTATGAGCGGGCTCCACTGTAATCTCTGAATCTGAGAATTAAAATCAGAAATCAGAATAACCATCGATTTTGTGATATGTGGATAAAAATCCCCATTAAGGTATTAAAATGATATACATCGATAGCATCATTTTCAAAAAATTGAAGCAGGTGACATTAGTGAAAAATACACTAATGTATGCGCCATTATACTGCGCATGCAACAGCATAACATGCTTCTAAACAAAGGTTTTGATACATCTATTCTAATTGTGGGTCACTTCTGATATGTGATACCACATCCCCTATCACAAAAGACTCAAAAATTGCTTTAGTTGATGAAAGTAACTGTATTTGGGCGCAAAGCAAGTGAAATTCTAATCAATCAATATTAAAATTGTAAATGTGTGTCTGTGTTCCATTGTAATACTTTGGTGTCACTTCTGACATGTCTAAAAAGGTGTGACCCCAAACATTTACTAACCTGCACCCCTAGAGGTCTGGTAGCTTGATATCTTGGCGTCCATTTGTTTCAAATAGCTGCTCTTGGGTGATCAAAAAATGTGGACTGGAATATTGTAAAATGAAAACTGTGCCTCACACAGATGAGGATGTCACTTCTGATTTTGTGACCTCAGATAATGTCCGGGTCTCTTCTCCAAGAGGATGCTATAGAAATCTAAACTAAATGATTTCTTAGATTACTCTAGCCATTCATATTTGTAAGTCATCCTCAGATACAAAAAATTAAATCGCTTTTTTCCATCTGTTAGAGGGGTTGTCCGCTGAAAGCTTTTCAACGACTTGAAGATAATACAAATGGTATTAATTACTATCTATTTGACATGTTTTCTTTCAGACAATGTAGAAACATATGCTTTACATGCATTTATAAGGTATCTAGAGGCTCCTCAATTATGTCACCAAATTTATGTCACCTTTTGACCGGGGCTCATATATACTGATTTCGATATGTCTAGATTTAGTCATCCCTCATGTTTCCCATTATTTGTGTTTGGAAGTCTGCGAATAGAGCGCTCACTCTTGGAGACTGATGATACCACCAAACAACCAACTAATCTAGTCCAGAATTATTTTTGTTATATCCCCCATCCCATGATACTTTTTGCCTTCTCTGGCTGTGTTTGGCAAGAAGTAGCCTCTGGTCACAGTAACAAGACAATAATCATTAAGGTCAGCTGTATTAGCGTAAGGAAATTGGTATAAACCTCTGAGAGCTGGATGCCACATCCTTAGAGATACTTTAAAATTTATACAGTAATGTGTAATTGCATATTCTATTTAAACTTTAAACTTTGAACAGTAATATACAACATTACAGTTTAAACTTTAAATATATGCAATATCAGTATAACTGCACATATACTTTACGACTGGAACACTATTTGCTACGGATTCCGCAATATAACTGACGCGATATGACCACTGTATATCTAAACTTTGACTTTCATATCACTCCGCGGTGTTCAACTTCTGACCCTACAGTACATACGCCTTGACGCAGCACTGACTACTGTAAATCCATATTCTGACTTATACATTCCATAGTATTAAACTTGGGATCCCGCTGTACCACGTGACACGAGTCACTGNTCCATCCATCCATCCATCCATCCATCCATCCATCCATCCATCCATCCCTTTCCCTCCCTGCCCTCCTCCCTCTTTCCCTCCATTTTGTACAGTAACGAGTACGTACTCAAGAGGTTTTATGTAACGAACGTCATCGCAGAGTTTGGCAGCCCTTTGGTATATCAGGCCTTTGAAATGGATGTAAAAGTAACTCCACTCTACTCTGGGCGTCTCTTGACAGTTCGAGGTGGACTGGGTGGCAACTGTAAACCGGGTGTATTGCTGCAAATAGTACAAAATCAACTCTATTCATAAGCCATGGGATAGCTCAAACTTGAGCCAGCATAGCCGAGTTAAATGGAGCAGCGTGGTCAAACTGTTGCGGCGTTGGACTCAAGATCTAAAGATCGTGGGTTCGATTCCCGATCATAGTCATGTTCTAAGCGCCTGGAGAGCATTTCATTCATTTTCTTCAGCCCACCCGTCTGTGAAATGGATACCGGGCTATAGGCAGTGAAAGATATTGTCAGAATGCTAGTGATCATCGCCCGTAAATGGCAGCGCACGGTATATTCCACATGGAACTGACAGAGTCCTACAGAGATCTTGCCTGCTGGGGTAATAATAGTGTGAAGTCGCATTAGCGGGTATAAGCCTGGATACGAGACTAATAAACAGCATTATTATCATCACTATCATTATTATTAAATTGTGAGGTTACGTTTTAACTATGTTAGTGTTTTCATCGACCATATTAGCCTCAAGTGAATGTGTGGAATAGAGGTTATGACAAGGAAATTGATCTGCGCACTGGGCTTTCAAAACTACCATGGAGTAATTGTAAGCTGTCCAATGACTGTTGTGTCGTGCCCATCTACTGTTATATTTGTGGATTCGCGTGTTTGTTAGACTGTCCATCTTTGCTTCTAACTCACCTTAACTTAAACAAGACCCATCCCATCGTAGGTGCCTCTGGTACTACTTAACTGTCCACGGTCAGTTGCCGCAGCAAAGCCCACCTGTCTAGTTCTAAAGAATTACTTCAAATGGGAAACATTTCTCCCCTTTTGTTGTGGTCTGATGCCGTCTTTGTTGGAGTCAGCTTGAGAGTCAGTTTGTGTTGAGCCGTCTACTGTAGGCATTATATTTTGTAGTGTCTCAGTAATCATATTAAAACGTAAACGTATTTCCTAAAACAGACAAAACCACTGTGTTGGTAGTAGTAATCGTAGTGTTGATGTCAAACCCAGTTGCTACGACCTGCTTATTCTACTAATGAGAATCCACCACACACTAATATACAGTACAATGACTCTACATGTATAGATTATCTCCACATAAACATTATCGTAGATAGGCGAGTGATTAAACCTAACTACCTGTCTCTTGATTTGCACAGCAGTTAGTAGCTGGTCACCTAAGCCAGTAAAGTTCAGGCTTGGCAAACACTCTTTGACCGCAACGGCTTTGTGGCGCACGTCGAAAACGAGAACTTTCTCCTCATATTCCTGTGTGTGTGGAACTGCCCTCACAGTTGTGATCTTGGGGTCGAAGAAACGGAGGATGTAGTGGGAGTAGTAGTTGTACTGCGTCGGGGACTGCGAATGTACACATGAGAAGAAGGTGGTGTAACTTAGTTAGTGGGTGGCCGTATCGTTCTTGAGTGATGATACTTTCGATAATTGAGAATTTCGATCCTTTTCCGATCCTCAGTTGCTAACTAGTTAGCAATCTACTCACTGCCTATAAGTATCAAAGGGATCGAAAGTAGCGGAAATGTCGACGGTACCCAAGTTGTTTAATAATGTCAAAATTATTGAAATTAATTTCGACTTTCTTCCGATTCTCAGTGTCAAATTAGCTGCCAGTTTCCTTTGCGCAAAACCTAATGGCATTAAAAGCATCGAAAGTGTGGGAAGCAATAAAAGCACACGGCGTATTAAAAGTACTAGCAGGTCACCCTTCTACGAACGGAAAGGAAAGGAGGATGAAAATAAGAGTATTTGAGATAGGTTTATGAGAACACAAAGCACAAATAAGAGCATGGCATGGCATGGCATGGCACTGACTGGCACTCACATGTTGACAAAAATGCCACCCCTTTACAACATCTTCCTTCCAGCTTAGCGAAAACAATGCTTACGTCTTGTCCGCACAAATGAACAAAGCTTCACCCACATGACGCGCGATATGTGAATGCAAGTCACGGTCGCCAAATGTCGTGCGATCTGAGAATGGAAGTTCCGGTCTGAGGCGAAAATGTCGGACTTGACGGAAGTACATTATCACGTCGTATTCGCAGTCATTCATCGATAGATGATAATTATGACTCAATTTCTAAAAAACATATACGTTTTTGGAAATAAATGTTTAGACCACGTACAGATTTGGTACATTTTACATACGTGTGCCACGTTTCATCCTTCTACGTTGCGTATTTAAAAAGCTTTTGCGGGAACAACGTTGGGCCCAAGCTCCATTCTTATATGATAATAATTATATTATACGCTTACCAGGTACTTAGTATCAGAATTGAAATAGAATGGATACTTTCGATACCTAGAGCTCGAAGCTTAAAACATTCATGCTTTAACATTTAGGTATCGGCCCACTTGTGATGTAACTCAAGGCTGTCTGACATTTTCACAAAAAAATCTAGTGACGTGGGGGGGGGGGGGGGGGGGGGNNGGGGGGGGGGGAGTGGGCGTTCTTGCATAACAATTTCACCTTGATATTTTTAAAATCGAGCTAAAATTAGCTACTAGTATGTGCCAAATTTCAAGTGAATTAAATCTGAGTCATCAAAGTTTTAAACTTTGAACATAAGTAAACTGTTTTTTGGAGGGCAAAACGTGATGTTATAGTAATTTTGTACGGTCATACTGAATAATAATATGCGCTTGCATGTTCTCTATCAGACAAACTACAATTTTAACGTCCGTCAAGCACATTATTTCTATTCACAGTAACAAGACTTAAGCACATAACTGAACATATTACCAACCTTTACACGCGTTCTGAATAGTCACTGTATCTATATTGATAAAACGCTTCTGCCAAACTTGTGTCACAGATTTCTTGAGAACTACGTAACGTAAAAACATGCGGTTTTCACCTAAATTCGTAGAAAATTACACAAAGGGTAACTATACACATCAGTTCGCTTTATTTTTTTTTTACCCTTTTTTTTTTGTTTAAAAGAATGTGTATAGCAACGAAATACAGTCTCCGATAGATCTTTTAAATCCGCCCGATTCGCCAGGTGACTGATCATTTCCTGTGGTCAATTCCACGCCCACCGAGTTCGCCAAGTCGCCCCTCCAAAGAACACAGGAGGGAAGACCCGAGAGTTGCAAAGAGGCTTTTTATGAACTCCTATGGGGCCGGACGNAACTTTGAAAATAAGTAAACTGTTTTTTGGAGGGCAAAACGTGATGTTATAGTAATTTTGTACGGTCATACTGAAAATGCGCTTGCATGTTCTCTATCAGACAAACTACAATTTTAACGTCCGTCAAGCACATTATTTCTATTCACAGTAACAAGACTTAAGCACATAACTGAACATATTACCAACCTTTACACGCGTTCTGAATAGTCACTGTATCTATATTGATAAAACGCTTCTGCCAAACTTGTGTCACAGATTTCTTGAGAACTACGTAACGTAAAAACATGCGGTTTTCACCTAAATTCGTAGAAAATTACACAAAGGGTAACTATACACATCAGTTCGCTTTATTTTTTTTTTACCCTTTTTTTTTTGTTTAAAAGAATGTGTATAGCAACGAAATACAGTCTCCGATAGATCTTTTAAATCCGCCCGATTCGCCAGGTGACTGATCATTTCCTGTGATCAATTCCACGCCCACCGAGTTCGCCAAGTCGCCCCTCCAAAGACACAGGAGGGGAGACCCGAGAGTTCCAAAGAGGCTTTTTATGAACGGGTGGTAACCTCCGGCCGAAATTGAAATGGGGGTGTGGAGTCGTAGCTTATCCCCGCTTAGGATCACCGTGCCGGCAGGCCAATGACTGGGCCTACTTTCGGGCCTCTGGGTGCAATGAGGTCCTAGCTGGCTACCCCGACTCGCCACTCCCCACGGGGGTAGTCTGCGTTCGAGGGGAAGTGGGATGAAGGGCTACCCGCCCTAAGAAATCGGTGGCTCTGCGGACCGCCCCCGTTCTCCGAAGGGTCCAAGGTTGCGAGCGAGCACAATCAACTTGCTGAAATTATAAAGGGACTCATGACGTACTTACTAGTGCCACGCGATCACCAGAAGTATTCGTTACCAATGGTATGGGGCCATTGGGTAAAGAAAAAAGATAAAGATCCCGGACCGGTTTGCTGTTGCAAGCGAGCGGGGTTAGCGAATGCTCACTAAGATGAACACCCACCCTATTCCGTATCCCCAGGGCAGCCCAGACCGGGGTCCCTTCAGCTCAACCCTACCTCCGGGTCCTGGCCACTCTACCGCTGGGCACTCAGCTTGCGTTGGACTGTTGCGAGATACCCTTTGAGAGACGGCGGTCCTCCTGTCTATGGCAGTCGGACCACCTGGGGTAGGGCTCGCCCACCAGATAGGAAAGAGTGCGATGGTCCACGGCTCCTCTGCGTGGCCCCATCAATGACTGGCACGGTCGTTACGCCGTCGGGCATGTATGGCCCTAAGCGCTCGAAACACATGCCTCAACTGTGTCGTTGTCCCTATGCCCCCCCCCTCCGCCCATAATGGCGAGACGGCAGACTCATGTTCCGACCGCAGATCGGTCAAGCAAGACCCTTCGGCCATCTGCGAGGACCTAGACACGTTGCCCCGAGGGCCGGATGGCCTGTGTCTGTGGCATAGAGCCCCAACGCATTTTGCCGATCACGTCCGGTAACATTACCAGGGGCGCTGATCGTTTCCAGTTGCCACCTCGTGGAGGTATGTGTGGAGATCTTGGGCTAGGCCTTGCCATCAGCCAAGCCCCCCGGCTCGGACACTGGTCGTAGCCTTCCTCATCCCGCAGATACCGCTCTTTTGGGAGATTTGTCGTCACCGAAGCAACTCGCCCGATTCGCCAGTCGTCAGTAAAGCCGGTCATACTTTTAACACCAACGCCGTGTTGTGTGGACTTGGGAGGCTGTATTTCTCCACTCCTCTCTTGGTGTGGATGGTAGAAGAACTAGATTTTGAAGGCGGATCGAGGACGTTTGCGCCCGTGTTTTAGCCAGGTAAAATCGGCAAAACTCCATTTCTCTTATATTTCCAAATTTTAATTATTTTGTAATAGGGTGGTCCAATCTCCCGCCGTGGTCCAACTTGTTCATAAAGTCTAATGCATTCGTCTATGATGCCTTTCGGTGCGCTAGGTATTCTATCGCCTCTGATGCGCTGCCTTTCTGTCTCAATTTGATAATGGGGCATGTAGATGCTAGATCTCAGTCATCTTGCTCCCATTTGTAAAATGGGGAGTTAATCTTGTAATATAAGAAACACATAAGTTATACCCTCCTCCCCCCACATTCACTTATATCCGCTCTGTGGTGGTGGTGGTGGTGGTGGTGATGATGGTGTTGGTAGAAGCCTGATTGTAGATAGCAAGAATTATCGACTATATCTCTCCCTGTTACATTTCAGTATATCGTTCACTGCGTGCTGATACAGTACTTTGCAAAGCAAATAGATACAGTATATGATGTTTATGATGTTATCAATCTTCTTGCATGCTTTAATGTAGATATATCGAACAAACAAACAGTGCAAAAAATATTCACTGATGAAATATCCGATTCAATTTCAAATGTTCTAAATTAAAAATGAAGTCAATCGTTTTAAATCGTGACTACAAATTTGTGTGTTTAGGGCGGGGAATTGGGAAGAGAGGGGAGGACAAACTGGTGCGAAATCATACTATACTTATTCCTGTATATCTCGCAAACAGACGCACAATATTTGCCAAGACAACTTAGCCACAGAAATACACAACAAGACACTGACAGCGAAAATCATTACCTTGAACTGCCTAATAAACCATTCTCCGCCTTTCACACGATTGAAACTGAAATGGAAATTTGCCCTGCAGATGTCCATCCCTTGTTCATCCTTCAGCTGAAAAAATACAAAAAATTATGGTATATGTTTTTGTTGTTTTTTTTAATGGGGAGGGGGGAGGGGGAGGAAGGCGAGGGGATAGGGACTATTAAGAAGAGGCACTGCAAAGTAGGTCACCACAAAACACTTGAGCTCTTGAAGTTAACATAAAATTTTGTGACATGTCAGTAACTTTTTTTCAAAAAGCGCCAAATGTTTTCTATAGTTTCAATTCTCACGCAGTGAAATTTAATCGCATAAACAATGTCCTGACACCAGCTCATGGTGTGATCAACGTCATCAGATTTGGTGTATACATCCGCGATGCGCACCTTAGCCAGCGGCCAGAGGGCTCAAAACTTCGTACCGATTAGACTTGGGCAGAAATCAGTTATGGAATCGGTTAATTGCGAGTCCTAACTCCGAGATTCTTTGGAACCGCTTTCTCGTTCAGAACCAGTTCTTGTACAGAGACGACCAGTGTCTGAGCATCTGAGCAGGTGAAGTTAAAATAAATGCTTTGATTAAAGATGAGTATGTTTCATTCTTATACAGCAAAAAGACCAACTAAAAAAAAAAAAAGGCATATTTCCATTCTGCTGTCAAACGTTAGACGAGTATTTATCATGCGGCGAGTGAGAAACAATGACTTTTAACGCCATTCAAAGACCTCTATATAATAGTCCGTTTATAGAGTCCAAATTCGAATCCAAGTCCCTCGGAACCGTGATGTTCAGAGCAATTCAAGGTCTCTATAATCCATTTTCGAAGTTCCTTTCGGAGTCTCGAGTCCGAAAACCAGTCCAGAGTCCTAGCTAGGGCAAGGCCTAAAAATGCGCCTAAAAATGCGAGTCTTGCCCAAGCCTAGCAAACGGGAGGTTTACTTAACATCCTTGTTATTCCTCTAATTCACCATCTCTTTTTGTTTCTTTCCTTTTATCCTAGTGTTGTAATCAGGCTCATTTTTCTTTCTTTACCGTGATAAAGGTTCGTCTAAATTTTTGCTTCAGCCAGCCAGCCCGCTAGCCCATTAGCACAGCTTAGTGAAACTCGGTAATGAATCGGGTGATCTGGATTTTCAAAATGTTACTGTTAATACACCATTGCCCCTAACTAGGGTATAGAGACTAGAGAAGTGACCTGGATTATATTCACATCTTTCATGTCTAAACATGCAGAGTTTGCGTTAGTGATAGTCTATTCGTCGCTATCGATCGCTGATACAATGCATGATAGCTCCTGAAAGTCAGCCGGTAGATACTGACCGCGATCTTAACAGTCCCGTTATGAAAAGTCTCTTTTAGCCATAACAGAAAGGAAAGGGAGACGGAGATTAATGTTATGCCCGAATATGTTATGTTGTCATGAGCTATTAAAATTTTTGAATCCTGAATACAGCCGGGTTCCCGTTACAATCGTGTCCACTATTATAGGCTAGTTCCACTATAGATTATAGTGAAAACGATTTACCTCGTAGAAGAAGTTTGGAGCACCTTTTACATCGTTGTGATACAGCGGGTGCACTTTGTACAGAAAAAACACATGCACCAGTTCCCCAATCCCTGGGTTATTGTTGAATGTTACAAAATCAACCACATACTCTGAAAGACGAGGAGAACATCAAACAGTGGTGTGAGCAATTTGGGAAGTATTGTAGCTTACTTTACTTATAACTACATCAATTACACACTTCTTACAAGTTCCATCCTACATCTTACACCCTTCACGCGCCATCAGTCGTCACATTATAGGCCTCGCACTGTGTTACGCCGTCTGTCTTTGTCGTGTGTAATCCTCTGATTTTTTTGGGGCGCACCTCGTTTCATCGACACGCATCTTAATTAACCTCATTTTATCGACACATGCCGACAACTCACCTCGTTTCATCGACAACCATTGTTCTCACAAGATTAATTTAAAGCTGTCATACCCATGCAGTACTTATGCTGTAATCGAGTACTATTAATGAATTCAATCACATACTTTTTAAAAGTTGACATCGTGTAAATATTGAAAACTGAGATTCTCAAGCTTCTAAAAATAAGTGTTCAGCTGAAACATGTTATCAAGACCACATTACATGGATAGACTTTTTAACTTACTCCAAAGTTGTAAATTCTGTAAATAATTTTCATTTTTATCTCTTCTCTAATTTTATCATCAATAAAATAAACTTTTTAATGCGGTCATGCTGATTACGGTATGACGGTCGAAAGCCCGTGAAACGCAGATGGGGATGTTATTACTTACATAATATTCTTATAATCTCTTACACTGAAAAGAAGTTGTTGGCCAGTATCGTATACCTAATCGAGAACTGGCTACTGGCGAGTGTCGATGAAACGAGGTTACCTGTATAGTGCCTTCGAAAGGTTAATCCTTCTCCTTTGATCTTCTTTAACAATAGAGAGAACGTTGTCGATGAAACGAGGTGTACCCATTTTTTGTGAAACTGCCCAACCCAATCTCTCTGGCCCCTCTCACTAGTGTTCTTCTCGATATTTCACGAGGGTAATCACTTTTCCTTTCGCTCACATTTTCAAGTAATTACCTCTTTGGAGGATGTAACCAGTAATGTTATTATTGTCCATTGCATTTGGACAAGGTTTAAGCAATGGATGGATTAATATGCATAAGAAAGCTTTTGACATTCATGCCTGCACATGTTAGGTGGTTTGACAACAGAAACGAAAAACAGGATAGTAGGAAAGAGCTGGACCAGTATGCATAATATGAACTCCAAAACTGAGAGGCCTAAAGAGGGCGACGACCTTTTTGTTATATCGGTTGAAGTATTCGCAAACTGAAGTTCAGGAGAGCCAGCTTCACCAAGAACTGCACCTAGTTCGGCCTGTATAAGGTCGCCGACCAGATTTCAGGCACGTTGGCGTCAACCCGCCCCGTCGTCACTCCCTGACTTATTTTCATTTTACAGAAGCAAAACCTAAATGAAAAGATGAACAACAGGCTAAGTGAAATGATCTCAGAAGGAAAGTGTTAGAACAAGAGGTAAAAATATGGGCAACCAGCGGAAGGAGAGTTCTCCTAGAACTCAGGGAGAAAATGAGGAGGAGGAAGAGGAAGACTGCTCCCAACTGGCTACCAACCTCGACATTCTCCAAATGTAAAGCGTAGGCCTTTGAGACACTTGCACATATAGTTCATATGCAGGTCCACACAGGTCCTTCCTTGGCAAGGGTCACCCACACAATCGTTAATACTTTCATTGCACCGTTTACCTTCCCAGCCCGCGTGGCACATACATTCACCTGGGCGTATACAGGTAAGGGCGTGAATATGATGCTAAACTAATAAGAATAGTTTCAAGAGTTAGTGAAGCCAAGTGGTGGAAGTGAGCCTGTACAAGTTTCTCTTTTACTCCCCCCCCCACCCCCCT
>JAWQUT010000002.1:1356326-1390667 GCA_033807755.1 Ellobium chinense | reverse complement strand
ACAGCAACGAGGGAGGAGAAAATGTTTTGTCTCAATTGCGGAACACAGAACTTGAGACTGCTAAAACACAGAACATTGCATTGCCTGAAATATTTGGACTTGCTCTTATGTGGAACTGAGTCAACAGAAAACAACTGTGAAAACTGTAAAACTTCTGTATTTTAAACAATCGAGTGTCTTGAGTTTTTTATATACTTTAATGGAGAAAACTTTTTTATCTGTAACTGTATAAAGATGAAAAAATATGTTTCTATCAAGACAAATTGAAACAGGAGGCTATGCAAAATTTGGCGAAGATTGATCCAAACAAATAAAAGATATTCGCGAAAATCCGAGAACGTATATTGTTGGACGCACTATAGTAATAGTTTACAGTACTGGCAAGTAATGCTGAAGTTCCGCGGCCATCAAGATACTAGACAAAACAGAAAAACCCAATGATTTGTATCTCTCTGTGTACATTATCTTTACCTAAAGTTTTAATTTCAGCTAAAGAAAACATTTTGCAGAAACATAGAATCAGTTCATAAATGTAAAATTGTAAGGGNGGGGGGGGGTTGCAATCATAAACAAAAGATGAGGTCAACACAAGTTTACAGCTTGGGGGGGCTAGTGTCTACCTTTTTTGCCTTTACCCTTTGCCAATGCCACTTCCAGTAATGCACAGAGAATCAGAATCTTCAGACCAAATCTGCAAGAGACAGACAATGGGCTAGTGAGCCATTGGAGAGAATATTATATTATAATATTTTTGTAACAGGCGCATCAGCCGAAATACCCATGCTCACAAGAGATCTTTTCTTGTTTTAATCTCTATTCCATACCCGTCTCGTGGCGAATTCAGGTTAATGAAGTCAGTATCATGGTGAATACAATTTCTCTACAATAGTTGGGTTCGCTACGTAACATTTAATCCTCTACTGACACTGGGAACAGAGTCATTCATTTGTATTTAGCTGCACATTATGTAACATTAACAGGAGGAATTTGACATATTTTTAGCAATGACGCTGTTCAGAAGCTAATATGGCAGACTATTCATTCTCAGAAGAAAAATTGAACCGTGTTGCAAAAACATTAATTCAAAGTAAAATTGCAAACAAATGTAATACACTAGTCTAGACTAGTCTATTCGTGGAGTTTGTAGATCTAGATCTAGACTAGACTAGTTGGTTTTTTTTTTTTTCTTATTTCATCTTGAACCAATTGTCGACAAAAAGCACAAGCCAAACACATTTCTTTTCATTCTGTCCGAAAAACCTCTAGATCTAGTCTCGCATGACAACACCTTGAGAGGGAAAAAAACGTGCAATTCAAAATAAGGTGTCCCGAAACCAGGACCGTCTGGAAACTGATCCCCACCCAGACGATAGGCAACTTCTTCTTTTGTTTGCTGGCAACTCTGCGCTGTGCTCTAAAGACGAGAAAACAAAATGCCTACCTGTACTTTGCTTCTGTTCCCATTAGAGGTGTAATAGAATCGAGTTCTTAATTTAGATAAAGCTCAACAACACTCCAGAGCGTATTATTTGAGCAATGTACGACAATATTCGTTCCAATAACGGAGGAAGCCATTAGCTTGCAACGTCACTGATTTGCGGGTGTACAAGCAAGGGGTGTGCAAGAGTGGTGCTTTAGTGTGCAGTGTGTTGATCCAAGCAGGATGATGTGCAAATTATCATGCAGCTGCACCTTTTTGCTTTTTATTCTTCTTTGTAGATACGGACAGTGCGTCTGGCACAGGGAGAATCTTTCGATGCGTAAATTTTAGTCTTGTCCAGATGAATTTACGAATGTTCAGAGGAGACACACGATTATCAGTGATAAAGTTATTGACATAACTTGCGAGCGCAAATGCATCGTTGGCATGTCCCAGTGAAGTTAAAATGGGTCTCATGTATATTCAAAAAACTAAATTACCTCAGATTTGTGACACTGAGAATGCCTTGAAGAACCAACGCAATACACTTGCAGAAAAAAAAAGGTAATATTTATTAGATGTTTCTGCCTTTTTGGGGTGTTTGTCAAAGGACCGAATTGGAGTGAGCATGGTTTGGACATAAAATTCAATGAAAACTACTCCCTAGTCCATTATTGTGAATGGCCAAGTCAAGTTTGTCACGCGTGTCATGCTCGTCGTAGCGCCTGTTTGAATGACTACATTCTTTATTTTTGGTCATCCATAGCGTGGGCGCTCATTCAACCTGAACTGGCTTTATACAATATATCTGTGATAAAAGTGCATATATTTGGAATGGCGCGACGGTATATGAAGTCTATTCGCATTAGATCTGCTCAGTAGTCTGATTATTTTCATTCACTAACTCTCATCTGTCAGTAAAATTGTGAGCAACTACCAAAAAAAAAAAAATGACCTAAATGAATAGTTTAAATAAGAGGAAGTTATAAACCGTTGAAAAATTTTACTAAAATTAGTACAAGTATGTGGAACTGAATAAAAGTTACAAAAGAACTTACTGACTTATCAAATTTTCGCTGAGAAGGGCTTTTCAGGCGAAAAGATGAACAAAAAGGCAGTGGGCCTAAAGGTGACGTACGCCTATTGCCTAGACCGCGGGTGGCCTCATACAGGCGCAATAAGAAAGACTTTACAAAAGCATTTGAAATTTAGAAACCGAAAGACGAGTGTAAGACAAGGGTGTCTGAAAGCTCTATAACGAGAAAAACAAAGCAAGAGTTAAAAGGGATAAAAAAGGAGAACAGTGGGAGCAGTCTTAAGTTGATGCCTCAGTGCCCACTAGTCTTAAAACAGTCGATAAACCTCCCCTTGGACAAACTACAAGCAAGCCACTTTGACTCGTCTGTCGAACAGGTTAATACACTAGTGTCAAAGAAATTTATAAAATGCCTTAAGTTATCAGTTCGTCTTTAACACATTGTAGATTAAGTCGCCTGGATACAATGCAGGGACAAAAAAAAAAAAATGAAGACAGGCATTAATTCAACAATATTCAATCATAACATAGCACAGAATGTCCAGATCTTTCTGAAGGCAACGAGAAAATGACGCTGCTAAGATTTCTTGCTTTATATTATAGGTAGGTGACACATTATAAACACGAAGAATAGGCATAAAGAAAATCTACTGCTTTTCAGGAAAATGCAGAATGCATGAGAAGAGAAAGTGAGGCGAAATCAAATAAATGTATTAATAAATGCATACGTAAGTGCATCAAATACTGTACATGAAGATGTGAGGAAGAAAGAAGAATGGAAAATAGAAATTTTAGAGCAGCCGCCTGACCAAGGGTCGAATTTGAGATCTCCCAAATGCCGCTTGGGAGTTCTACTGACAGCGCAATCATGCAGACAGTAATGATGATGATCACCATCAACACCACCAATACTATTATCATCATCATCATCATCATCAATGACAACAATCACATACAGGGATTAATCATTAATCAACGATGACAACAGTAACAAGGAGATGTCAGCTAAAAGCAAAATTACCATCATTGTGTCAACCTTAGCAACACCAAGAACACTGAGGAGGTAAAATAACAAAATATCTCCATTAACACAGAGGATAAAAATCAAAGAACTTTTATTAATTCTGTTCTGCACTCCTCTTGACACAGTCTCTTGGCACCCATATCATGAACAGTGACAAATTACTGTAGAGCACTCCTTTTCCAGACCTTCTCACACAGACTACATTTGAGGGCAACAATGAAAGAGCAATCAAAGTCACAATCTGTGATATCCTAAAATCTAAATTTCAAAGTGGTCTAGCAAAGAGGCTTTATCGAATCAGGACTCATTCATTCACTGCATTATGACATACTTGGTTCACTGTTGAAAGATACGATTGAAAAGGTCTTTAATGCAGATATGCTGCAGTGTGCTCGTATGTTATGTATTCAAATGAATATGAGTGTCATTCTCCAATAGAATTACAAATTTCAGTGCATTTTACCTTCATCCCATTTCATCTTCTTCATGAAATGAAATTTCTGTCAGTCATGCAGACTCAGATCTCCGCAAATAAGGTGTAAAAGGAAGATCTGTCAAATCACAGTCAGTGTGGATTGTAATCTCTGATCATTATGACAGTTTTGGCGTTCAAGTCATAACTTTGTCATTGTTTAGAACTGTTAGCTCAACCTTTGAGCATCTCTGTCTGGACATCTGAGAGGTTTTCCATTTATGTCCTCGGTACATTTGTTCACTTGTGACTGTTATTGTGAAATAGTAACAAAAAAATAATCAAAGTACATAAGAATCAACGCTACCAACAACAAATGCTGGCTTAATCTGCATACACAAATACCAACATTATCATCAACACTTACTGGCTTCATTTGTGTGTATATCTATACAAATCAACAATAATTTCCAAGACTAGCTTAATCAATGTACATATAAACATCAACAAAACAAACAAAAGTGTATGGCTTTATTTGTATACATAAAAATCAATAATACCACCCATCCATATAGTTTCTGACTTCATCTGTGTATAATCAACATTACAGTTACTGACTTGATTTAAGTAACTTATAAAAATAGCACAAAATCTGACATGATTATGCCCTTGTGAACAATCCACAACATCACAGGATGAGAAATAAAATTATTCATCAAATAATCAAACATTTATCTTATAATACCATTGTGATCTCATAAAAGACTACAAAAATAATGAACCATAAAAGACAATGCTTCAGTTTAAGTAAAAAGCATGAACTTTCACAGAAAGCTTCCAGTAATCAAAATCAGTCAGAAACATGAAAACAGTGTATATATAGAAATAGTTAAGATGTATAATCTGATTGATTACAATCATCTGGTATCTAATCACTAGGCATGAGACTAAATTACAGTATGAAAATACAATGGTTTAATCAAAACCAATTCATATAACAAAACTGCTCTATCCGAAGGTTTTATAAGTCCTGCCACTTTCTTATATAATTTTATAAGCTCACTTAATATACAAAAAAGAAATAACTTAAATACTTGTACTTTACTTTTCAACAGAAATTTTTCTACATTTAGTCATCTAATATTTGCCAATCACAGCATGATCCTTGCTCATTTCAATGACCCACTCAAGACAAATAAGCGACTCTCAGGAATTCTTCTACTGCTACTGTTAGTTTGAGTACTTTTTTTAAATGGTAGATGGTAGCATTCTTGTATAATAACTATGAGGGAGAGACCTGCTATTTTCCTTCTTCTAACAACTTGTAGTAAGCTGCTCATTCAAGATATATCCCCTGCCTCCCACTACATATTTTTCTTATCACAGTTCTTCATCTTCAGCTTCCACGATGCTCATTCTTTTCTCTTTTATCAGAGTGCTCAGCACCAATAAATTGTAGGTGCATGCACTTTCAATTCTGCATCCAATATATAACTAATCACGAAAGCCAAATAAAAGGCGTTTTTATTCTTTTTTTTATTCTACAGTGCTTTTAGTTGAAAAAGGCACTCCTATCAATCAGATATATCATTAAACTCCCTTTTCATTGGAAATATAATCAATCTGAAACTATTTGTTTGACCAATTTCACTTAAGGTTACAGGAGTCTAATTGATAAAAAAAAAATTGGACTATCAGAGTCAATAGCAGAGTATAGAATCCATTAAAATTATGTAGAAACAATCACATAACATAAAACCACACTACAAAATTGGTGAAATTTAGTCCTGACTTTGTGAAAAAATAATTGTTGCAGACAATGTTTCCATATGGCTTCAGTGGATTTCATTTGTATGGACCCGTGGTCTGCAAAAAAAATGCCAAATGTTTAACCCCTTTTCATCTGAATTAAGACTGTCAAAAATATAAATGGACCCTCACCATAAATAGTATATAAATTGAGCACAGATGTGGCACCAGATCTCCAGACTAGCCGTGGCCATTTTGGAATGTTCCTGTGGTTCGAAGAGAAAATTTAATTAAATGGCTCAAAGAGGTTGTATGTAGCTCCTGCAACCATCAGCTTTACCGACTTTCATTTATAATTAATGCATTTCAATAGACTCGCCCCATGGTGACTGTATGTGTCTTGTGGATGTTACACACAAGATGTCCACATGGTATCTTATAAGTTTCCCCAATGTATTCAGCCTTTACTAAACCAATGCTCTACCCAGGGCAAATCCCACTTGGATCTCTTACATCAGACCTCATGACTCATGGAGATATTTTGTCTAAAAACACACAATGACACTGATTGTTTACAAACTTTACTCTCCACAACTAAGAGAGAAACTATATGACATTGTCACACCTCTTTCTTTTGACCTCCACTGATACCGACTATATCTCCTTCAGATTTCTTACAAAGCCAAGTACTGATTGTCTCTGGGAAACTATTGTATAAAACCATCATGATATGAAAAACTGCGGATTGGTTTGCTGCAAGAGACAAATGAAGTTTGATACCTTCTATTTGGCAGTAACATACACTGTTGTGAATACGCTGATGATGATTTAATTTTCTTTCCATTTCTTACTTTCACTGCACATCTGGGTGCATGGGGGTGCACCTTAGCAAATAACAGAGTACATATGTACTTAATTTGATCAGGATGTATATATAAAATATAACACAATATCAGTATATATACCAGTTGGGAATGACAGAGTTGAATATACACAAAATAGCACAGTTTGCTCTTTAAATACTGTTAATATTAAAAAGTCTGTCAGGAAAAAGAGTGAAGTAGGAGTACTGTCAACAGACATATAGACATCCAACAGATGGTAGGAATGGGTCAAAAAATGATTTGACATGGCTCTCCATTACCTCATATTTTAAACTATCATTATAAGACAAATAAAAACAAATTTCAAAGGGTGTAATTTATACATGAAATAAACTGTCATCTTTGCAATATTTGGGGGACCACTTTAAGCAAAGTTGCCAATCTTTTCTGCCCTAACTTTTCAGGGATGAGTTACAGGCAAAATTCTGTTGAAAAGCTGTAATCCAACAATTTTACTCTCAAAGTGACTTCATTCCTCAGAAGAAAGAATTTGTGTCCCTGATTTCCTGGAGTAAAGAAAACTACAAAATAGAGCAATATTCAATTTCATTGTTTTACCTCCATGCAATACAGTAATCTCTTAAAGAAATCATTTTCCGGACAGGCTACATGTTTTTTTAAAATAGCAACTATTTCCCTGAAAATCTTTATATATATATATGTAAGATATGTTGTCTTAACAACTCTGCTACAACTTTCTAAACTGCTCCTCATCATTTGAGCACTTGCTACTCATCTCTTGACAGATGAAAATCAATTCTGATGTTCACCTACAATGCTGCCACTCTGCCATTTAAAGTAAAAAACTATATTGTCACTGTGCTTCAAAAATACTTAAGCTATTCTTTAATAAGGGTACCATTTTGTACAATAAATCGTGTTGACATGTCATCAATATTTTCTTGTCAAAATTGCAATTACAAAGATGCATGCTAACTCTTTTATGCCATAAAAATGTTTCCTTGCACTTTCTCAGAGGTGCAAAAATGTATTTAGGCCATTTTCAAAGTGCAGTGATGATATACAGTTAGGTCAAATTAACCTCTGGGCACCTTTGTATACTGCCGTTAAAATGAAGAACCTAGTATCTACCATTTTCATGTTTTGCTACAAATGACGAAAAACTGTTTTTTTTAATAACTGTTGATAGACTAGTCGCATCGTTACCAATTTTACTATAGACGCCTTTAAAAATGAGGTATCGATGCCAAACTAAGATTATCAGACGCAAAAATTTCCAACGATTTTAACGATATAAAAATGTCCATTTGACCCAGATACGTAGATACTAGGTTCTTCATTTTAACGGCAGTATAGTGCTTAATGCTCTCTCTCTTGTCACAGCTCTTGTAATTATTTCCCAACATGTTCATCATTCATGCAGCTTTTCATAATTTCCATGATTGCTAATCATAAGCATCACTAATTAACTGGAAAAATATGCAACAACATATAGGTGGTTTTTTTTGCATCCCCTGTAAAATGTGAATAGACAGACGTTCTTCTTCCGTAAGAACTGCGCTGTANAAAAAAAAAAAAAAAAAAAAAAAAAAAAGGTGGGGAAGAGGGAGGGGAAAGACGGGGAAGTGTGAGAAGGTAAGTGATTTATTTTCAAAGATATGTTTAAAAAATAGAAAATCAGAAAATATAAACGAGATTTACATCCCTGAAGTACTGACACCTCTGTCATGAATTTATAATTTCTTGTCAAGAGGTGAGAAAATTAATTTGAAAATTGTGAGAAATTGGACATTCCTTATCGAATTACTGGGCAATGCAAATAGAATATGTCAAATATTAATGTGTGAGACAAAATTTGGTATTGATTATAAAATACCAGCAAGAATTTAAAAACAAGAGAAAACCAAATACCTAATTTCTTTCTTTCTGTCTTTTTTTTTCTTGATCAGACAAATGCCCATAGAAATGCAGTATTGGTAAGTGCTATGCTTAGACTCCTCGTCTAGTTGTCTTTTGAGCTTTGTAATTCTCAAAGCATTCATAGAAAGCATCCATCAGTGACACCTCCCTTGGGTCTCTGGTGAAGTATCCTCCTAAGTGGTTGGTAGAATAGGTTATGCCTAACCCAGCATCCATGTCAGCAAATGCTTGGTTTCCACCATAGCCAGGGTGGCCAATGCATTCATGGTCCTGTTTCAGAAAGCAAGAAGGACAGAATGAAAAGAAAATTGTCATTTATTCTTCCATCCTGACAGTACCCACTTGGTATCTTAATACAGTAAAGAAGTATCTCTGTGGGTGATATACCATCTATGGAAGGAAAACCCCAAACCCATTACATAAATTAAGGTTGAGGATTTACAACATTTTGCCACAAAAACAATCAAAGGTTCTCTGTTCTCTATTTAGATGGTATGCCACCTATACAAAGTTTGCCAATAAAAAACAATAACAGAAAATGTTATTCTTGTGAACAGTTATAACAGGAGGTCTGTTTCCCGTCCCCCATCCCATCCCATCCCTTCCCGTTCCCAGGATCAGTCCAAGCAGTTTCCTATCTTGTTTTACAGTCGGTATGGACCCTAACACAGTCAATGTGTTCCCTCATATGCCCCTATTCTCTGTTGTGGTGATCTATTACTTTTCCACTATAGATTATAATGCAAAGTTATGGTGCACACTGTCATTTTCTAATGCAGTACATTTTGCATGCAACATTGTTTACCAAAGTGCTAAATAGTGTATTTTTCTCTGTTATGATTGGTTGTGTTTCCAAAGTTTTATTCTCAAAATACAGCTGTTCCTTCGTAACAGTTTCACATGTGTATTTATGACATATCACTGCACATAATTACCAAAGAGTTTTTTTAATATTTTGTATTCTGAATACATTATCTGGAACTTACGGAAGGGTCTGTCCCTGTAAGTGACATAATGAGAATTAAATCTAGAAAAGTGAAATGCCTCTGTTATAATATGCATCAATGTATCTTAGATACATAAGTAAAATATGGTGCTGTATTTTGAGACACACTTTTACAAAAATCATGACCCACAACAGAGAGAAAAAACACACCAATTAACATTTTGATGTGCCTTTTTTTTGTGCAAGATATATTGAGTTCGAAATCTATTGTGCACACACAGTAATCTACTAACAATCCAAAATGAAAGAGTAATGGACTACATTATAAGGCATAAGGCCATTTGTGCATCATCACTACTATTGAACCTGAATTTTAGGGATGAGATTTCAATCGAATTTTAGGGATGAGATTTCAATCATTTACATCAGATCTTTTTTCAAATTGGTCTTCATGCATAATAGGTGTCATACAACATAAAAACTGGGGATGCAGCCTAGGCTGAGATTGATAGCAAAGAAAAGAAAAGAAATTCATTAGTACCTGTCGGTTCCTGAATAATATCAAACCACGTGACACTGGCTTTCTCAGCAGGAATACATTGGGTATATTCTCAGTCAGTGGCTCTCGCAAAGCTTTTACTATCTCTGGTGACAGAAGTCGCTTTGCCTTCACACTTCCCCCATTTGCAATGAAATCATACAGCTTTGCCAAACTCCTTGCAGGACCAAAGCCAAGAGCTGATGGGTGCCCAATAGCCAAAAGGTCTGGATTATTAAACTCATAAATCTGAGGACAGAAAGAAAAGAACAAAATGTAGACTCTAGTAACCTCACACTACTAACTTAGCACTTGGCACATTAGTTCTCATGTGTCATTAATATATTGGACCTCCCTCCTTTTCCAAAAACTATGGTCTCATGCTAGTGTCTCTGCTTATTTCCATGGGATCTTCACTCTATCAAAGCCTTTGGTAATTGAGCTCTTCAGTGTGATTTTTGTCAGTCTCTCTTCCTCTTGGTAACGCTACCAGGATACTGTGCTAAAACTTACTGGTGAAAAAGAATGTGCCTGAAGACCTGAAAATATGATGTTATTCTTTTCTTCTCTTTCCTTCCATGAACATTCCCTGAAATTGGATATTGCTTTTACTTTAACATTCCCTTCCAAAACTAGCTACATCTGACAAGTTCATGAAGCAAACTTGTGGGAATTTGTCCAAGTCATGACAAATCCAGAACTCTTTAAGATTAGCCCAAACTAATTTGATTCCGCTCTATAGCCTATAGTGTCACGAAAAGCAGAACTAAAGAAATAATTGACATTTTTCAGTATGCCAACTGACCTGTACTGTCTCCAACTAAATAAAATTATGAGTCTAGCCCATGGGGGCTTTACAGCCATGGTTTAAATATATACAGTCGAGTCCATGTATGTCGAAATCGGATTCCTCCATTTACTTATTAGTTGAAAGAAAAAGAAATAATAGTTTTTTTTCCTTCTTTGCATCTATTAATTATCCTTGCATAAGACGAAGTAATTAATGCCCATTTCTGATTAGTCCAACTGCCCAGCACTGCCACAGAGACAAAATCACCTCCTGGCGTCCTCCCCGCATGGTACTAAACAATGCCGAAGGCTTGAAAAACAAACTAGACGGTGCCGCGGATAGAGAGAGGCAATAAACCTAGACACTGTGAGTGCCATTAAGCACAGCACAATAAGTAGGGCATGTGTATTACACCACCACTGATATAACAGTAGGGGGGAAGAGAATGCGCGAGGGCTCGGCGGTGCTGAAAAATCGTTCTATAATCAAGCATCTCGACAGCATTGTGTAGGGCTTACAACGCATCTGGCCCGATGCACCGTGACGGTATACAGCAAAAACAAGAGGCTGCCTTCGTGACCTCCCTAGTGTGCTCGCTCGCTCGCATACGGTTGACTCGCCTTGGAAATCGTAAGTCGAATTCTGATTCGTTGAACTCACTAGGGTGGTCACAGCGAATTGGAGCTAAGTGGACTCGACTGTAAATATATGTAACTGAATACAAATAAATACATGCAACTTTCACCAGATGGAGAGGGTAGGAGGGGGTGAAGGCTGATAAAGAACACATGATTCTGCAGGACAAGGACTGTTTCAGCGGTGCAATGAAATAGTCTTTCAAAGTGCTGAAGTGTTCTGCATTTGTGAGACATCTAGTAACTTCTCTTCTCTCCATATTAATTATATATTTTCTGTTACCGTTTCACTCTCCTTAGTCCAAATTTGTTAAAGGGTTTATGTACTAGCACTTACCTTATGATCCCAGATATGCATCAATTTGAAGTAGGGGCTCATCAATATAGGAGTTATCTCAAAGATGTTAAAACGTAATTCCCAAAGACTAGCCTCTTGCCCTCTTGCAAACCTGTGATACTTTTCTTTCGGAAGGCCTATGTAGAATTCAATATCTGAGGAAAAAAACAGTTAAGAACAGAAATTATCTGGCTCAAGTTAGCACACTCAAAAACTGCGCAACTCAGGTGACAAATAAAAAAACAAAAAACATGAATGACACCAATAAAGAGACACTAGTTATGTTCAGTGGGGCTAAGTGCCATGGACAGTGACACATTATGTCATTCCACTGATGCATGTTCATCAACCATAATTTAACAACCCTCTTTACCTCCTAAACTCTTATTATTCAAAGGTGGATTAGGCAGATAGAAGAGCACTAAACAGAATTTATATTCTTTGCACTTACCGAGAGGCTTTGCTATTTCATCCTGGAAAAATTGAGAAATATTTCTGTGCTTGGGATCCACTTTGCGAACTAAAGCATCAGCAAACATTCCAAAGCTGATACCATGATATCCAACAGCTGTTCCTATTGATTACAACAGCAAAAAAAAAATGCTACATGACAATAGTTGTTCTCACAGAAAGTGACTGCAGTGAACAATTACTGCCAAGATGATTAAAAATAAAGTCTGCATACAGCTTTTCACTACCACAATTTATCTTTCACCAAATCTTAGCATTACAATACAGGAGTACAACCTTGTTTTCTAACAGTGTAAAGGGTCTGATACTCCTGCTTTGATCAAGAACTGTGTGCATGTATCATATTTGCCCAATCCCTGAACTCCTGAACTCTTGTCCCCACTTACTCTCATCCTCTGAAAATACTACCTCTCTCAATCCCAGAAATGATACACTGATCAAATAATGCTGTAAGCTAAACAGAAGTGAGAGACCTTTCTTAAATTTTATCTTCATATAGTGTCTGCCGTTATGGGGCTGTTGTATACTGAAGACTGATTTGATCTGGTTCTCAACCTACCCGGGGGCCAAGCTGGTGCCTGTTTGGCCATTATATTTTCCACTTTCTCCCATCTGTCACGTATGTCATATAAAGAAACTTTCTCATCAAATCCTATTAGTCCAGCCTGTGAACAAAATATGAGTATGTGGATTTTGCAACCAGATGATTTAAACTGTGACTATAATTATGTCACTTAACAGGACTTCAGGCGTAATTTTGATTTGAGGAATTCGTTGGTTAGTGAACAAGATATTCAATTACATAAACCTGTCTATTCTGATTAGCTTCCCTCGTAATTCCTAAACTCATGGTTTACTTCCTCCTAATTTAAACAGAATAGAATTAACATGAATTAAGAAGGCAGGCTTATATAGTCTCCATTTATTTGATTTCATCAGTAGCCTGGATGTTTTACAGAATGCTAGGGCAGCACAGAAAATTTATGGGGAATTTTATATGATAACAGAAACTTGGATTGCCATCAAACTACTGGAGAAGGCTGAATACATTGGAAGATTTATAAATTCCACCCACAGTCTGGCATACATTTAATTTGAGATTACAAAAAAAACCTATCTTAACTAATTAAACTGCAGCATTAGTTTGCAACAAAAAAATCTGACCGAGCAGAAAACTTCATACCTGTGAGATAAAGGATTATAAAAACGAATAAAACTTTAAAGTCATTTACCTGATGGCTAAACAGCATCTCTACAGTGACATTCTTTTTATCAGCAGTTCCAAACTCAGGCCAGTAGTGGTAGACCTCCTTCTTGTAATCTAGAAGACCCCTAAATATTGCAAATACAGAATATTATGACTGCTGTGCTGAAACCATCCATAAAAATATACAAATGGTAAAACCAATACCATATATAATGGTGGTGGGTTTACCCATCAACTCCCACCAACATAAGATATCAAGTCTTGCCATAAACTGCTAACCAAATACAGTCAAGCACAGATATCTGAAATGCTTCGGAACCATCTCACTTTGTTTTTGAGTTTGCCAAATTTCGAGGAATATGTGAGGTACTAGTCTATTATAGAAAAACCAATTAATTCGGGTCTGACAAGTGTGATCATCGGTAAGGTGATTTTGACATATGTATTTGAGATTTTCATGATTGATTGTAGTTTAGTCTGGAAGTCATATGTTTGTATCAGTCAATGAAAATGAATGTTCCAGATCAATTCACTCAATCAAATTCTTAAGTATGTCCTGTTTTGATTAGGACTTCATCATGAAGATTGAGTTCCAAATTAACCTGGAAGTAAGACTTGTATCAACCAAAAGAAATTTATGTTTCTAAGACATCAGTCCATTATATTTCTCAATATTTATCAGTTATAATGTAATTCTACCACAGAAGATCTGCTCCTAATCCCCTGTTTAATCATGCATTTCCTCAAGAATTTAACATTAAAACCCATTACAAAATAAGTTTGTACTAACTATTACACTTTCACAGTTATTCATTCTAATGATGTCATAGCAAGTTCAGTGATTATACATTTGTGCGGTCATGTGAACATTATAAATATTCATTGTTAAGTATTATTTTTGCAAATTGTCTTCAAGATCTCACATTCATTGTTAAGTATTATTTTTGCAAACTGTCTTCAAGATCTCACAACAATAGTAAAACATCAGTATTTTGATGTTAAGCATAGTATGGTATATTCATATACAGACAAAATATCTCACCATTATGAATTAAATACATGCTTTCATGAAATTTCTGGCATCTTATGGAAAAATACTGCATATATGCCAAATTTGGTTAAATTTAGTCTTTGGCATCTTTTATACAGCTGTCTATTTTCCCATTTGAGTTATTCTCTTGTATCTTTAATAGTTTCTGAGATAACCAAAGACAATGCCATTGCGTAATTGATAAAATACACAGCACAAACATTTTGTTTGATCTTCTGTGAAACTATGATTTTGGTGCATAGTGTATTGTTCTTCAAAGCTGCTGATTTATAGGGTGAAAAGAATTTCTTCAGCCTACCTTATCTCTGATCTGTGAAAAATTTGATACAAATTTAACCTCCCAAAATTGTTTAAAAACACAGAGTACAGTCAACTTTGTTTACGGCAACTGACTGAAAATTGGAAAAAGTTATGATTATCCAGTCACTCTATACAATATTCTGTCATCAGAAAGACTGTTGCGATCAAGTTAGACTGCGAAAAAGCAGATTGCAGAGAATATTTGTACCAGGTTTGAGAAAACAATGATTGCATTTTGGGGATGCGTATTCAAGTATGACATATTCAAATGTATTTCAAAATTTTAAAAAAGAAAGAAAATTTAAGAAAACATTGTTTACATGTCAACAAGACGGGCCACTACTATAGCAGAAACTCCCTTGACCATGGAGTATGATGTTGCCATAGTGTCTTCTTGCCAGTGCCTCTCGGACCCAATATCGGCCCAGCCTCCCCACAGGTCCACAAGACGCTCTCCCTTATGGTAAACGGCAAAAGCTGCTCCTCGCTCAAATCCACTTTCAAGATTCTTTCTGAGGAATATAACAAACCCTTAATGCAGTTTCTATTATCGAATAACACATAGATCACGTTCTAAACACGAACTACATAATGTAAGTGCACTTCATTATTATTATTGTAATCATTTGCATTAAAAGCAGTACTCTTGCAGCCAATCTAAATGAAGCTCATATCTCTAAACTATGAATTGAGATTAGCTCCTGAAATAAATAGGGCCTTTCAAAAATTAAATTGTTAGTTGCTGCAGAAATCAAGGGTGTGGATAACTCTGAAATTCTGTGAGGCATATTAGAAGAATTATATTGTATGAAATTGTTCTGCTATCACGATTTTCTTGGAATTACATTTTCATTGTATGGGGTGACCCCCTGCCATTTGAATCAACTATATCTTGGGCCAGATAATGCTAGGTAAAAAAATCTTTTTCACCAAATTAAACAATAATACGATTATACAGTATGTCATACTAATAATCTGATTTAGCCAAAAGTGATTTAAATTCTTATACTGACTGGCTGCAAGACACTTAGACTAAACAAGAACAGTGTTTACAATCACATAATTCACCTCTTAATTTTTAAAATCCACCATAAATATACATTAAACACACTCTGATCTCCCCTTTTTTCCCTGCACTCCAAAGTATGAATTACTTGAGAAAAACTAGTCTATAATCCCTCGGAAAATGTACAAATCCTTCCCTCAAATTTATGACAAAGGGGACATGTCTCCCTCAACTCATATGACCTGCAGAAAACATTGCAGGGTCATCTTCACAATTAACACAAATTAAATGATTAATGTTGTGCCCATCCTACTATGCAGTTCAGCGTGGTTTCCTGACATGGCCTTTGTTCATATGATATTTAGGTCCTATGAAAACCTATGATATTTAGGTCCTAGGAGTTAATTTACAGGTACATAGAGCTAACCACAATGGCTATGCAGCTAGAAGCTGAACCTACCTGAAAGTATCAGCAACTTTTTGAAATGACGGATGAAAATATCCATTGAGTTGGGGTGGCTGTAGTGTCTTTGGATAGTTGTGCACGTAGTACTTCCATGCCACCAAAACAATCAGCATCATAGAGATATTTCTGACAAAGGCCATGGTGTTGTCCTTATAGATTTTGCTGATAGGTGAAGCAAATGTGTTTTCTGAAATGGAAAAGTGTGAAGATGCCTGCAGCACCTGACATTTTGATATGCAATTTTAAACAATCCTTATAAAATCAGAAAACTAGCCATGGGGAGAGGGGAAAGGGGTTGAATTTGAATTTTAAAGGCTTGGATAGGTGCAAATACATTTGCAGACTCAGAATAGGTGAGGTTTAGCCATTCAAGTATAAACTTTGTGGTTGCTGCTAGGTGAGTAAGGTTACTCTGTTTACTGAGTGAAAAGGCCTAAAATATTAGATTAGGTAGCCTGCTTCAATGCCAAAGTTCTCAAAATCTAATTCATTTAGGGGTATTTTTCTTTGTGTCAAAATTTGGAGAAAGAGCTAGACTAAACAACACGTTTGGAAAGTATTTTGGCATGGGATCCCTGGATGAATTAATGAGAGGTGTAAAATCTCATAGCCAACAGCGAAAAAAAACATTAGCATCTTCATACTGAAACCATTTCTAAAAGGCATCATTTATGAGCACAAGAGTGAGTGAGTGACAGATGAGAGAGAGAGAGATGGTGGGAAATAAGGAGATGATTTATTACACTGTAGACAGACCTAGACAGTCTGAAAGTGCTGCTTCATGGGTTGAGATAATTTTAAATACGAACTAAGGAAAACATGGAATGTGGTCAGAACTACAAAACTGTTGTGGGCAAAGCATATCAATGAAGCAGCTGGGCTGCAGCGGGCTGTGGCTGGAACTCACTGAATTTCAACCTTTTGACATTGACAGGCCAACTGATGTGTGTGGTGTGACTGTTGTGATGGATCTATACATGCTAGCAAGCCTATACAATCTGTCACAGTCACTGGGCCACAGTACAAAAATGTTCCCATCACCTGAGTACATCGCAGAAGTTGCTCAGTTAAGCCTCAGATAATCTGTATTGCTTCTGTTGCCGTGATCTTTTCTCAGTTTACCCTGATCGCACTCACTGGTAAATAGTGCGATCGGGATGAAGTACAAAGCTAGGCCTAATCAATGCTAATCAATGGTCTTTGATACTTTAATAATAATTAATAATTGTCTAGTCTAGTCTACTTACTGTCCCGTGTTGAAAATTAATAGCTCTGTACTGGAGACTGGTTGGTTGCTTGGTTATTTGGTGATATTGGTATCATCATTCGGTGATTTCCAGACAATTCCAATGTAAATTTTGCTCATCTGTTAGTCCAGTTTAGTCTAGACATCCAGTCGGCCTTTGGATGATGGACTCTGTGGTCTCTTTACTGAACTCTGCTCTTCGGTTCAAAGTTCAAAGGTTAAGATTGTTTACATAATTTGTTGTGCAGTTATGTCAGTCGTTAGCCGTTTGAAAACGATACTTGTTCTCGACGTTACAGTGTTTTTCACAAAATTACTGCTGGTAGATCTAATACAGTACCAGATTATGTAATGACTTCTCCACAAGAAGATGTGATGTCTTTCTGGTCCACGGTTACAGATATACAAAAAACGAAACGGAGAAACTTAAAATTAGTGAAAACAAAATTTGATGGGGGTGTAAGAAAACATAATATTATGTATGGTTAATCAAGGAGAAGTGAGGACAGGTTGATCATAATCTTGATGCAACGTATTCAGAATTATCAGCCTCATTTTATTAAGAATGAACTCTGTGATGAATTCACAGTTCAGCAAGACCTTTAGTTTGTAGAATACTACAAGTCTTTTGTAAATGGTCATTATTAATCACTTTAATAATAATTTTGATTCCTTCAAGTGCAAAAATCGATCTTGGCGCAGAGCGGATTTGTAATCAGCGCCCAAAATTATTTTTAAAACATTCTGTATACCAATGCTACCCAAGATGTCGGGCAAACTTTGCTTCAGCCCATGCAAAATGAGTCTAATTAAAGTACAGTATTTATGAAATTAATGTCGGAAGTTCATAGCTTTATCACTGTATCTGTCACTAAACAACTGCCCAGCTTTCTTATCATTATGAAGATAGAAACATTTGGATGTTGGTTTATAGACAGAATTTTTTCAGTTTTCAAACTGTTACGTACACGATTCTGATCAATTACGGGGTATGGTTTAAATAAATGCAACAATTTATCATTTAAAATATGCTACTACTACATTCTCTCAGGTGCATGTATAAAAGAGAAAATTGAAGCAGTCATAAAGTAAGGCTCTGGAAGACTCTTAAATGTGACCTTCCTATTAAAATTAATTTGGTGCCATTTTGCCCCCTTATGCATATTTTGGCCATGACAAATTAATATAAGATACAATTTTAATGTCCTAATGGCACATTGTCTTGTTTATCTTTATCCATAATATACACATATTAATATCTTAAACTCAATACAACCAACCAACCAACACCCCTCACCACCCACCCTCTCTCTCTCTTACACACACACCACCCTCTCTCTCTCTTACACACACACACATACAAAAAAAAAAGCAAGCAAACAAACAAACAAAAATGCTCCACTTTTACAGCTATGTCAAGCCTTTCTGAATGAGACATAGCATGCTAATGATAAAGAAACTGGCGTAAAAACTACATCTTTTGGTGCAAGGTTGAACTCTATTTATGCAAGCTACAGTGAGCTGGCCTTCTATTTGTTTCTTGGGGTCAGAGACGACACATTGAGCAGTATCTGTGGATCTGTAAACGGTCCCTCTCTTTCTCTTTCTCTCAGCTCAAAAGCAGAGATGATTATTGGTGGGGTATAAAAGGGCAGTTACTATCGGTTCCTTTTAATCGGAACTCCTGGACAGCATGGAAAAGAGTGCGATGAAAAAAAACATACTACTGCTGTTTGAAACCTATTAGTGAGAATAGAAATGGGCATGGTTTACCAAAGGTTGTGCTAACAGGCAGTAAAGTGATGCAAATTTTGCCAATACTGTTGTATATCGACTTGATTGCAGTTCATTTAATTGTTCTACATAAAAGTCACTTAATAAGCTCAAAGCTGTTGGATAGATTTGACTACTCGAACTACCATGTGAATTTTGTGGTGAGTGGGGAAGGCGCTAGCAGAGTCCGCACCAACAAACAATAGTGATGGTATTAAAATGTCATGGAGATATACGAAGAGCGGTGTTCTGTAGGGATTGGCATCTCTGATAACATTATGCCAAAGTTCACATCAGTAACAACCATGACTGCAATTTAATTGTTCTTCATCATTATCATCATCATCGTCATCATCACCACTACCACCACCATCCACAATCATCATCGTAGTAAAGAATGCAAAGGACTCATCATGCATACAAAATGAGGACCAACACAAGAATTCCAGACATGATTCATTTTTGTAAACAGTAAATGAAAGGCACAGAGAATATATTGTAAAGAATCAATAGGAGTAAGGAGGAAGAAAACCAGTAGCAGATCCATGCTGCATCACCACCACAGTTTTCTCTGTAAACTTTGAATATTTTGGAGTGTTGACAATGCAGTGCTTCAACTATTTTTATTGTATTACATGTGAAAGCGCTGCTTGGGATTAATACCGTCAAAAGTCCAATAATGACTTGAAGGACTCCTGAAAGTATCATTTCCATGCAGCAATATACATTCTTGTTGAACTGTTTTCAATAAACTGATTTAGCTGAGTATGGTACCACCTCATCTGAAAGATCGTGAAATTTCCTCTGTGTTTGATTTTCCTACAAAGTATTCTCACAAACGAAAAACCATTATGCAAATTTTATCCAAATTTTAGCTAGAAATGGTCCCAAATTGCTCCTTTTGCTTTCTGTCCTAGAGAATATTGTTGGGGAGCATACCCCCAATACTGCTAGATTAATTTTAGAGGTCATGTAGTGGTTTTCATGTTTGTTTTTCCAAACACCCACCTGAAAGATAAGTAATCATGAAGCAAATTTCCATTTAACATCAGCTAGAAATAGCCCTTGTTTGATCCTTTCAAGTTTGTTAAAACTTTTTCTGAGGAAGCATATTTTCACAACCCCCTTGATTATGCTTCCCGCTTCAGCTGGCATATACACACCCTTGGAACGCATTTAGGCCCCCTGGACAACATTCCTCTATCCATCCCTAAGAACTTTATAAAAGAAAACAGAAGTAGAAAAACATTCCCTTTCTTCTTTTGCCCCTCCCCCAAAGTAAAAAAAGAAGAGAAAAGTAAGAAAGCTGCCTGCCAATTATTCAGCAGTGATAGGTCTAACTGTTATCCAGCTCTTTCCCAACTAATCCATTAATCCATCAGCAGGAACATTTGAACATATTCACTGAAACAAATTACCTAGCTAGAAAATATAAAACTGAGGACTTAATGAATGACCATGCAAACATGATTCACTGTAACAGCTGTCATGTTGCTACCTACACACAGCTTAGAAATTCACCACAATCATCATCACATCATCAAGGATGTCAAGGAAGTAGTCTCAGAATCAATATAAACATTGGATTTATTAAACACATTCAGTATAAAACTACTCTAATTACATTATGCAGGCAAAAAAAAACAAACCATTTAAGCAGTCCTGGATGAACAGAAAATATAGCTGCCACCACTTATTACAAAATTATTTTTTACATGAATGAAGAAGAAATCTGATCAAATCTCTCTTATTTTTCATTGTAAGATCATTTTGCTCAGAACACAATTTTCACAGGACTCCTGATACCATGAAAAATTTTGCACTGAGGAGAAAAACTAATAAAGTAGGGCAAATTCTTCCTCCTGATACCAAACTACATTGTTTACACTGGAAATTGAATCAAAGCTTATGAGCCTGCCTGAGCTATGACAAAGATATTAGAGCAGAATCCACTCACAAAATATTGTTGTTTTAAGTGTTACATACATGGCATATCATCCTCTTTTGAACATTTAAATTAGTAACATATAAATGAAGACTGAACACAAACAAACAAAAATATGGGTTTGGGAAGTAGATTCAGAAATCGTACCTCTGTGTAACAAAAATTGTATTGAAGGGAGGTTATATCTCACTTTTGCCATTTCCTTGTTTATTTCCCTTGACTTCTTTTCCTTTTATCTAGCTAATAATTTGGCAGGTCCCCTCAGTTTCATGTGAACAGGAGACCACTATATAGCATTATTCACCCCAAACCTGCATTGACATATATAGCCTGCGAGTTGTTCATACAGCCCAGCAATTCATGACTGAGGTCAGTGGGATCATGTCATGGACTAGACACTTAAAAGTTACTGCATTGTTAGGAAAGACATATCATCTTAAATTCTTCACATGCATCAGGGGTAACTGAGAATCTAAAGAGGCATTAGAGTGCTGCATTGAAGAATTTAGCAATAAATTTGATTTCAATTTTTTTTTGGTTTTTTACTGACCTGAAGAATACCAGTAGATGACAAGGACGAAAGGGTCGAAAGCAATATATGGCACTGCAAAAACACACTCCCTAAAGGGTTATTAAAAATATATGTTACTACTCCCACAGTGAGAAAACAGGAATAAAATATACATATGAGAGTTCTAATTTCACCCATCTAAACTATAAACATCTGTTTCAAATGATCCATTAATAGATCAATGTACCTAGAAGACTGAAAATGAAATGGTGAATAAAATACAAACACATTTTGTAACAGAACAGGGCATGCTGTCACCTGCATCAAATGGCAAGATCTGGTGCCCAATGAGACACCCTGAAAAAATGCCCATGTGATGACAGTATAAGACTGCTAGAAGTAATACTAACAGGCATTACAATTCATTAATAACTTTGTTCAGTAAGATACACATTTGAATACATTTATTACAAAAATGACTACTTCAAGACCTATGATATTATGGAATGTTTCACATGACCCAATAATATTGTACACAATATTTTATCACACTTATTATGAAATGCAATCCAAAATATATGTCTATTATGAAGCATTTTCCATGTTGTTGTTTTTTTTCCATCATGAAGGATAATTCAAAATATTTTTAATCAAAAATGATTTAGAGATTCCCATGAATTTCTTATTAAAGGCGTTCGAATGTTATACAACTGATGTCATTAATTCAAATTCCAAGAGACTAGTCCATAATAGCAAGTCTTTGGGTAAATGTGACAAAATGTGGCACTTGATACAGACAAGGAGCCATTACATTATAAAATGTATTTCTTGTATACATACATAAAGTTCAAGATCATGAGGCTCCACTTTTCACAGGTGACTAAATAATCTATAAACTGTGACAAACATACAGATGTATTTAACCAAGGAATCGGAAAGGTGAAATACAGGTGTAATAGTGCTGATTTTATGTGAGACCCGATATCAAATTACAAACTAACAGAGATGAAAACTTCTGCAGATGAACAAAAAAATAACCTACTTCAAAAATCTTTAATGAGACAATACCATCAACAGTAACTGTATGAATTTCAGCAAAATTATAAAATTTGTATAAGATCTGGATGACAGGGATAAGTTCAAAGAATGGATTACAGAATATATATGACAGCTTGGAACAATGAAGTTGTAAGGAATAGTAGATCTGTATGAGGGTAAATGCAGTTGCACATTACCAGCAGCATAATTCATGGTTATGGTCTTACTTAGATGATTGTCATGTGACTTTACCATGATTTAAAAAAAAGAAATAATAATGTCAAGAATGTAGTATTTCTTGAAAGATTATCATTAAATGTAACTTCAACAATGAACAATAAATGTTTGTAAAATTTGTAAAAAGTAGCTTGTTCTTGATATTAATCATTATCACAATATACTTGAAGTGATGACATATTAATATAAAAAAAAATACTGAACAACACAAACTGACATACATATATGAAGTAATAGTGCTTGTGCAGTAAAGGCAAACAGCTTCACAGATGTACAAGTTTTCAATTCTTTCACTTTAAGGAAAGACGGCAGTTTAACCATTTTATCCAAAACAAAATAAAGCTGGTACCTTGCATCTGTTTTGGCTGTTCTCATATCTTAATTAGTTTACTTCTAGGAATTTCATCCTTACTGACTTTTGATAGTTCAAAGAAACAAACATTACTGAGACTTGAATTTTTTTTTTTCTTGCAGTTCCGAACTTCACAATCTATGCATTGATCAATCAAAACAAAAACAAAATTATGGAAGTGTTTGCTTTTTGTGTCCACCAAAATACCATTATAAACATGCTACCATAAAAAAACATTAAGCTTGCGCCTCTCGTTGTTTTCCTTCTTGCACCTTGAAATTCTCAAAGCATTCATAGAAAGCATTCACCAGTGTCATTTCCCTTGGGTCTTTGGAGAAATATGCGCCTAAGTAGTTGGTAGAATAGGCTACACCAAATCCTGCAGTCATGTCGGCGAATGCTGAATTCCCACCAAAACCAGGATGGCCCACCGTCTCATGACCCTAAGAGAAAATGAATAATAATGTAAGTTGGGGCAGCTGGTCACATAAAATCTCAACATACAGATGCTCTGTAAACTGTATGATTACCAAGTTTCTCTCAAATTAGCCACTGGAGTAACACAAGAAGTATGATCAAGCTGACTCAAACACACAGATAAAACTGAAAGTGTCAGAACAAAAGTTTCAAAGTAATATTTTTTACAGTTATTAAACAGGAATGTTGATAGTGTGGTTAAGATGCAAATGAAGGTCATTTATCAAAGATAGACTAGGAGGTAGAGACAGAACGCTGATTTACATGGCACCAGAGGCAATGACTGAGCCCTGTGGATGTCTAAAGACATGAGCTTTATCAAATGTGTGTCCTTTACTGTGAATTATAGCCATGTTTAGAAGCAACATCTTAGCCATGTTTAGAGGTGACATCCTGCAAAGGTGAACACATCCTCTTATATTTGTTAGACCTACAGCACATGCTCGATTTATTTATGATGTGAAGAAAAACATACATAAATTATAGAGAAAAATGAAAAAAGGGAATAAAAGACCAGGTGTAAAGTAATGAAATGAGTGATCTCAAGTTCTATTGACTTTCATATCTTATTTTCTCCTTCGTTTTGTTTCCTAACAGAGATGAAGAGAAAAGATGAAAAAAGAAGGTCCTGAGTAAACCAGTGACAGAATGTAAAGATAAAGATCTGTGAAGATTTTATAAGAAAACTTCAAACACAGACAGACTTCTTTGGAGAGAAACAGCTTCTACTCTTCGCGTTTATCATCAGTTACTTCTTGTTCATGTGACTCATGGTGGTAAATATTTCCCCATTAATCACTGAGGATTACATTACGAAATTTAGACATAAGGTAGTTCTTACCCAAAAAGCTCCTAAAATACAAGAACATTCAACACACTAATTATGGAATCAGCAAATAGGGCCTCCTTGCCATAGCAGACGATAAATAAGTTTGAATCAGTGAGCCAACCAGCCACCAGCCAGCCAACCAGCCAGCCAGCCAGTCAACCAGCCAGCCAGCCAGTCAGCCAGTCATACTTGCCCTGAACACCCTTATTCAAAACTACTGCTGTTCCAGAACACCTGGTTCTGAAGAGATGGGTACTGCAAATAACAGTCTAGTGTCCCTTGTACTTTCTACAGAACATGTTAAAGTTTAACTGATTCCTTCAACTTTGAGTTGATTTCTGTTTTCATAGGATTCAGAGATAATGAATACCTGTTTGTTCTTTGCCACCAACAAACCACGTGACATTGGCACAGACAGCAGGAAAACATTTGTTATGTTCTCTGTAATTGGTTCACGCAAAGCCTTCACCGTCTCTGATGAAAGAAATCGCTTTGATTTGATACTTCCCCCATTCGCAATATAGTCGTACAGTTTCGCCAGACTCCTTGCAGGGCCAGCAGCTAGAGCTGAAGGGTGTCCAATGGCCAAAAGGTCAGGGTTATTGAAATGAAAGCCCTGGGAATAGAAAGTACACATAGTTCTACAATTATGCACAACATAATCTGAAAGGGTCACTGGCAAATAACTCTCTAAGTCTTTCTTGCTTGGCTGGACTCATTTTATTACCCATAATCGTAGTAAATCACACTGACATTTAGAACTCATCCCTAAATACTTTTCCTCCACAAGTTGCCACTCTACATCAGCAATTTATCTGTTTTATTCTCTATACGTCTTCAATAGTAGTCGAAAGCACATCACATAGCAGCAGAGTGATATTTTTTACACTGTTTCTTAAGACTGTAATTGAAATATGCATTGCGGGGAAAAGTGCTAAGGATGGGAATAATGACTGATACATAGACTATCTTATTTATGTTTCAATCTAAATGATACTGCCCACGCACAACAAGCCTCAAAATCAGTTTTCAAAAGCACATTTTAATTTTGAAACAAATATTAGTTGTCATGATAATGACTGCCATACTGGACTTTGTTTACACAAGTTTCAAACTTGATATATTTCCATTATTTGAGCTAAGAACAAAAGTTGATGAACCAGCCTGCAACTAATGCCTGTAGGGGTAAAATTGGGTAAAATTGTGTAAAATGAGTTAAGGGCAGTTTCTTGAACGGTGACATGTCCTTTATCGATTCCTGGAGTTATTTTCATGCCTGTCTCAAAAATGTTCATTTTGAGGCGAAAAGAAATGATCACCCTTTCTCAAATGCATCCGCTGGGTAATCTTTATCGTCAGTTATCTCAAAATCACAATTCCCGTCACTCTATCCCTTCGATCTGACTTTTTTCTGGTCCAATTTACATAAACTTTTGCATAACAACTCTCCAAGCCCCTGTTTTGAGAATGTCATGGGCTTTTTTCGATATCGTGTGTTTTGGGTTGGTTTTTTTTTTAATTTTTAAAGTTAAAAATTCTCAAAATTTTCAATGTTATTTTATGACATTTAAAAAAATATTATTTTTAAAAATCTATCCAAGAAATCAAAAAAAGCTATTGACATTCTGTTTTAAATAAAATGATCTTTCAAATGGAAAAAAAAACAAAAACCAGCATCCTACCATCTATTGTTCTCCAGATCGAAAGGTTCAAAATCATGCAAAAGTCATTCATATTTTCCAATATGATGGCAAAACAATTAGCGTTTCCATAGCAACGGAGGGAGGAAATTGCGAAAAAAGCCTGTTTATCTTCCTTCTTGGCCCTACGTGACCCATATTTCACCCCAAAATGACCAAGTTCCCTTTATTAATGAAAATGACCTAGTTCTGCCGCACGTGCCCTTAAGCGGAATCCAGTGTATTTTCAAGCTAGAAAGTCTTCACAGAGGCAGTTTTAAATATCTGAAAGCAATGGCAATTCAAAAAAGAACATACTTACCTGATAATCCCATATGGTCATAACAGAAATATAGGGATTTGTCATGACTGATATGAAATCTGTTAAGATAAATCTGAACTCCCACAGACTGGCTTCTTGAGACCTGGCAAGTCTGTGGTACTGCTCTTTTGGAAGTTCTATGTAGAATTCAATTCCTGGGAAATAGGTGTAAAACTAGCTTAGGTTAAATAACACACAATGAAAATGTTTCAATTTATAGTGAGTCAAAAGGCCACCAGTGTAAGCTTACAGTTTACAAAATGTTTGAAGATGGAGCCTTTTTAATCTATTCAAATTTCCAAGAAAATTAATATTAGCGTTAATCCCTCCAGTGATTTTGGCAGCTTTATCAGGTTTGTTCTCTGCAATCAACATTCAGCTTGGGATCATTTCATAATAACAGTCCTTGTTTATATGGGCACTTTGGTTATCACTCAATGTGTTATACAGATGCACCTGGGCTTGTGGTGAGTGCTGCAAGGTTATAATATACAGTGAAGGAATTATATGCGAGTAATAGTAGAAAGGTTAACTGAATCACCAATACTGATGAAACACTTGTCCATAATAGCTATCAGCAACTTCAAACCTCTTTGCCATATATCTGTCAAGTGTGAGTTGTGTAAAAACTTTGAGTTGTGTCCTTTTATACTGTAAGCACCGACATATGAAGATGTCAATGGGGTATATAGATTCAGTCATTATACTTACCAAGAGGTTTTGCTATTTCATCCTGGAGAAACTGAGAAATATTTCTATGTTGTGGATCCACTTTCCGAACTAAGGCATCTGCATACATCCCAAAAGTTAACCCATGATAACCACGAGCTGTTCCTGTGGCAAGGAACAAAGGGAAAATTGTTATCTTTCACTGTATTCTTCTTGTGAAATGCCATAAAATGCACTTGCAGAACATGAGAGTTGTTCATGTTTCAGTCTGCTAATCATGATTACGAATTTTACTCATTTATTTCTCATCATGCCTTTTGAATTCTTAGATCACAGACTTACATGTATTCAAAATATTCATGTTAACTGTAATTGCTTTTAAGGCAGTGTGGGCATGACGTGGCCCCAAAGAGTTTGAGTTATCTGTGTTCAACTGTATACTCATACTCTGATGTTTAGTGCAGCTGATTACTGCAATTTTGCCACTTGCCTTGATCAGCTTTGTCCATGGATTTTGCAAACTAATATGCTCAGTCCAGACAGTCATCATATGATTAGGATTTTACTTAACTTCACCTTTGAAATTTGCTTGAAATTATTGCACATACTTTTGCTACATTCATGAATACAATGATACTGTATCACTATGTGGCCCTGGGACAGTAAACCATGAGCTCATCCATAACTACTTACTCTGGATATTACAAACATGGTTCCTTCTGTGATGCAGAATGAAATATTATTTTAACTGTACACTAGAATCACAAATCCGTGGGAGCATAGAAAAATATGTGATTAAAGAGAGGAACAAAGGGAAAATTGAATTGGACATGTTACTCCCAGGAATCTGTGGCTCAACAATTTTTGTCCTTATGCCATCCCTTCCTCCCCCCCCCCTATTTTTTATATCCTTCTACACTTTTATATTCTCCTTCACTTTTTTCAAACAATGCACACTTCCTCGCTCTTCGCCCACCATTGTACATAATTTATATACATCTGTAATCACATCTCATCATCTAGTAAATATCTCAAGACTTAAAATACAGCTGACAAGTATCAGCAATCTGCTGCTTGGCAATAAACAACAGTGAACTCACCTGGGGGCCAAATTGGGGCCTGCTTGGCCAGTAATTTCTCCACTTTTTCCCATCTATCTCGGATATCATACAGTGTTATTTTTTCATCCAAACCAAGAAGTCCAGCCTGTAAATAAACCATACTGCTGAAGCAGGGCTGTAATCAACCTACAATGGACTACAATGGAACCTCAATATAAAGTAACCCTTGGTGCATGTAAAAAGTATACTTATAATTTAGGTGTACTTAATATCAAGGTCTACCTGAATAATGAAGTGACAGAATAATAATGAATCCATGCATATTGGAACACATACTTTGTAACAAGGTTTACATTTTAAAGAAGTACTTAATATCAAGGTTCCATTTTACATCCATTTAAAAGCCAAATTTTAATGAAAAATGCAGTAAATGCCTGCTGTGAAACCTGTAAACATTTCATACCATTTGCAAACAGTTCTAGGCCCAACAAAGCACATTTAAAGAAAAATACGACTAACCCTCATGAAATATAAACTTCACGAAACAAATATGTAGATGTTTTGCTTTATTCAAAGTTCTGGCCTTCTACACTCAGTGATACACAATGGTTAGACCTTACAGAAAAATCAAGAAACAGCAGAAAGTGTCCCGACAAATAACTGTTACAATCAGCTCCAGCAAAAGTCACTTAAATCTATGCCATAACATGTACATGGCTTGTGGCAGCCATGCATTTCTTTAATCTAAAATTTTTTATTTTTTGCGGCAAAAAAAAATCCCAATACACAACTCTTATCTTAACACAGACTGGTCTGATGATATCCTAATTTAAAGAGTGGTGCTACACATGTTGCACTCTAAACCAACTACGATTTTGTAAAAAGAAAATTAGTAATTAAGACAAAAGCTTCACACAACAATCATATTCCCAGTATTTTAAAATCATAGTTTCAATCTCCTTGACTGCTTTATTTACAGCCTAATGAGACCCTTGGACATGTTACTCCCAGGAATCTGTGGCTCAACAATTTTTGTCCTTATTCCTCTGCAGCGAAATGTTCATCTGCTAAGTAATATAACCATGTGTTCACAGTGCACAGTGAGGATGGAAGAGACACAATATGAATGGCACCAACATTGGCTGGCACCACTACAGATGCTCATCAGCAGGAGCAAAACTATGGCTTCAGAATATCTCTGACACAACAAAGAAATACTGTTGATTTCACTTGACAGCAAAATGCTGAATCTCTTGATATAAAAGCTGCTGATTATCTGCAACTCTCTTTAATCACATATTTTTCTATGCTCCCAAAGATTTGTGATTCTAGTGTACAGTTAAAATAATATTTCAATCTGCATCAAAAGTGAGGGAATGCCTGCATGCCTTGTATACTTAATTCTATTAGGATGTTGCAGCAGCAGCTCTTTCCCAGATCACTGCGATCAGGTTTTCACTCTACTAGCTTCACATTATGTCTGTGAGATCATGAAGACTGACCATGCTGAAAGCCTGGTTCAAAAACAAACTCTGAATCAGTGTTATTTCTTATACAACATCCACAGAAAATGCCACAAGATTCACTAACACTCACCTGATGGCTAAAGAGCATCTCCACTGTGACATTCTTTTTATCAGGAGTTCCAAATTCTGGCCAGTAGTGATAAACCTCTTTTTTGTAATCTAGAAGACCCCTGTAGATGTAAATCAATACAAAAGGATAACAATGACATGTACGCGAATGAGAACATCATCCATACATTACAGAATTCCTGGAATCTAATCTGAAGCAAATTAAAAAAGTTCTCATCACAGTTTGATGAATGTTTCAGAAGTGTTTCTTTCTGAGCCTCACTGGAGCACTGGGTCTGAGTTAAAACAGTAGAGTCCATCTATTATGGATACGGACGTAACAAGACCCTGGTTGTATTACAATCCCCATTTCCTCTTTCCCTTACTGACGAAATAGCCTTTTCATAATGGAAAAGCAAAATTTGGCTCTTATGGTCACAACCTCGTGAAGTTTTCACATAAATATGGTGGTCTGACATTTGATGCATGGGTGAAATTGTCTCTGTTACTAGTGTTAGTGTTTACAGGCTGACCACCTGGAGCTATCACAAATTAAAATAGCATTTGAATGTAATTACATGGCTAGCATTACCAACGCTATGCCACAGTGTTCAGGTAACTTCTCCAACCTCTGTGCTCCAATTTGGAAACAGTGGAGGCACCACTGTAACAATAAAACTGTGGAAGCCCCGACCACCCCAAAATTACTGAGTCTCACGTTAACTTAGACATTTCCTTCAAGCTGCATTTCACATGGAATACTTACAGAAAATGTGTTGGTCCATTATACAGAGCCTAAGTGCAGATTTGCAGAGTTCCTTCATTTGATATCACTCTATATATATAATCTTGTGTTTATGTAATGAAACAAAGCTAGAAGTTTTAAAAAGCACTGTTTACATGTCAACCAGTCGAGCGATGACCATGGCAACAACACCCTTCACCATGGAGTAAGTTAGTGCCATTGTATCTTCTTGCCAGTGCCTCTCAGACCCAATATCGGCCCAGCCTCCCCACATGTCCACAAGGGGTTCTCCTTTATAATACACAGCAAAAGCTGCTCCTCGCTCCAGTCCACTTTCAACATTCTTCCTGAAGGAGAAAACACACTCTTCAATAGGTAAAAGAAACATATGTGCTATAAATAATAATATAATAATAACAATACTAATAATAATAATAATAATAATAATTGTAATGAGGTTCATAAGTCTCATATCCAGGCTAATGCCTTCTCATGCAACTTCATATTATTGTAACTTCAGGAGGCTTGATCACTCTAGGACTTCCTCAACTCCCTGGAGTGTGCGATGTCGCTGCCATTTAAGGTAGTACTGATCACTGGCATCCACATAATATCTTTCCATGCCTATAGGCAGGTAATCATTTTACAGGTGGATGGGTTGTATTGCATTTAAAAACAATATGAGATGTTGCAGTCATACAGAGTAATTTGTGATGGTATAGTGACCTTTTATATCAACAAAATATCCTTTTCCTGAGAAATGTTGTGACTGAGCAAAAGTTGCCCTTAAGCGGAAGGCAATTAAGTGAAGTCAACTGTTCTTACAATGGGCAAACTGTGAACTTACCTAAAGGTTTCTGCTACTTTCCGAAATGATGGATGAAAGAAGCCATTCACTTGAGGTGGCTGCTGGGTCTTTGGATAGTTGTGTACATAATACTTCCATGCAACGATAGCAATCAGCACCACAATGATATGCCCGACAATGCCCATGTTACCCTCCTGCAGATCTACTGAGTGCTGATGGATGAGGCAAAATTGGTTTTCTGAAATGAAATGCTATTGTTATAGCAGGACATCAGTGATATTAAACAAATTGAGAGAGAGGTCCCATTATCAGTAGGATGTTTTTCATGCCTCCAGTAAAATATTTAAATTTGGTACATATGATCTATTTGCATAAAGTGGCAGATAATCTAGGTGTTTCCCAGCATTTTCACTCTAATATCAACACTAGTGGTGCTGGGCACCTGCAGTCAATGCAACACCCTTACTGCCTAACCCAGAGTTGGCCATCTTACCATTTCACTTTGAAGACTGCCACTCCTCTAACCAAGCGGCAATTGCTCAAGTTTGAAGCTAGCACTCCTGGATTGTGATCAACCTACAAAAACATCAATGCTCACTTTTGAAGGGGCAAAGTATAAGTGCTAATTGATCTAACACTCAATTTACAAGGGTTAAGCCTATTAAGAAGTCCATGCCTAAATTACTTGTTCATGTCTTCATTTGAAGTTGAAAGATCTTCTGTTGCGGTCTCATTTTCTGCTACTCACAATAAACTCTTAAGGAGGAGTTCCCTCTGCCTCAGACTGGGCCTGTGTTAGGTACTGGTTAGACATATCAAAGGAGAGTCTTTGTCATAATCGAAGTGCTGCACACGACAACTTGAGATAACTCTCTTAACTAGTCTCTCTTTGTGAAATGTTGAAACTGAGAAGATGGCATGCCACAGATCCAGATCAAGTAGTTACTTTATCCTAATAAAATGGCAGGTCTGTGACACAGACACAAGTCTGATATTTCAGCACATTTGTCTGTTACACTGAGTTGAAGGTAAAATAATTTCAATTTCCTTCTGTGTTGTCTACCCTTGCACTGGTGCTTCTGTTTGTTAGGAAGATACAAGGGGACTAACTGCTGTTTACTGGTCTGGACAGCTCACTGCCATATTGATCTAACTGTTTTGGTACTTATACAAATTACATTCACCTGAACTAATAATCTCTCTATTCAACCGATGCTCTTGTCTCAGCATAACAAGTACACAGGGGAGTTGGGGATACAAGGAGCAGAGTCCCTCTGTGGTATGTGATTAGATGGTTCCAATGTATTTTCAATGCGCCCCTCAATTGTTTATTAGGACCAGTGTTTTCTTGTAGTGACACATGTGTTGACTGTTGACTGTTTTACAACACAACACAATGCAAATGCACTTGCAGAGAAAGGATGAATCAGTCGAAATAGGAAGTGGTGGCTCAGAAAAACTTATGGTCACATTAGAAAAAGAACATAAAAAAAAATAGTTGTGATAGCATTTCCAATATGCACAGAAAAGAGCTCCTCTCTCATTATACAGAGCGGTCTTGCCAGTAAAAATAAGGTTTATCAGTGCGGGGTGCACCATGTGACATAAATATATCCAGCCTTCTCTCAGACAGCACCAATTCAATGATTTGTGTAAGACTAAATTAACTGTTTCATTACCAAAGTGGTGCTGTCCAAAAGAGAGACATAATATATCCTTTCAACAGTTCACTCTATCTGCACTTGATGGTTACTTATGTGCAATCTTCAGTGCCTTGACATTATCAACTTTTCATGTATGGCACTGCAGGAATTCAGCTGTAAGAAAGGGCATAGGCCTGCATGGGAGATCCTAAAATGGGTAGATACTTGATTTAAACCATTTCGACTAGACTAGATTGCATGTAGTCTAGATCTAATTAGTCTAGAGATTTAGATCTAGACTAGTGTAAGCTTCAGCCTACATCTTAATCACTCTTGTTATTGCGAGATCGCTTCTTCTTTCCTTCACTCACGCTGTTACAGTTTGAGTCTTTTGAAGAAGTGTGATGTCCAGTATGCAGTTTTTAAGCAGGACTTGCCGCTGCGCCTGCTGGACAGACCTGGGCACTGCTTTACTATCCTACAATCACTTGCCCTGCTAGTCTGATCCTTATCTATTCACTGTTGTGTTTCGTGTTGTGGTGCGAAATTAGCTGGTGCAATTTGATTGACAATCAGTACTTAGCAGTTTTTTAACTTAGGGGCACGGTTTTACTTGAGACGACGTTTGTGACCAAAATAATAAGGTCCATAGGTTGGCAAATCTACAAATATTAATATGATTATTATTCTGTGGATAAAATCTCACCCAGGAACTTCATCCATTGGCCAAAGCCCTCTGCTCACACTACTCAATGTAAGTGCTAATCTGGTGGTTTTTAAATTTCTTCATATTTAATCGCGTGCACGATGTAGGCCTACTTATATGCGCAAATATGAGCTCGCAACCAATATAGTAGAAAAAGGGAGGGTACCTCTATCTGAATCTCTTCATGTAACAACACAATCTTGAGTTTGCATGCTTTGTTAGAATGCAACAACGAAAAAAATCTTGAACTGAGGAGCGTTGCATTCGAGTTTTGATCAGAGTTTTTGATCAGATCACCATAATTCTGACCGCTCACAGGTCCGGTAAGTCTGGGTATGACCAATAAACTTACCGGTATTAAATTTTATTAAGATGTTGCATGGCAATTGCTTTGGCTGCTCTTTAACTGATCAGCGTCAACACAAACATAACAACTGGCTTCGAACCAACGTCCCGAAAATAATTGTTTTTGTTCAATCAATGGTCACAGGTAACATTCTTCTCCTTACAGAAAGCCTCCTTTGTATCGCCATCAACATTCAAATTGGTTTAGCCTGCCCCCCCTTTTTCCCC